>JAQNCB010000012.1:12666845-12677272 GCA_030068295.1 Euristhmus nudiceps
CGGGGAGAACATGCAAACTCCACACAGAAACACCCAGGCTGGGAATCAAACCCAGGCTTTCTTGCTGTGAGGCGGACTTGCTAACCACTACAGCACCGTGCCGCCACCGGAAAATATTTCATGTTGTATCTTCAGTATTGTTATTCCATCTCTGAATCTAAAAATTCATCAGACGGCTTTGTTTCAGTATATCGTGTGTGTGTGTGTGTGTGTGTGTGTGTGTGTGTGTGTGTGTGTGTGTGTGTGTGCGTGTATTACAGGAAGCAGACACGGATGATAACCAGGGCACTTTGGGCTTTGACGAGTTCTGTTCCTTTTACAAGATGATGTCGACTCGGCGAGACTTGTATCTTCTGATGCTTACATACAGCAACCATAAAGACCACCTGGACTCAGACGACGTGGCACGCTTCCTTGAAACTGAGCAGAAGGTGATGCCTTGTGGCTTTTCAACTTTGTGCCCAACATGTTTTTTTCAGCAGGAGTTGCTACTTCAGGCAAGCACATGGATAGTAATGAAGCCTGGAAAGTGTTCATATTCCCCTGGTCTTCCCTCTAACGTGCGTCTCTTTGGCTCTTACCCAAACTTGGGCCTGTAATTTGATCTGTTCAGCGATGAATATGAAGCCTGATTCTTGATTGCTTATGGTTCTAACGGCGTTGTAAACAGTGGGACCTCTCTGGAAGCCTCATTTCTTCTCACTCTGCTTGCATTGCTTCCTTTCTCTCTCTCTCTCTCTCTCTCTCTCTCTCTCCCCCTCCCTCTCTCCCTCCCTCTCTCCCACACAAACACATGATGATGTTACTGCAGCCTCTCCTAACATATCATTACTGTTCTTTGTACATAGGCATACTTTATACTGGTGACATGTCCCATGTTTAATATGGCCCCATGTACTATTTCTTAAAAGTTCAGACTTAAGAAACAATTTCCCGAAACACTGTTTTGGGTATTCCACACTCATCATTTGCACTTTTCCCCCAATCCCAATTTTAGTCGTATCCAATTCGCACCCATCAAGTGTTGCCTCCCTCTCACATACGACCATTACCAGCAAAGGTGGGGTGTAAGAATGTACATACCCCCTCAGTGACACGTCACACTGCCGCCTGTCTCTTTATGAACCGCTGTGCTTGTACATTCAGAGGAAGGTTAACACATTTGCGAGAAAAGTGTTATCTGCCCCTTTTGTACGAATAAGCTCACAGATGCCCATGGATTGGTTGGTGATCACTGTGAGTGACAGGGGAGCTTATGCGAACCTGTGAAAACTCGGCCTATTAGCTCCTATAGACTCCTGGTCGCTAATGGCTGCAGCATCAACCTGGATTCGAATTTGCGACCTGCGGGTTGATAGGCACACACCTTGTCGATGCGCCACTCGGGAGACACCCTCCCCCCCCCCTTATTCTGAGACATGAAACTATCCTCTTTATCAATTGATTTTTTTCTTTTTTTAATACCATGAATTGCTGCTGATGAAACTGAATTTCTTCCCATCAATCCAGAGGGTGTTTTCACACATGTGGTGTTTCAATTGTAATCAAATCCCGGTGCATTTTTCCCACTTGATGCAGTTTGTTTAGGCATCTGATAACACAGCAGTCGGACCAATACGATCAGTCTCACAATGAGGTCGTCTTAGTCTGGTTCGAAGTTCCAAAGATGGTGATTGCAGTCACAGAGAAAGCAATTTGACCCTGAATCAATCCAACTGCTCAAAATGATTTTGTGTGTATCTTGGATTATAACATTTTTATGTATATGTGAGCTGATACATTTTTGCCAAGGACACAAAGTGAAAGAGCGATAAAGATGGAGCTTGAAAGAAATCTGGGATTTTTTTAAATACCTGGACAAAAAAAAGGCAAAAAAAAAATTTTATGAAATAATTACAGTGAGGTGGCATCCATCTTATAGAAAGAAGGTCCTGGGTTCGATTCCCTGGCCTGTGCATTTCCGTGTGGAGTTTGCATGTCCTCCGTGTGCTTCCATGGGTTTCCTCCAGGTACTCTGGTTTCCTCTCACAGTCCAAAAACATGCACAGTAGGATAATTGGCTGTTCTGTATCACCCCTAGGTGTGAGTGTGAATGGTTGTGTGTGTGTGCTACCCTGCGATGGTCTGTAAGCTGTCCAGGATGTACTCCATCCTTGCCCAGAGTCAGCTGAGATAGGCACAAGCCTCCCCATGACCCTAATTAGGGTTAACCGGATTGAATGAATGAATAATTATAGTGACTACAATAATTACAGTGACTACAAAAAAGAAAACAAAAGCTAGATGTTGGGAACAATACAAATTAAGCAAATAAATTTAACAATTGTAACTTTAGATAATGCAAAATTATTATTATTATTATTATTATTATTATTATTATTATTATTATTATTATTATATTTTTTTCTTTTTGCTTTTTTTAAATTATGTGCCTTGTCTTGTGAACCTGAATAAAACATGCTAGAATAGCAAACAGGCTAATAGGTGCAAAAGCAGACATAATGTGTTTATATAAAAACAAACAAACAAACAAAAAATTCTGGTTGTCAGATTCTAGACTGTTTCTAATCCGATCTCAAACAAAACTACAAAGAATTACAGAGAATCTGGACACATATTTTTAGTAAAAGATAAATGGAATTTTCATTCCTCCAGTTTGGGAGACACAATCTGTGCAGCACGGTGGCGTAGTGGTTGGGTTATCTGCCTCACTGCAAGAAGGTCCTGGGTTCAAGTGCTGGGCTTGGCGAGGAAGTGTCTGTGTGGAGTTTGTATGCTCTCCCTGTGCTTGTGTGGGATTCGTTTGGATACTCTCGTTCAGGGGTCTCAAACTCATTCCACAACGGGCCGTTGTGGCTGCAGGTTTATGTTTCAACCAAGCAGTAGCACACCTGACTTGGCTCATTTACTCATCTGATCTGAGTCTTCAGACAGTTGATCTTCTTCTTCTTTTCCTTTTTTTTGGCAGTTGACATACCGACTTAAGGCGTATTACCGCCACCACCTGGACTGGAGTGTGGATCGAGATTATGCAGGAAACAAAAGGGAAGGGGGAAAAACAAGTATATACTGTACATATAAAACTAAATTATTTTATGCAAACCAGTTTCTTTCAGAAATGTTATGATGTCTGGAAATATCTTGTGTGCAGTTTTGTCCAGCAGACCAGTTAGTGTAAGATCATGGTGTTCTTTCTTCTATAGTGACTGAAATAGTTGATTTCTTTGACTGTATTTCCTACATTGAAGAAGTGCATGTACAACTGTTTCGAAGTGCTCACAGTGATTGCATATACCGGTTGGGTGTTTCCCTATTCTGGATGGGTTCTGGTTAAGCCCTGTGTGGCCGATTCTCAGGCGGGTTATGATATTTTCATCCCTTCTTTTTCCGCCCACCATCCTACCAGCACCAACTTGTTTCTGGATGTTGTACAGATGCCTTCCAGTATCACAGTTGTCCCAATACTCCTGCCATACGGATTGTGTATACTTCCTGATACAGGATTTGGCTTCCGATTTGCTTAATGGGACTTGTACGTCAATCTGCTTTATTCTAAGTGTTTGTTTAGCAGGAATGTCCACCTGCTCATTGCCCTCCACACCAACAAGAGCAGGGACCCAAAGGAAGAGTGGTGATACACCCTTGCATTCCATACTATACATTATTTTAAAGATTTCGTGAATTAGATCCGCTCTCACCAGTGATTTGCCGTGCTGTATGCTTTGAAGTGCTGAATAACTATCAGAAGCAATAACCGTGTCTTTAATTCCTTTCTCTTCCATCCACTGTAAAGCCAGTAGAATCGCAACTAGTTCAGCGGTATAACCTGATATATGGTCTGATAATCTTTTCTTTATACATGTTTCACTCGACGGGATATATACCGCTGCACCTGTGTACCCTGTACCTGGATCCTTGGAGCCATCTGTAAATATAAAAACTGCATCGGCAAGATGTTGTATGAAATATTCCTGGACTATATACCAAACTGGACTATGCACAGATTTCTCCTTCAGTTCTTGCTGGATATTCTGGTCTACGATAGGAAAAGGGAATAACCAGGGGGGAATGGGAGAGATTGCAACTGTGGAGCTGTACTGTAGCTGTTTTAATCCTAAACTCTCTGCCTTTGCATCACCGATCCAGCCGGAACTCATAAAATTAGATTTATTATATTCCCAGCAGTCCTCCAACACTCTCTTGACAGGATGAGTGGCATAATGCCCCTGGAGATTAACCTGTTATGTCAACATTAGCTTTATCCTGCGGATCCTTAAAGGCATCTCCCTCATCTCAACCTGCATCGCTGATACCGGTGATGGTTTAAAGGACCCACTGCAAATTCTCAGGGTCTGAGCCTGCAATACGTCTAACTTCTTGAGATTTGCCTCTGCTGCTGACATGTAAGCTGTGCAACCGTAGTCCAAGACAGATCTCATGAGTGCCCAATATATATTCTGTAACGATACTCTGCTTGCTCCGCACTCCTGCCCAGACAAACACCGAAGAATATTAATAACCTTTTTGCATTTATTCTTGACTTTTCAGACAGTTGATTGGTCAACCTGTGTGCTTTGTAGATAGATTGGCCAATCAGCTGTCAGAAGACTCAGATCAGTTGATTAAATGAGCCAAGTGAAGTGTGCTGCTGCTTGGTTGAAACAAAAACCTGCAGCCACAGCAGCCCTTTATGGAATGAGTTTGAGACCCCTGAACTAGTTTGTGCAGAGCAGGTTCAGCTTTCATTAATGCAGGTTTATTACATAATAAGTGCAAGTTAAGGTTTTGAAAAGAAATTATCTTGAAGGTAAAATGTCAAGCTGAAATTCAAATATTCACGGTAAAATAAAGGAATCAGGATTTTTTCATGAGTGAGAGGAATGTATGTTAGATTTTCTATAGAATAGTAGTTTCCCTATAACGGTTTTGCACACGATGATTTAAGGGGAAATGGTACATAAGTACATGTTCCCAGTACATGTTAACTGCACGGATGTTTTATCCCTAGACTTGAGAGAATGACGGTGTAATGTAATGCTTCAAATTCGTATCGGGATTTCTACTATATCTCAGAACGTATGTGATATTTCAGCCAACTTTCCCAGACTCCCACATTGGCAGCAGTACAGCCCCCATTACATCTCAGTATTCGTATCCTGATGGTCAGTTTGTCAATTTTCAAAGAAAAAGAACTACAGTAGCCGAGTTTTACTTGCAGCCTCAAGTTAGCAAACGCTGTCCTTCATGAACCCTGTTTATCACTAAATGAGGAGTCATCCCTGCTGTGTTGGACGCGTTCTGGTGCTGATGGAATGGGATGGAAATCTAATTGACTAATAAAACCAATTAATGCCTAGCTGTTGATATTTGATCTTCATTTTTCTCAATTCTCATCCTTCTTGATCTCACATCAGCTTTTGATACCATTTCTCATAACACTCTCCTTGACAGACTGTCCTCCATCGTCATCGCCCTCACCCACTCACATCATTCACTTCTTTCCTTTCTGGTTGTGCACAATTCATTCAACTTAAATCCCACAAATCTAACACTTTCCCTGTCTCTGCCGGTGTTCCCCAGGGTTCTGTCCTGGGACCCCTCCTTTTCATCATCTACATTCATCCACATGGTTACATTTTCCGCAAATACAGTATCCATTTTCATTGCTACGCGGATGACACCCAGCTCTATCTCTCCACCAACTTCACTTCCACCTACCTCTCTTAGCCTCTGTCTACAAGAAATTCATTCTTGGTTCTCTTCTAACTTTCTCAAACTTAACAGCTCTAAAACTGAAGTCCTCCTGGTAGGTACCTCTTCCACTCTCTCCAAATCTAATAGTTTTTCCATTGCCATCAACACCTCAACTGTTCTTCCTTCCCCTCAGGTTAAGAGTCTGGGTGTCATCCTTGATAGTACACTGTCTTTTCATTCTCACATTAATAACATCACTCGTTCTGCATATTTCCACCTGCACAACATCTCTTTTCTGTGCCCTTCTCTCACTCCTCACACCACTGCCATCCTTGTTCATAGTCTCGTAACCACCGAGATTGATTACTTAAACTCACTTTTCTTGGGTCTCCCCAATAAATCCCTCCAGAAACTGCAGCTCCTCCAAAACGCTGCAGCACGTATCATCACAGGGACCCCCACCATTCACCACATCACCCCCATCTTACAAAAACTCCACTGGCTTCACGTAAGACAGAGAATTCATTTCAAAATACGCCTCATCACCTACAAAGCCCTTCACAACCTGGCTCCACCATATATATCTGACCTCATTCACATCGCCACTCCTGCTCGCTCATTTCGCTCCTCTTCCACTCACCAGCTCTCTGTCCCACCTGTTGGCCTCGTCACCATGGTGAGTACAGTATTCAGTCACTCTGCTCCCCAGCTCTGGAACTCCCTCCCTCCTGACCTCCGAACCATAGATTCTCTGACACTCTTCAAATCCAGACTCAAAACTCACCTGTTCAGACAATCCTCACTACCTAGTCACACACGCGCTTTTCCGATATTATCCTATGTTTTATTTTGTTGATTTTGTTTCTAATATTATCATTCATTAATGTTCGCTGACCTCTGCTGTTCATTCATTAATGTTCGCTGACCTCTGCCGTTATCATGCCATTCACTGCTGTTTCTTCATTTCTCACTAATTTATGTCCAATCATTTCAGTCACTTATGTGTATATACTGTTGATCTCCTACATTCACTTACATTATTCACTTATATTGTATATATAGTTCCTTAGTTGTTTTTGCTACTTTTCTTTTCTACTTATTCTTATTTTTCGACTGTGTTGCACTATCCACTTTGCTGCTGTAACCGTGCAAATTTCCCCGTTTGTGGGACGAATAAAGGATTATCTTATCTTATATTTGTGTTATACTGTACAGTGTCCTTGGGTGTTTTGAAAGGCACTTTTAAATAAACTGTATTATTATTGTTATTATTCATTTGTATTTATTTCAGATGACAAGAGTCACAAAGGAGCATTGCCTTGAAATCGTCGCCAAGTTTGAACCTTGTTCTGAAAACCAGAAGCAGGGGGTTCTGGGTATCGATGGTATGATGAGATTTGATTCCTCCTTGTAGAATATTTTTATAACATAGATGATCACAAAGTTGGTTTGCTTAATTGAGTAAATGAGCTGTTCGTGTTCAAATTTCTGCCTCGTATAGACAAAATGTTGAAACTTTATTTGGTGAATCCCCAAGTCTGTAGTGAGTTTGTTTTTCTGTGAGGCTTAATTGAAAATTTCATCAACTGAGTCCTTGTGGGCCAAACATCTACCTGCCCTCCATATTATAGTGTTTTCAGGTTCCTCAAAAACATTACTTGACAAAACACTGTAGCTAATATGTTGAAACTGAGTTGAAAGTGATAAAGCAGAGAAAAGTGCATGCAGCACGCTCACTCTCGAATCGAAACTTGTTTTGGTTTTGCTTGTGTGTCACTTTGAGCACCATAGAGGTGTTTTCAACAAGCAGAAAGCTACGACAAACAAGAGTTACATTATCAGGTCAAGCATTTTAGAGCACCAACCTTTCTTTCTTCTTTCTTGAGTATTATTGAAATTTAAGAAGTTCAAGTCTACTGTAGTGAAATATATTTATGTATGGGCGGCACGGTGGTGTTGTGGTTAGCACGTTTGCCTCACAGCAAGAAGGCCTGGATTCGATTCCCAGCCTGAACCGGTTTAGACCGGTCTGATCCGGTTTGGATTGGGTTTGATCCGGTTTAGACCGGTCTGAACCAGTTGTGGAGTTTGCATGTTCTCCCTGTGCTTGGGTCGGTTTCCTCCCACTGTCCAAAAACATGCACAGTAGGCGAATTGGCTGTTCCAAATCTCCCTTAGGTGTGAATGGTTGTGTGAGTGTTGGCCCTGCGATGGCCTGTCCAGGGTGTACTCTGCCCTGGCCCAGAGTTGGCTGAGATGGGTGCCAGCCTCCCTGCGACCCTAATTAGGAATAAGCGGTTTGGAAAATGAATGAATGAATGCTTAAATATTATACATACATACATGTTCTTATATGCACGTACCTGAATGAACTCACCACTAACTTCTACACCTTAGGGTTTACAAATTACACACGAAGTCCAGCTGGAGACATCTTTAACCCTGAACACTATGAAGTCAACCAGGACATGACGCAACCCCTGTGCAAATACTTTATCGCCTCCTCACATAACACCTACCTGACAGGGGACCAGCTGATGTCTCAGTCCAGGGTGGACATGTATGCATGGGTTCTGCAAGCAGGTTGCAGATGTGTAGAAGGTGAGTTTAAGTGAAGGAATGAAGGGTAAGACTCTGGCGTATTCCATTGAGATGAATCATTTATTTTTGGAAAGTTATGGTCACGTGCTTAAGTAATAAACCCCTAGATCATTCCCCATGTTTTGTAATGTTACACCTTGGAAATGAAGGATTATATGAACGTGGAAGGCTGTAAACATAACCTAAGAACATAGTGGAAGAAACAACAAACAGAAGAACATAAACCAATCAGCCATAACATTAAAACCGGTCTCTGGCTGGGCAGCTGTATACACAGTGCTCTGAATCATTTCTATCATAGCCAGCGTTATCAGCTTCAGCAGTTTGTGCTCTTTGTGGGATCAGACCAAACCTAAAACACTTTGCTCCCCACATCCATCAATGAGCCTCGGGAACTCGTAGGATTCTTGCCAGTTCACTGGATGCCCTTCCTTGGACTACTGTTGGCAGGTATTTATCTCTGCATACCAGGAACACCCTACAAGACATTCCATTTTGGAGATAAATGGATCCTGACTGGCTCACCACTAGAATGGTTAAAGTATGTTTCCACATAGTCTCCCCTGCAGTCGACACACTTCATGCTGTGTCTGTGTTGCATCATTTGGATCCCCTTGGTATCAAGATTCATTGTTCTGGTACTGCTCCTTATTAGACAGCCAATGAACCTTTCAGCCCACCCTCACACCCTGCCCTGACCCAGTGTTGGCTGAGATAGGCTTCAGCATCCTCACGACCCTAACTAGGATGAAGCATCTTATAAAATGAATGAATGAATAAATGACTTAACTTGAATGCTGGATGGCACATTGCTGTAGTGGATTGCATGTCCACCTCACAGCAAGAAGGTCCTCGGTTTAAGTCCCGGGCTCTGGCGTTTCGGTGTGGAGTTTGTATGTTTTCTCCATGTTTGCATCAGTTTCCTCCAGGCACACCAGTTTCCTCCCACAGTCAAAAGACATGCACATCAGATTAACTGACTATTCCAAATTTCCCCTCATTGTGGATGTGAGCGTGACTGGTTTTGTGTGTGTGTGTGTGTGTGTGTGTGTTGCCCTGCGATGATCTGCCAAGCTGTTCAGGGTGTCCAGCCTCCCCCACGACCAAAATATTAGCAAATGATTGAGTGAGTGATCTTGAATGCTGATTGTGTCAAACTACTGTGTATTGTCTTGCAGTGGACTGCTGGGATGGACAGGATGGTGAGCCAATTGTACACCATGGCTACACTCTAACATCCAAAATCCTTTTTAAGGACGTCATTGAAACCATCAACAAATATGCATTTGTCAAGAACCCGTAAGTCCAGGCCCAAGTTTCTTACCCTGAGACATAATCATTTCAGCACAAAGCTGTCTTGACTTGGTATGAATACATTAGTGTAAACTGTGTAGACGCCCAAGTGTGTGTGTGTGTGTGTGTGTGTGTGTGTGTGTGTGTACTGTGAACACTATTTTTCTGAGTGTTCATTGACACAGACATTGCTAAAAGTGATAATCCCGTTGAGATGCATGCAGTCAGGGGTTGTTGTAAACAGAAAATTATTTTTAGACTCTCTCTCTCTCTCCCCCTCAACATCTTTCCACAGCATGTCGCTTTATACATGTGGCTTGCCACCCTGGATCTTCTTCAGTCTCCTGTTGTGGTGGAACTGTTAAATATATTCGGATATGTGCTGACCCGATTTCAACATGTGTTGACCCTCAAACCCCTCCTTTGGTATCTAGGTTATGCTTTTGCTTGAATTCTTCAGGTACCCAGTGATACTGTCCATAGAGAACCATTGCAGTGTTCCCCAGCAAAAGAAGATGGCTCAGTACCTGGTGGAAATTTTGGGCGAGAAGTTGAACCTGTCATCGGTTCAAGTTGAAGGAGCTCTTCCCTCACCGGATTCCCTCAAAGGCAAAATTCTTGTCAAGGTTAATTTTTCCACATTGTTACTTGAAATTTTTGCCAGTTACATGAAAACGGTTTCATCAGAGTACTCTGCTTTCCTCCCATGGTCCAAAAACATGCATATTAAGGTAATTGGCTGTTTTGAATTGCCCCAGGACCAGAGTGAGAGAGTGTGTGTGTGTGTGTGTGTGTGTGTGTGTGTGTGTGTGTGTGTGTGTGTGTGTGTGTGTGTGTGT
>JAQNCB010000012.1:12700140-12714412 GCA_030068295.1 Euristhmus nudiceps
CTCTCTCTCGCTCTCTCTGCCTCTCTCGCTCTCTCTCTGCCTCTCTCTCTCTCTGCCTCTCTCTCGCTCTCTCTCTGCCTCTCTCTCGCTCTCTCTCTGCCTCTCGCTCTCTCTCTGCCTCTCGCTCTCTCTCTGCCTCTCGCTCTCTCTCTGCCTCTCGCTCTCTCTCTGCCGCTCGCTCTCTCTCTCTCTCTCTCTCTCTCTGCCTCTCTCTCTATTTCTGCCTCTCTCTCTCACTCTCTCTCTCTCGCTCTCTCTCTCTCTCTCTCTCTCTCTCTCTCTGATTCCTCTTTGTCTCCCTCCCTCTTTCTCTTTGTGCTTTCAGTGCAACCACCTTAGTCCAAAAGCTGTCTTTAAAGGCAGGAAATTGTTAGGAGCCCTGATGCTGTCACTCAAACCTTCAGGTGTAGTGAGACGCAATCAGCACCTTGCATGTGCCACATGACCCCTCCCCCTGCCCCACCTCCCCCTTTCTCGAAGCCGGGCAACTGAGCCTGTGCTAGCATTCAGCCTTGCCAACTCATGAAAAAAAAAATGAGTTGTGACATAATTGTGACTGCCTTTACCTCGCCAGCATTCTCATTCGACCCCTAAGCAGATCCAATGTCACCATCCACTGCTGCAGGCACATTGGGGGGGTTGCATCAGGCACTGCATTCCAGGGGTGACAACATCTCCTCTTATTTCACTTAAGTCAGGAAATTCTCAAGCTGCAATAGGCTCTCAAATGCCCTGTTAGCAATATCTAGGAATTACATCTTACAGAGCTAAAGGGTATGGCCACATCCACATTGTCCCCATAGTGCTGTAATCTTAGAAAGGACATTGGACCGTGCTTATTCACTCCTAGTCTGTTGTTTTTGTTATGAAAATGAAGATCCGAAGGTTGCCAGGTACTCTTTATGATCATTTGTTTTGTCAGATGAGAACTGATTAATCAGTAGTGTGTATTATTATTGTTGTTGTTGTTGTTAATATTATTATTACTTTTAAGCTTTATTTTGCACATTAGTGTAGTACTTTCTTACCAAAAGTCTTTCCATCTTTCGTCAGTTTTACTGTGGAACTTCCAGAACACATTAGAAAGAGGATATGTTTATTGTTTTTCGTTGCCACTTTATTTCATTGACGTGTACAGGAGTAGCATCGGTGGATAAGATGCATGGCATATTAAGAACCGTTCATGTGGATCTACTTCGACATGATTCATGAAATGACACTGGATTTATTGCTTTGCTTTTCTTTATACCAAATGAAATCAAATTTTATTAATACCAAATCAATTCTGTTCCTCAAAATTGAAAACATAGAAGAACATACTATTTTGTTTAAGGCTAAACAAATCACTTTTTGGCATCAAGTAAAGTTGCTAACCCAGTGCCATTTATAAGTACAACATCCACATTAAATATACACATATACATATAATCTTCCATCTCCATTTCATTATAGCTAGGTCTGTGTTCGCACTCAGTAGAATGTATGTCACATTGTTGGACTGTGTGTGAAGTGAGATTGTTGTGATGCAGTACACATTTTCAAAGGCCATTTACATTTGTCGTATTGTTTTGTGTCTGTGCTAACTCTTGTTAGTCCTAAAAAGGAGCACAGAAAAGGGGAACAAATTATAAAACTTATAAAAAGCTGGTAGCTATAATGTTAACTGGAACCTAGCTTTCACCTGTTCCTGAAAATGTTAGCATGGCGGAGACGTTGTTTCTCATAAACTGATGAAAGCTGTGAAATATCTACAAAGCGATACTTAAAATGTGTTTTTATTTTTTAAAAGACCTATTTTGTTTTATTGGCTTTTGACATGATACATGTTTTGTCCTTTTTTAGTTTATTATACAAATTATCTTCATTAAAATAAATGAAAGTTATTTTAGCTTGAATAGATCAAAACTCACGCAAAACTTTTCACCACTTATAAAATACTGCCTGCTTTGTTTTTCACCTTTTCTTTCAGTTCGATCTTAAAATTTCCACAAAAATCCTTCGCAAGGATTGTTACTCCCCTCAGCCCTCAATTTCATGAGATTCATTCTATTCCTTTCCATTTCTATTTCTTTGCAGGCACGGCCAGCCAGCGGCATAAAAGGGCTGTTTCACAGAAATCCAAAGCAGTCTTCTCTGGACAGCCATGCTGCTGTGCTGCGCAGCCATAAGCCCGCATTTGGAGCCCACCTGCTTCGCCGCACGGCCAGCGCACCCACCAAGGGCCAGCCCAAAGTTAAACGTGGCTTCCCTGAGATCTCCATTGACACCAAAGACTATAGCTCAGAGGGAGCCAGCTCGGAGCGTGAGTCTGAGGAGGGCCCAGCTGCCCATCCCAACGGGGACATGGCAGCATCAGCGCGACCGTGGGAGCATGGCACCAACGGGCAGCTCCACACAGATGATGGTACAGGTAAGATCAAGCTTGTCCATCCTGAGCCTAGGGCCACACCATTGAATGATAAAAGGGGCATGAGTGAACCCCTAAAGAGAGCCAACAGGCTAAAATTACAGGATTCGTTGGAGAAGCATGGTGTTTTCAACTGTGTCACAGTGAATAGCTCTGGCCGATTAGGAATGACATCCAGTTGCATGAAGTGCATGATTGAGACTAAGGAAAGTCCAGAACTGGAGAGAAAAATAGTGGCCAACATTAAACAAGGAAGATCAGCTCCTATGCCAAAGAGGATGTCTTGTTCACCCACAATTGTCCGAAAGTGGTCCCCAAAACCAGGCCCAGAACCTAGAACCTTTGCCTTACCCAAGCAGCCAGTGAACCCTCAACCTAAACCTGAACTTGAAGCCCACTCCTCGAAGCCTACACCAATGCCAAGGGCATGGTCAAAAACTGGACAGACATTGGATTCCTTGGACAACCCTGCACCTGGGAATACCTCTGTCAGAAATGCAAGTTCCTACCACCTTCCCTGCAGACACCTCCAATCACCTGACTCTTCAGTTCCAAGTATACCAGATAGTAAAACTGCCTTGAGCAGACAGCATCTCTCACAAACCAATTGTGTCAGCAATTGTATTGACTTTAGTCCCACGAATGGTGAGGACAGTCTTTTCAAAAACAATTGCAGCAGTTCTAGTAGTCTGGACAGTCTGGAGCTGCTTCCTACAATTCCACTACAACAGATGGACAAACGTAAGCAGGCTATAGGGACTCTACAGCGGGAGATGAACGTTCTGTTTGCCCAGAAAATGGAGGAAGTTCGCAGTAAATCACCCTTGTTCTTCACTGGTAAGACAATGATAGTTCCCTGAAGGAATCTAGTTGATCTCAGACCCTCAAACCTGTAATGGCTCCCTTAGATTCCAGATGACTGCTGTGAACAGCTTCAGATGAAGTACATTTATGGATAATAAACAAGAAGAGGCATGAATAAACATAATGTACATCATTATTATGCCACATCATTGATCATCTTTGATGATTTCCTATGAACACTGTCAATTTGTATATAATGATTATTGTACCATTAGGATATTTGTACTGTATAAACCACACAATTATGAAAGGAATGTGATGTGGAATACTTTTGGGCAATGGACTAAAAGTTAGTCACTATGATTTGCAGAACATTTTTGATATTTTTACAGTGAAACTTAAACAGAAAATTATATCCCAGCTCAATTCCATAAATGTAGCAGCCTGATGTAGTAATTGGATTAGATGTAGTAGATCTCTCTCTCTCTCTATATATATATATATATATATATATATATATATATATGTATATATATCCATGTGATATGTGTAACGATTAGCATTACATACTCTTGCTTAAAACATTACCCAGTCTGCTTTTTTAATCGTTAACTAATCAGATCACACTATTCCCATGACGCATATGCTAATATCTCATATCCTCCAAGTAGTGAACCAATCACATCATGATTTTCCTATGCAGTACAAGCACTGAAATATATTACACATATTACAAGAGTCACAAGACTCTGATGTAACTTGTCAAAAGACTTTTATGTAAGCACATTAATACTTCCCATTTGGTCTGTAGCCCTTTGGGGCAGATTAATTTATTTATTTATTTATTTATTTATTTATTTATTTATTTATTTATTTATTGAGTGAGTGGGGGGTTACAGAGTTTTTTTATCCAGTAAGTTTTGATGTCATTTTTGAAGAGTTTCCATATGTGGTTATTGTACTGTCACAAGTTTACCAAAAAATGAAGTAATACTTTATGATGCTAATAATGTTTTTCTTTATTGATAAAATTATATTTCTTTCATGTCTTATTTTTCTTTTTAATCTAGCATAAATTAGGCAAATCAGATTAGATCATATTTATTTAGTATATAGGACTATACCATGTTGTCACTGTTTTCATTTATTATTTTATCTTTATCATCTATTATTTGTGACTTCCTTGTTTGCCAAATCACAAGATGGGGGAACAAGTTCAACTCCCTCCTGTTGATTGCACAACCCACACCCCATGGAAAATACACAGGAAGTGGTTGAATTTGTTTTCCAGTCTTGTGATCACGAGCCCTCACCCTTGGGATTTTAAAGGAATTGTTCTTATATGTTCGAACCGATATTAGAGCAGATGGTTGTTATATAATTTTGCACTTGTGACTTTTCTCAAAAGGGGAATTCTCAATCTTGAATCTTTAAACTTCTTTGTAATGGGACTTCTTGCTGTTCTATTCACTTCGTACACTTCACTGCATACCTTATAAACAGTTTAAAAATAGAAAACTATCATCTATCTACATGTAACACCTGTTCTAAAATAATAAAATGCTTGTATGCTTAAAAGCTTTCAATAATTTTTCTACTACATTGATCAGTCCCTTCTGATTAGGATTCCTCTGCTTTTACTAAACTGCCTGTTTGTTCCTTCTTTCTTGCATGCTACCTTACCTTAGTGCAAAACTGAGAGGCTGATCAAAGTCAGGTAAACTCCTCTTCTATATTTCCTGTCTGCGGTAGTGATTGTGTGTTTTGTCTTTTTACTTCTATGGGCAATGCACAACTCTTCTCTCATACTTTTATAATTCTTGAAGATTAATAAATTAGTGGTGGTGTAAATTACTTTTTAAGACCTGATTAAGAAAATGTTGTTATACAGTTAATCGGTCCTATAAAATGCCTGCATGATGATCTGTGATGCATTTTTTTTCCAGCTTGTCATTTTGTGTATGTTCTATGAATATGAATCAAATTAAAGTGCAAATTGTTGCATAAAAGCATGCTGCATGTTTGCAACATACAGCTATGGGAAAAATTTAACAGACCACTTTTATTGAGGATCCCATTAAATGTGGTCTCTTGTTTTCTTCCGTAGTCGTATCTGTGTATATCATGTTGTTATCTTTCTTTGTGGCATTGACTTGATAATTTGAATTGTGGTACATTGTGAATTGTCAGAAGTAAAAGATTGGTTATGTAAAAACCTTTAAAGCAATAGTAATGAGACTTTCTTTGCTTCTCCTTTCAGATCATTCCACAGTGCAGAGATCCATTCCTTATCTGCATGTCCTGGAACCCATTACAGAAGAATACCTGCAGAAATCCTCTGTGACATCCATGTGTAGTCCAACCCAAACTTCAGAACATTCCCCCAGTAATGTGCTTAATATGGATGTGTCTCCTCCATCCACAGCAATAACGACTTCTAAGCAAGACAACCATATCCCTGTAAAAACAATTGAGAACCTGAAACCACATGTTCTTACCGAGTGTTCCATCCCAAATAACAGTAGTGGGGGGGATCATATCAACACTTCCTTGTCCATGAATTACCTTGACATTGGGAGCAATAACCCCCTTGCACCAGAGCAGGAAAAAGGTAAAGAGATGAGTTTTGGTGGGAACATTTTATTGGATGCAACTGTTAAAATTGGCCAAACTTTAAAGACAGAGACTACACCCGAGCTGACCACAGTTAAGAGTACCCAGAAGGTTCAGTCTAAAAAAAAGATTTTAACTGACAAGTGCACTGAGCGAGGTTTGTATCCTGGACCCAGGACTCCAGTTCGAAGGACAAAAAGCGATGGCCAGGTACGGGCGGTGTGCCCTGTTGATGAACAGTCAGCAGTGCCTCAGGTTTCCATCGATGCAACTGTTAATGACCGCCTTTGGTCTAAGCTTGACCCAAGTACCCACCGTGACAGTGTGTCGTCCTCATCCAGCATTTCCTCCAATGACACTGTGATTGACCTTTCCCTGCCCAACCTAGCGAGGAAGAGTCTGACCTGCATTCGAGCTGCTCGGGACTGTCAAGATAGCCAGGATTCAACGGCCAACTGGAGCCACCCTACTCGGTCATCAAATACTCCTAGTGCATTTTGCGTCGGCAAAAGCAAATCCAATCCAAACTTGCGTGATGGTGAAATGTGTGAGCCAGTGGACGAAATTATTCCAAGGCAACTGGGGAGTGAGCATGACCACAAACGGCTTACTCAGCGGCGTCACACCTGGAACAGGCTGTACATAGAAAGCTTAAAGCAGTCATCTTCTGCTTCTAGCAAGAAAGCTGTAGCTCCTGCACCAAAAGACATACAAGGCGGCTCAAAGTCTAAGAGTCTGGGAGACCTCACATCAGAGGACATTGTGTGCAACTTTGACAGCAAATATCGCAGCATAAGCCGTAGTTTTGTAGTCAGGCCTAGCCGCCAGCAAAAGTCCCCAAAGAAGCCCCAGGATGACCTGACGGCACGACTAATGAAACTCACTGATGTCGAACCACTGACGAGCAGTGATTTTACATCCCACTTTCATGACTCAGAGCCTGAGGAGAAGAAGGAGGAGGAGCAGGACGAGGCACCACCACTGAGGAGGAGCTCATCACGCAGCCAGAGCCGAGTGCGCTATATTGCCAACCGTGCCAGGCAGGCCCAGGAGAGGCAGCGACTGCAAAGCCTCCTCAGGGGTTCCAACAGTCCCATTGAGGAACGTGGAATTCCAGAGGGGGCCTGCAGCATCACCCGCAGCCCTTGTGCTGGCCTGGATTTGCTGAGCCAGCTTCCTCCAGGACCACCCCAACAGAGCCCTCATAGCCCAGATAGTGAGGTCTTTTTTATGCTCCGCCTCTGATGGACCAAGGGTGCACTGAAGGTCTGCAGATAAGCAACCTACAGCACGTTCTTTTAGTTCAACTACTGAATGAGAAACTACAACCATCTGATGCGAAGCCTGTTTCATGCATTTTTGTTGTTTTAGATGGATGATTTGTTACCAACAGTTTGGGTAAAGCTGCTACCAAGATGTTTGTACAACAAGCCCGACAAAGAGCATGAAACAGGGTTTGAGATTCTAAACTTTCTACACATACAGAAAGGGATACTGTAGTTTTTCTAACATGTTGATTGTAATTTGAAAAATGGACCATGAAAATTTCTGAAGCTTTCGTTACAAAACCAGGGTGGCACGATGGTGCAGCATTCAGCACTGTGGCTTCACAGCATGCAGGTTCTGGGATTGAACTCTCCAGCCAAACGGGCCCTTTTTGGTTGGAGTCTGCCTGTTCTCCCTGTGCCTGCATGGGTTCCCTCTGCGTGCTCCAGTTTTCTCCCCCATTCCAAAGACATGCAGACTAGGTCAACTGGCTACTCTAAATTGCCCATATGTGTGAATGTATGTGTACGGCTGTTTCTCTCTGTGTTAGCCTAGTAATAGATTGGCAACATTTCCAGGGTGTACCCTGTTTCCAGCCCAAATTCGGCTGGGATTGGCTACAACCTTCAGTGGGTAAGCGGGTGGATGGATATGTGTGAAGCTACACTAAAGATTTTATCTGTTCGTTGTTCTTAATGCACTCATTATTTTTAAACACTGGAATGTCATACAGAAATCAAACATTTTAAACTGATATCGGTCTTGAATTTTATTAGTCTTTTTTTTTTTTTTTTTGGTTAAGTGGCCTGCTGTAGCAATAGAGGAATACGTGTTAAACTGTATGAAATATTACTTATTTCACTTCAAATCGAATGATATGTTTACTGTACTTATGGAAATACCGATGCATCTTGTTGGTGTTCATAGTGGAGAAAAAATAATAAATACTTTTTTTTTAATAACAAATGCATGGAATGTATTTGGAACAGTAATTTATTGTTTCTTTAAATTTTTTTATGTATTTTTTTTTATTTTGTGCTTTTTTATTAATTCTTTGAATTAGGCATATTGGCAACTGCTTTTTCCTACTTTTAGCACTTTTATTATTAACTATTTAGCAATTATTATTATTATTATTATTATTATTATTATTATTATTATTATTATTATTATTATTATTTAAGTTTACATAGCACAGGGCAGTTCTTGCCATTTGGCTTAAACTTTTGATATTTCAGTTCATGTACTGTAAAAAAAAAAATCATCATCAGATTCATACAGAAATTGATTGCATGTCAGTGATGTATTGTAAACTTTTTATTGTTTCTCATTTAAGGTTTTACATTTTCCTCCAATCAGCATGTGCGCTCAGTATGTATCAGTCAGTGTTTCAGAATAAAGAATTATGTTGAATATGAGTACACTGATAAAGGTGTTCAATGGCACATAATAGGATGAAAGAGCACATATCTCACTTTGTACTGTAATGTTTGCACTCTCGTTTCAGCTAACGTTGGAGAAAAGTTTGGGAGAATTTTTAGTAAAAGCATATGTACATACAGATTGTGGTTGTCTGTTTTCTTCTCCTTTCACCCCTTTCTCTTGAGAAAAAAAAATTTGATGTGTCCTTCTCTTCACACTTTGCATATTTGACTTTTTTTTTTTTTTTTTTTTACATATCAGAATACCTGTTGAAATTCCCTTATAGCTGATGTCCTCGTCTCCGATGACTCTCATTAGGTTAAATACAATTAACACTATTACATAATTCACTATTTACATATATATATATATATATATTTGTTATTCTTCTTGTTCAGGTGCCATAACACATGCCTTAGGCAACATGTCCTCAGTTTTGAGCTGTGCCCCATGTTGTTCTCAAAAGATTTTCGGCTACCTTCCTTTGGTTTTCTGCCGTTGATGTCTTCCAGCGAGACAACGATCTTCTATCCAACCCTTCCGGATGATGTGACCGAGGAACTTCCATTGTCTCTCATGGATCGTAACACTGATTTTTCGTTTGGTGTTAACACGTTGAAGGACAGACTCGTTGCTCTCATGATCTGTCCATGGAACTCTTAACATTCTTCTGTAGAACCACATTGCTGCTGCTTGAAGGAGGCCTGTTATTGATTATTACTTATTAACTCTTGCCAAGTGATTACTAAACATGCAACGTACTTCATAGAACAGCACAGTGGCATGTCAGCTTCACAGCAAGAGGCTCCTGGGTTCGATTTCTGGTTCGGGCATTACTGTGTGTATTTTGCATGTTCTCCCCGTGCTTGTGTGGGTTTACTCGGGGTACTCCGGTTTCCTTCCACAGTCCAACGGCATGCACATTCGGCCGATTGACTGTTACAGCTGTCTCTATGTGTGAATGTGGGTGAGAATGGTTGAGTGTCTTGGTCCTGCGGTGGTCTGGCAGGCTAATCAGGGTGTATCCTACCTTTGCCCCATGGCTGAGACAGGCTCCAGCCTCCCCATGACCCTAGTAGGATTAAGCGGTTAGGATAGTGAGTGAGTACAATGTACTTCATTATGTACTTCTCTATATGTTTTGCTGTTTGAATTAACAAAAAGGTCAGAAACCCCCTTCCAGGATGTCTCACCCTCTCAGCACCATTATGTAGTCTTTTAAGTGGCCTCCTTTTTCTAAACACTCACAGTGCCCAACCTTTCCAATATTTCACAGAGTGCTCCCACTGGGAAACAGTGTCTCTTGCTCAACACTTGGTAGCTGATCTAATCTCAGACTCAAACTGAAATAAAAGTTCTTCTGTTCCCCCTTTTCAGCATTTCAGCCGCTGATTTTCACCCAAAGTGCCCACTGTCATGTCGTGGGTTGTTATGAGTATTAGCTCATTGCTTTGTATCCCTTTCCTCTTCATGCATGATGCTCAAAAAATCTTAAAGGATTCGTTTCTGCTTATGATAGACACTTGAGACAAAAGCACAGGAATGCCTGGGTATGCGGTTGCTTTGGTGACGGTTTCTAGTGGGACGTGAGAGACCGGGGCCCTTCTGCGTTCCCAAAAAACCGCCCTGGGACTCGCACGGTTCAGTGAGTGACAGAGATTGTACACTCTTGTCACTCATACAAAAGTCTGCTTCTTTAGTATTCAGGAGATGCTGCGTCTCTGGGCTTTGGATTCGTATTTATCACAGCGATTTTTGTTTTTGCCTCCAGGGTCTATCATGGAGCCAGTTTAACTCGATTTTTAAACAGAATTGATGTAGAAGTTTAAAATTTCTGGATGCTTTTAGATTTGGCTGGGTCCTTTGGAAAATATTGTAAACTTAGATTATGTCCTATACTTAGGTTTAAAAAAAAAAAAAAAAACCCTGTTGCTGGCTCAGTGTAAGCAGGAGCTTAGCAATTAATTTCTGTAAGAACAAGGAACCAATTCATTCTAACAAAACAAAGGAAACAATACAAACACTCTGAGCATAAATAATATTGCACCCAAAATTTTACAATGCTATTAGCTAATAATTTATTTAGAAAAAAATCATAATATTATGCTTCAATTTGTCAGGCTCCAAATTTTTAGTATTTATATTTGTGTGCATTTACGGCATTTGACTGATGCCTGCATCCAGAGTGACCTCCTTTTTTTTTTTTTTTTTTTTTTTTTAAATAAACACAACTGTGCAATTAAGAGTTAAGGGCCTTGCTCAGGGGCCAAACAGTGGCAGCCTGGTAGTGTTTGGACTTGAACCCATAACCTTCAGGTCAGTAACCCAGAGCCTTTTCCACTGATCTACCATTGCCCTTGTTATGTTTTAAATGTTCTCTCATGATCATGAGATGTGTTTCTTGGTCTCCAGCTTCTTACTCTCCCATACCCCAGTCCCACCTCCTCTACCCATAAATCACTGCTGTGGTCTCAGTCCTCCATCCCTTTCCTTCCACTTTCTAGAACAGCCCACTCTTCCCCATTGGTTATTATATCTGGCCTTGGGGTATTTGTTTGTGCTTTATATTTTGGGTTCTTTAATGCACTGGACATCGCGAGACGTTGGTTGTAAAGCAGGGTGAGTTTGATGTTCTTGTAACTTTGTTCTTTGAGGTTTTGACCTGCATGTTATGACTGCATTTCAGCTTGCTTATATTAAACTCATGCCTCGAATAGACTAAACAATAAAACACAAAATCATTGTTTTGGAAACAATTGCAATCACAAAGATGTCTTTGCTAGAATTGTTTGAAGAGGTCATAAGTGTTAAGTCATTATTATTATTTTTTTCTTAGTGTTGTAAATTTCTTCAATCATTTCAGTTCAGAATCATGGCATCTCTAGGGATTCTCTTGCTTGTTGCAGCTGTGGCTCACCTCTGCACTGCAGGTAACTTCATATCTAAGACAACAAATGAAACACCTAATTTTTTTTACATTTCTGCTCTGCATTTCTTTATAAGTGGTGAACTATTTTTACTTGTGACATGTGGATTACTGACAGCTCTTGTACAGTAACTGCTCATGGATTTGCTTTGCAAGATCGCAATTTGGAATCATAAACGTTCCATTTACTGTCAGATCTATTTTTGCTTATCTACACATCATAGATATTTACAGTACAGAAAAGGCTTGCGTTTATTTTTACATTATTTTATCAAAAAGGTTATTTGAGAGAGAGAGAGAGAGAGAGAGAGAGAGAGAGAGAATATTAGGAGAGGTGAGTAGAACATCTCCTGCTGTGGTCCTTAAACCTCTGACATAGCATTTAATCAATACTGATTTTTTTCATCTCCCTCCCTTGCCTTGGCTTTCCTCTCGTCAGTCTTTCAACAGGATGCAGGAAGGGCCAATGCTAATCTGACATCTTATTGACTCTATCAATGGCCACAGCAGTTTTTGGCGCCCCATCTGAGTGTCCCATTGCTCTGAGTGATTTGCATTTAAAACAGTAGAAAAAGCCTGCCATGGCCAACAATGACTGTGAGCAATCAATTAGCCCCTTCTAACCAAGCAGTCAGTGATGCAGGACAAGGCCATGACACAACTGTGGCTCTGATGGCATGTACGCTTTTCATATTCGGGGAAAGAAAAAGGATATTAGGTGTCAAATCCATGATGTGACTGATGGCCTCCTCAAGGGCTTTCCATCTGAATGAAACTGCCTCAGTTACATGTACATGACACGTTTAGGAAGAACTTGCTGGAAGAGTGGTGTTTTTCTGACACTTAATTTGTAGAACTGTCAGTCCTCTTGAAGAAACTTGACCCTCAAGGAAGAACTATATAAAGTTTATTCACAGCTTGTGAGTCAGAATTATTTAAATCAATGTTTAATATATTCGTACTTTATCTGGGACTTAATTATGTCTAATTATTTTAAATACACTCTATATTGATTTTAAAAAAAAGAAAAACCTCTTCTTTCTACCTACTAAACGATAGATAGATAGATAGATAGATAGATAGATAGATACTTTATTAATCCAAGAGGCAACATCACAATTCTTTGTAAGCGTACATTTGTTAAGTCAATAATTGGCTTTTTAGCATCAGACCGTTTTGAGCACTCTCACTCAATGTCTCACTTGTTTACCGAACCGCTTAATCCTACAAGGGTTGCACTGAGGCTAGAGCCTATCCGAGCCAACACTGGGCAAAAAGGCAGAGGACCCCCTGCCAGACCATCTCAACCATTCACACCCACATTCACACACAGAGACAACTGTAACAGCCAATTGGCCTCATATACAGGGTACATCCAGACCATCGCAGGGCCAACACCCGCACAGCTGTTAACACTCACACCGAGGGGCAAATTGTGTACCTGATAAAACCCATGCAAGCACAGGAAGAACATGCGAACTCCACACAGAACGGCCTGAGCCTGTGCCACACAGTTTTATTTACTTGATCTACATCGATAAATGTAAGTTTTGTTAAACATGGCACTCGAATGAGATTTATTACATTTCAAAGTTGCACTAATTAGCAAGGCAGTTTATTTTGTAACAGCTGGCATGAATTAGGATTAAACTTCTTGTATTTTTATTATACTAGCTAACATTGAAGTTTATGAATAAAGTTGTTGCTAGCTGACCTATTTTTCATTTATGTATTTATTTATGTATTTTTATCCTACCTATTTTTACCATCGCATAATTTGGCTCTGTGGTGAAAGGGGCTCTAGTTTAGCATCAGGGGCTAAAATTTGTCAGTTAATCACTCACTCATTACTCATTCATTAGCTGTACTGTTTAATCCTGTGAGGGTCACCAGGATGTTTTAGCCTATCTCAGCCACACAGGGTGAAGGCGAGGTACACCCTTAACATCTCGCCAGACCATCACAGGGCAATACGCATGACTCTTCACACTCCCATCCACACTTGGGGCCAATTTGGAACAACTTATTGGCCTAAGGTGCATTTGGACTGTAAGGAAACCATAGTGCTCAGAGAAAAACCCATGTAATTACACTGAATCAATCTGTATGGTGGATTTTTTTTATTATTTATTCTACTTCTGCAATGAAAAAACTGTTAGATTTGTTCCATTTTCTATTTTTACTTGAGCAAAGAATTAATCAATAGAGGTTGGGTTACTTTCTTTTATTACATCACTACTAAGCTTTTCCTTAAATATTGTTTGCTTACACAACCTGATCACATGCACAAAGTCCTTTTTTTTTAGGTGTTTCTCTAAAGATGGTGAATTACACTGAAAAAAAACAACAATTTACACAGAAGACTCGATTGATGAAGAGTATTCCAAGGGAGGGCACTTTCCCAGCACTCGGTGGTGTCTCTTTCTCAGGGATTGGAACGCTCAAGAGAGTTTAGAATCTGCATCTGTCCCACCACGGGCGGTACCATAGGCTACACAACAACAACCCGCTGTTTATCTCCCTCTATGGTTTTTTTGAGCAGTTTATTTTCTTAAAGGACGATTAGTGGCCGTGAAGCTTGGGACCACACTAAAGGAGACGGCAGAACAACAGGGACATTGTTCTTGTCTAGTAAATTTGGGGATATTTGGTTCGATGTGAAAAGCAGTACAAAGTACGGCACAGCATGGTGAAACGCTTCATTTGCTGCCAAGAATGTCTTGCAAGAGTTCAAGTTCAGACTTTAACAAAGAGTGTTTTCTATCTGCCTCTCTCTCTCTCTCTCTCTCTCTCTCTCTCTCTCTCTCTCTCTCTCTCTCTCTCTCTCTCTCTCT
>JAQNCB010000012.1:12755036-12774863 GCA_030068295.1 Euristhmus nudiceps
TCTCTCTCTCTCTCTCTCTCTCTCTCTCTCTCTCTCTCTCTCTCTCTCTCTCTCTCTCTCTCTCTGTGTGTGTGTGATGGTAAATGGAGAATGTTTTGCATGTGTTAATGTAAAATGAAGGAAGTGATCTGTGCATGAGAGACCATGTTTATAAAAACGAAAGAAAATGAAATCCTGAAAAATGCATATGGTTTATCATGGTACAAAATATTTATCCCCACTGGGGGGAGACATTTCATTTTAAACATACCAAGTTATAAACATTTGTGCCTTTTTTAAGGATTCTTTAACATTATGAGAGGACCGTTTTTGCCTTTTAGGTTCACATTAGTGATTTCCCGGCTTTGGCAGAGGCTTGTGTTCTCTGAGTGCCCTTGTTATTAATTTGTAACATAGAAGACTATTGGTTGTATTTTTGCTTTCAGCAAAGATCATTTGTTTGTAGCTTTCATTTTTGGTGTTTTGGCTGAAGGGCAAATTTGTTTATTTTGCCCTGGTATATGGAAGAAAAAAAATAAAAGAATGATGGGATACAAGCTGAATGTATTACTCATGTCAACTCATTTATGTTGTTTGCGTGGTGAGGTGCTAAAATAACGAGAATATAAACATAGTTTTAACTCATTACAAGCAGCCGCAGGCTTCATTGTTGAGTTCATGTTGTTTACCTTGAGCACAGATTTGTATAATTAATTTAGGTCAGATGCTCAGTCTGTGATGTGCAAGAATTAATGCAATGGTCTGCCCTCTAATGAGCAGTGTTGTGTTTTCAAGTTTAAATCACATGCCCATGCACTCTGGTTTAATTCCAGGAGAAAAGGTGTTTCCATGTAATTAATCTTTAGTGTCTTGATTTATTTCTGTCTTATTGCAGAGCTTTGACATGTTCATCAGTCATTATAGCAATGTGAGCGCCCCCCCCTGCGTGCACGTCTACAAGCTGGTCGGCGCCGACAACGACCCTTTACACAAAGAGCCCGAGTTTTGGGCCAGCATGATGGAGGCAGCAGGTACGGGATTAGGGAGAGAAGAATAGAAGAATATTCTCTTCCAAAGACATTAAACAGAGCAGTAAAAGAGTTAAACACTTTCTTTTTAAATAATTTCTATTAATTTTATCTATTTATTTTTTAGGTTGCCCAGCTGATTACGTTCCACCCGAGATATTTAGTTTTCCTGCAAAGTCAGGTTTTGAGCTGTATGGAATGTTGTACAAACCACACAACTTAAAGCCCGGCAAAAAACACCCTGCCATCCTGTTTGTGTACGGTGGCCCTCAGGTTGGTTTGCTGTGATGTCATTTTAAAGGTGCAGTGTATATATATATAAAAAAACTCTGTGATTCACAGCATCGCCATGCAGTACCTGTTTATAGTTTTGTTTTTTTTGTAAACAGAACTCGGATACCTTTTTCTCTGGCTCCAAAAATGGGTTCCACTCTTCCAAACTATGCTTAAGACTGTACAAGTTATTATTTATTTACATTATATTATATGTATGACATTTGAAAGACACCATTATACAGTGACTTACATTTAGTATTTTTATTCAACTGAGCAATTGCGGATTAAGGGCCTTGCTCAAGGGCCCGTCAGTGGCTGCATGGTAGTACTGGGGATTGAACCCCCGGCCATTAAATCTGTAACCCAGAGCCTTAACCAATTAGTAACCTTTGCCCTTGTAAATTTCTATTTATTACTATATATATATATATATATATATATATATATAATTTTTTTTTTTTTTTTTTTTTTTTTTTTTAAGAAACCTGTTTTTTGCTCTTCACAGGTGCAGTTAGTGAACAACTCCTACAAGGGGGTGAAGTATTTGCGTTTGAACACTTTAGCGTCTCTTGGTTACGCAGTGATCGTCATTGACGGAAGGGGTTCGTGCCAGAGAGGGCTGAAGTTCGAGGGTGCATTAAAAAACAAAATGGTACGTGTATCAGGAATGCGAGCATGTGATCTGTTAAAGGAAGAACCGAAGCCGAATTGGACTGATCAGCTCGAGACACCACAGCACTGATGGATCCAAAAATACATCTAACGACATCACATCTTCCTTTTGTCGTCTTCAGGGCCAGGTGGAAATTGAGGACCAAGTGGAAGGCCTTCAGTATGTAGCTGAGAAGTATAAATTTATAGACTTGAGTCGCGTGGCAATTCACGGTTGGTCTTACGGAGGGTTCCTTTCCCTCATGGGGCTCATTCGCCGGCCCAACGTGTTCAAGGTGAGAAGCCAATGGAATGGTTCCTTTTACTGAAGCCAGACTTGCATTTGCATTTCTAGCATTTGGTAGACGCCCTTTGCCAGATCAGCTTACAGTTCTCATTTTATGCAACTGAGTAATTGAGGGTTAAGAGCCTGACAGTGGCAGCATGGTGGTTTGAAGCTTTGCCTTGTACCCCTGACCTTTTGGATTAGTAAGCCGGAGCCTTAATCGCTGAGCCTCCACTGCGTAGACTTCACCCAGAAACGCTAGTGATGCTAATAGTGAACTGAAACCTTAGTTATGCAAGTGTCCGTTACAGTTTTGTAAATGATATAATTTAATATCAGTAATGCTGTAGGGATTGTGGGTACTGGCTAATTGGAAGCGTTGTTCATATAGGTGGCTATAGCTGGAGCTCCAGTGACCGTGTGGATGGCGTATGACACCGGCTATACAGAGCGCTACATGGACGTACCTGAAAACAATCAGCAGGGTTATGAAGCAGGCTCTGTGGCTCTGCATGTTGACAAGCTTCCAAATGAGTGAGTTGTGATGATAAAGACAGCATTACATCCCCACACCAACCTCCAACCTAATCTCAAAGCAGCTTTAAGAGGATTAACATTTTTGCTGTACTGAGAAAAGAGCAAAAAAAATTGAGCAGTAAACAGCTTTTTTTGAAAACGTGACTATAAAGAGAATTTAGGAATGCAACCATTCACAATGAAGCTGTTCAGGTATTTTGTGTTAGTAAGATGTACTAATTGGGGGGGCATTAGTGGCTCAGACTTGTGGTTAAAATCTTTCCCAGGGGTGGCACGGTGGGGTTCTAACTGGGAATCGAATCCACGACCTCCTGATCATGAGCCCAGCACCTCAACCACTATACCACCATCTCCGCATGCTACTTGGAAGCAAAGATATTTCCCCACCCACCAGTTAATCCCTGCCTAACAGCAACCTGCACCACTCTGGAGCCCGGAATAAATAATATCCACAAATACAGAATTTTATGGAAATCTCTGATGTTACTCCTGCCAAGATCATGTTTTATCTTTAGATTTTTGTGTGTTTGTTAGCAGGATTACCCAAAAAGTCGCCCCCCCCCCCCCCAATCACATTCTAGATCCATGAATCTTCCCTCCCCCATTTTTCTCCCTAATTTGTCGTATCCAATTCCCACCCATCAGGTATTACCTTCCCTATCACATGACGACCACCACCGACCAGGGAGAGGCGAAAGTATGCACACGCACCCTAAGTTACATGCAATGCTAGCCAGCTGCCTCTTTTCAAACTGCTGCGCCATGCGTATTTTGGGGCGGTCTAACACACACAGAGGGAAAGCGCTATCCGTCCCCTTGTACAAATGAGCTCACAGGTGCCAATGATTGGCTGGCGATCGCCGTAAGCGAGAGCTCAGTTAATTACCTCCCATGGACTCCGACCACAGATCTGTAAAATGTTTCATAAAAATATGTTGTTTTACTAAAGTCTATCCAGAAGCTTTACAAACTGGGAGGGGAAAAAAGCAGTCCTTGCACATCCAATAATTTTAACATTATTATTATTCTTATTTTTTCCTTCGCTTTTACAGGCCAAACCGATTACTCATCTTGCATGGGTTCCTCGATGAGAACGTGCACTTTTTCCATACCAACTTCTTGGTGTCTCAGCTTATTCGTGCAGGGAAGCCATATCAGTTACAGGTTTGCTCACTTCATTTCAATTTCAATGATAGGATTGTGCTTGTGCCAGTAACAATCTTCAGTATTTACACCCATATGTTCTGAATGAGTGTTTAACAGTCATTGTTGCCTTTCCCCCCCAGATCTATCCCAATGAGAGGCACAGCATCCGCTGCCCGGAGTCCGGTGAGCACTACGAGATCATGCTGCTACACTTCCTCCAGCAACATCTCTGATGAGACCTGTCATTTGTTGGGACCGCGTACAGTCTCCACCCACTTCCCCACAACTAATCACAAGGCACCTCCTTCGACCAGCTCTAACATGAGGGCTGAGGGGGGCGGAACACGTTCCCTTAAATTTTCATTCATCCATTTCTCCTTCTGGAGATTCTGTCCCCGGAGCAGATCTTTTACCCTCAGATTTGAGCATGTCGGCAGTTTTAGCAGAATTCAAAACCACATTTGAGGACAAGAGGTGAGAACACACCTTCAACAAAAGGACTCATGTAGGTGACGAACTTCTTAGCAACTTTTTTGTTTTATTTTGAAATTTTGTGCCACATCTAGGTAATCTCTCTTCCCACCATTCAGTCCTTTTCAAAAATGAAAGACGTTGCCAAAATTTTTTTTTTAATTTCCTTCCTAGTGGCCTAACAGACTTCCTTCTTTTTCTCCTCCCCTCACATACGGAGAAGTCTCTTATCTCCTGGTTAACACATCGTTTTAACTTAAAGCTGTTCTGTTCTATAAATACACTCGTGGTTATGTGCAGCCACGGTGATGACGTGACTCTTGTGTAAAGACACCTCACACTACTACCTGCGATTCGTATTTTAAGTGTGTATTATTAAAGGAACATATTTTTTATGAACTCCAATTTTCTTTTTTTAAGTCGTATGATTATGTACAAACTCATTAAATTGCTGTGTTCGACTTGTGTTTTTTTCACCTCGGTGGCTAATTTGCCAACATGAACAGTGTGCGTATAATTTAGAAAGAAACAATCTATTGTGAAAATCTTGAAGGATGCTGGCATTTATAGGAAACAGGACACCTTTATAAAATAAACTTTATTTTTACATTTTATTTTAAGGTGGCTGAGTATCCCAAAGCACATAATGAAACAAAAATAGCTATAATATATTACAGTGAAAGGAGATAGTGCTGGGTTAGACACAGCTCAGGAACAAGCAACTAACTAGTATTAAAATACACAATGTTTTGAGTACGTAATTATATGCTGTCTGGTTTTTCAGTATAATGGGAATATAATATACAATAACCACATGAAACCTTAAAGCATGATCTGTTAATCCTAGAAGCTTGCCCATGGGCTTGTCAAAACCAAACATGGCTCTTTAGGGTGTTATCTTTGGTACAACATTATAAAAGATGTGCAATATATTCTATGACCTGCAGCTGTCATTCCAATTAATTTTTGAGGAGCCTGTTACCAAGAGTTAACTGTTTGAAGTATCGTGCTGTTTTGTGAGAGCACAGTAAGTAACACTACCCTTTCAAGCACATTTCAACAACTCCCTCGCTGGCGCACCAACCTAACCAAGAGGTCTGATGATTGCTTCTGCTCATACTGCCTAATGATACCAAGTATTATGATTTAAGCGTCTGGGACCTGTTTGTAACTGGATCCTTACTGCAGTGCTCACATATGCATTTTTGAGCCAACTGGGTATTATTTGTAATTTAGATAAATATTCTGATGTTGGTGTCGATATAGCCCTGTGCTCCTTAAAGTCACCTACACAACAACATGAAAGCCAGTTGTCAGGTCACATTACTAGAAGAAAGCGTTTGCGATTAAAGCTACAGTATGTTGTGAGTTCTAACAGATGATGCGCATGCTTGGTCTGATCAAATCAGAGCTCACTTTGGCCTGTACTTCTATCCATCGTAACTTTGATGAACCAAAAAAAATCATTAAGTAATGGTGCATTACTCTTTGCTTCTCATAACTGGGCCTCAGAATTCGAATGAACAGCAGGGGTCATGATTTTCCTTTTTTAACCAAGATAATCAGATTCCTTGCATAAGCAATAGTTCAAAATATCAGTAACATAATGCATTAAATGATAACACTGTAAATGGAATATCCAGAAGAAACAAACATTACTACATATAAATGTGTAATATGAACAATGTTAGTGTTTCAGTAAAGGTGGTTTAAGCTGCTGCCAATCACTGCTTGTATGTTCTAGAGTGAGCAGTTCATCACTCAGAGGCCCGTAGCTTCCTAGGACTGGATGGACTCCTTGGGCTTGCTCTGGGACTCACCTAAAAATATATATTTTTTATTATTAATAATAATAATAATAATAAAGAAGATACATACTGCTTCAACATCATTCATTCATTTTCTTAGCTGCTTAATCCTAATTAGGATCACAGGGAGGCCAGCCCATCTCAGCCGACTCTAGGCGAGGGTGGGTTATACCCTCGACAGCTCACCAGGTCATCGCAGGGCCACCACTCGTACAACCATTCACACTCACACCTAGCCATGATTTGGAACAGCCAATTAGCTTACTGCTCCTGCTTTTTTTGGACTGTATAAGGAAACTGGAGTACCCAGAGGACACCCACAAAAACATGGGGATTTGCACACCACTCGGAAATGCCCAAGCTGGGAATTGATCCCAGGTCTTCCTGCTGTAAGGCGGACGTGCTAACCACTACGCCACTGTGTCGTTTCAACATCATGCTCCAAGAATTTCACTTGGCATGTAATCCGTCCAAGCAGATATTCATGTGTTCTTTACATGATAATGTCTGAGCTAGCCGCTGTACTTGGTAAGAATAGGACCTTGGGTCTGGTTTTGCAAAATAAATACTGGTAGCATGAAAGTTTCAATTTAGGGAAAGCACAGTGGCATAGTGGTTAGCGTGTTCACCTCATGGCAAGAAGGTTCTGGGTTCGAGACCTAGACATGGGCATTTTTGTGTAGAGTTTGCATGCTCTCCCCATACTTATGTGGGTTTCCTTCAGGTATTCTGGTTTCCTCCCACAGTCCAAAGACGTGCACAGAAGGCACTTATCCAATTGGCTTGCCCAACTTTCCTGTAAATGTGAGCGAATGATTGCCTGGTGAGCTGTTCAGGATGTACCCTTCCTTCGTTCAGTGTAAATTGAGATAGGCTCAGCCTCCCCATGACCCTCATGTGATTAAGTGGTTCTGCAAATGAGTGAGATGAGAGAATGACTGCTTTAAACTAAAGCAAAATATAACCCTAATTCAAAAACTGAATGAATGGTTCCATGGGACTTTTACCTCACGTTTCAACAAAGGAAAAAAAGTGTATGTATTCTGTAATTATTATATTATATTACACACTTCAGTGGAGCGGTGCCTACGTCATGTTCTCATGAATGTCACAAGATTTTAAACACTGACGGCGGCACCCTATACTGAAAAAAAAAAAAAAAAAGTCAACTAAAAGGATTTTATTTCTACACAGAACATTCATACACCTAAAGTACATGCAGGATAAGACTTTTATATTAATTCTTTCAATTGGGAAAGGTTGAAAATAGGGTTATGTTTAGCTTTAATTAACTATATAAAATGTTCATCTCCTCTAACTTTCATTCCCTCTAACTTAACTGTTTAGTAACCAGGCTAATATACCACACAATTATTTTTATGAAATTACCTCCACCAAGGAGCTCAGATTTTTGGTTAGGTTTGTTTTGTTAGCAGACTCACGTGAAAAGTTGGGTGTGGACTTTCATTAATGTTTTTTTTTTCTTTTTCAAATTTTCTCCCTAATTTAGTCGCATCCAATTCCCACCTATCAGGTATCGTCTTCCCTGTCACACGACCACCACCAGAAAGGGAGGGGTGAAAGCAAGCACACGCCCCCTCCGTCACATGCAATGCTAGCTACCCACCTCTTTGAACTGTGGCGCCATGCATATTTGGCGGCGGCCTAACACACTCTGAGGGAAAGCGCCATCCGCCCCCTCGTTCGATTGACCTCTCAGATGCCCATGATTGGCTGGTGATTGCAGTTAATGACAGGGAAGTGAACGTATGACGGTTGTACATTAACCTGGATTCGAACTTACGATCTTGCACCTTGTTGATGCGCCACTCAGGAGCCTCATGAAATTTCTACAAGAAGTGGGGTTTTGCAGAAGAAAGACTCCACTAGAATTTGATGATATGCACCAAATTCTGGATCCATGAATATTTTAAATAATTATTTCCATTGTGAGAGAGGACATTTTTTTAAAAAGTACTTACATCAGACTGAGGTTTAGAGTAGTTCATGTGGGCATAAAGAAGCACTGCAATGTCATTGTGGGATGCCTCCAGGGCAATAGACAGAGCATTGCTGCCATCCTAAAAATCAAGAAACAAGAGAGCTCTTATTCAACTGCTCTACAAATCTGGTCCATGTTTATTAATACAAGTCAAAACAATACTACTACTAGCTTTCTTTCGGCTTCTCCCCTCAGGGATCGCCACAGCGAATCATCTGTTTCCATCCATCCTTTCGCTCTCTAGAATCTTGTTGAACAACCTGGTCAAAAGCTCTACAGACCCCTCTCCTAGGCACTTCCATACCTCCACAGGTATATCATCAGGCCCAACTGCCTTTCCACTCGTCATCCTCTTCAGTGCCCTCCTAACTTCATCCTTGCTAATCTTTGCTACTTCCTGGCTATAATGATCACCTCCTCTACTCTTCGCTCTCTCTCATTTTCCTCATTCAACTCTTCAAAGTACTCTTTCCATCTTCCTTTCACACTTCCAGCGTCTGTAAATACATTCCCATCTCTTTTCTTGATCACCCTAACCTGCTGCACATCCTTTCCATCTCTATCTCTCTGCCCTGCTAACCATAAATTATTGCATATACAGGGTGAAAAATCTTCCTACATTTCAACGGCAAATTAAAAAAAAAGGCTAAGAAAATCAAATTATTACTTGTATACGTGAAACTTCATTCAGCACAGTTTTCATTCATCGTTACTTGCACAGATTAAACGTAGTGAGGCAGGAGAGGCAGTGCTAAGGTTTGTTGGCGGTCCAACCCCAACTTGAACACCTTGAATTGAAGAACTTGTGTGGTTTTAGTAAGAACTACAGCTCAGATAGATCATCACTGGAGGTGCTGAAGGAAATGTTTCCAGATCGGGTGATCTCATTGTCGGATGTCTGGCCTGTCCCCTGACCTCGTTCCTAGTGATTTTTTTTGTTGGGCTACCTTAATGAGCGTATACTCATCATCTTCTGCTTGATCCGGGATTGGGACATGAGGGCGCCAGCCTAAGCAGTGCGGTCCAGACGTCCCTCTCCCCAGCTATTCTCGGGGGACAGCGAGGTGTTCCTTGACCAGCCAAGAGACAGTCCCTCCAGTGTGTTTGGGTCAAGCCCAGGGTCTAGTCCTGGTTGGACATGCCCGAAACACCAGTTCGGGCGGCATTCTAATCAGAGCCAACTCAACTGGCTCCTCTCAACATGAGGGAGCAGCGTTCTACTCCGAGCTCCTCCAGGATGGCTGAGCTTCTCACCCGATCTCTAAGTGAGAGCCCTGCCACCCCGCGAAGAAAGCTCATTTCAGCCGCCTTTATCCGCCATCTTGTTCTTTCGGTCACTACTCAAAGCTTGTGACCAAATGTGAGGGTAGGAACGTAGATTGACTGGTAAATTGAGAGATTTGCCTTGCGGCTCAGCTCCCACTTCACCACAATGGACTGGTACAAGCTCCACTTTACAGCAGAAGCAGCAGCGGTCCGCCTGTCGATCTCTCGCTCCATCCTTCCCTCAATCGTGAACAAGACGCCGAGATACTTTAACTCCTCGATTGGGGCAGGACCTCATTCCAGACCCGGGTTGCATTCTAACCGACCCCAAACTGTTGAAACCCTTAAGGTTGTTATTCAGCAAGGGACAACCGCTGTTCCACCTGACATGACCCATCAAGCCATGGCAGCCTTTTGAAATCAACTCCAAGTGTGTATAGACAATGAGGGTCACCATTTGGAGGTGTGCAAATATTTCAATGATGTTTAATCATTTTTATTTACCTTTGGTATGTAGGAGGATTTGGTATGTAGGAGGATCACCCTGTACTTCACACTACACACTCCTGAACCCAACCATAAACGTAAGCTCAATTTCAGTTCTCAAATAATTTTTTGAAAAAACCTTTGCAAAACATTCATATCTTCTCCAGTGAGTCGAGAGACTGTGCGTACATTGTCTACTATGGTAATGTCACAGCCGGGCTGCTCGAGCAGGAGAGAGACGATTTCAGCACGGCCGTGTTCACTGGCACACATCAGGGCTGTCGAGCCTTCGTCATCCTGTATGTTCACATTGGCCCCGCACTCCAGTAGCGCTCGCACCATCGCCTGCCTTCCATGACTTACTGCCAGCATAAGTGCAGTCTGACCAGCCTGGATAAAGGTGGAGCACAACAAAACACACTTATCTCATAAAGACAATATATCCCATGCTAACAATAACCAGTAATTCTGGGTCGAGTTTAAATCATGAGAACAGGTTTCACGCATCAGTACCAGAAAAAGAGAGAGAGAGAGAGAGAGAAACAGACAGGGTTTAAAGAAGTCTTGAGTCGAGACTTACCTGGCTCGCCTTAGCATTGACATTGCCCAGACTGAATAGTTTCTTAACTACCAACAAGTCATCTTGTTCTTTCACTGCTGACAATGCGGCCAACATCACTGCTGTATATCCCGCCTTGTTCTGCTTATCCACACTGCATACACCTACAAAACACCCATTGCATTAAAAATTTTAGAAATATGCTGTACTTTGATAATACCATGTTAATAACTTGTACATACAATTACCTGTGTCAAGTAAGAGTCCAACTATAGTGAAGTTGGAATGAGAGACACTGTAATGCAAAGCCGTGTTGCCGTTGCCGTCGGTCATGTTGACCACATGCCGCACCAGAGCAGTGGAAAGCTCAGAGAACGCCATCAGGTAGTTGGAAACTCGGGACGGCTGTGCCGTCTTCGCACTGGACACTCTGAACCACTCCAGTTGTACAGTGTGGGTGCTGGAGAGCTGCAGCAGTTACATAATATTTTATTACAGGACAGAAAAAGGGATTGTTACTGTAACTGTACATGCACTGGACCTACCAGTTCTTTACTCTTTGTTGTTTTGGCACCATCATTAAGGTGGTTCTTTAAAATCAGGCAAGCCTCATGCATTTTTGAACTCAGCTCGAATCTGAAGGAAAGAGGCTGGCGTGTTTAAAATGAAGATAACAAGGTAAATAAAAACTTTCAAAGTTCACACGTGTTATATGGATTACAGAGCAAAAACACAAGATCACGAGCACAGTGCTTATCAAGCACTGCAGTCTGAACAGATAACTTCCATTTCTATCACACATTAGTGACAAGAACAGCATGGCGTTCCAAGGACAATATTTTTGGCTCACTCATCATGATTCCATTTATAAATTGTACAAAAGGTACAAACTAAAATAGTAATTTATAGCTAGTTAAAATATTTATAACAGATAGTTATGACTGCGGCTCATAAAATTGATTTAAACACAAGTAGTACAAATCAAGCCAGGCTTGGTGTTCCCTCTTATTTTCCTTCAACAAGAACTGCTATACTTTTGAACAGTGTACTGGAATTTTATAGGAGATACACTAGCTGGACCAGAGAGAAAGGAAAAAAAAAAAAAAAAAAACCCACACATTGATATGTTTGACCACACTTGGCCTTGTTTGCAGCATAATCATACCTGCATTGTTTCAGTAAACTTAAACATCTCATTTATTTCACTCCATTCTGAACTAATAACAGGAAAAATGAACAAGTCAATAAACCCCACCCCAAAAGACTTTTACAATAGGGTTACGGTTAAGACACCAGGACTCTGTGCTACCAGTTCATGTGTGAAAATGATTCCTTATGCTCCCTGAACCAATCGTTCAGTATTTGAGCACAAATTTTGTATCCGTGCCATCGGGAAGAAAAATGCATTGATGTGAAAGCCTGCTCATTCAGGTCATCAGCTGACTTCATTTTGTTGCCACATTTATGTTGCTAAGCCTTGACGTGACCAATAGAAACAACACTGCCATGGCAATTATCACATTTTCCAGAGTAGTTGCTCCGGCGTACAAGTCGCACTAGCCAAAAAAATTAAAATAAAAATAAAAAAAATAAGGCATAATAAAGAATTTTAAAAAATATACAAGTCGCATTTTGGGGGCAGTGTTGTTTAAATGATTTCGTTAACGCACGTTTTTGTATGACGAAAACGCACTAAAAGTAGATAGAATGGGACGAAAAAGTTGGTTTCACAGTGCATATACCACATCTGCCTACTCTGGGCGCAACACCGAGCGGGGAGGCAACAAAAGGTGCAGTTTCACCGTTACGCACAGGAACGTATAGTCCCACTGAAACATTAGACTGTTGGCTCAAATATTTTAAAATAGACTCTTCATTTCAACCTACAGTATATTATTTGCCATATATCTTGCATGAGGAGTCATTTAGCTTTGACCTCGAGCCTCTGTTATTTACCGGTGTCTCAGGTAGCGATGGAAGAGCAAGAGTCGCTGCGATGTCCTCTCGCCATGCTCTCAGTCATTTCCGTTCTCTTGTGTTTTATACTCCTATTTAAATTGCCCACAATAAATGTGCTGTCTACCCGGATCATTGGAAATATGGGTAAGCTTTGAAAAAAAAAAAAAAAAAAAAAAAAAAAAAAAAAAAAAAAAACCCCAGAAGCTTTCCTCCGTCAAATAGCCCATCTTAACAAGAACTAAAAGCGTCCTGTTAAAACTTTCACAATAAAGGTCTCTTTTGACTTAATTTCCAGTGTTGTAAGAGTCTGATTGACAAAGCATCTCAGTAAAATTAGACTGACTTCACAACCCAAGAGCACCCTCCTGCGGTTGTCAGTGCGAAAATAATCAACATGTGAAATGCGGTTGCCAGTGTGAAAATAACAAACAACATGATATAATAATGTGTTAATAATTTCACATGCAAGTCGCTCCAGAGTACAAGTCGCTCCCCCGGCCAAACTATGAAAAAAAAAAAGTACAACTTGTACTCCGGAAAATACGGTACACAGTGTTATCATGGCTAAAGGTGATCCAGTAAAATAGAGTGGGCAATTTTTTTTTGGCTGGGCAATGTAGAATACTAAAATGTTAATTTATGTATGAAGAAAATCACTCACTGATTTCCTGAACCATTTAATTCTACAAGGGTTGCAAGGAGCTGGAGACTCTCAGCCAACACTGGGCAAAGACTTGTCACACCATTATAGCACAACACACACACACCTGGGTCGAACTGGAACAACCAATTAGTGTCTTTGGACTGTGGGAGGAAACCCACACAAGCATGGGACAAATATGCAAACTCAACACAGAAATGCTTGAGTCCAGGAATCAAACCCAGGATCCTCTTACTGTAAAAGAAACATCTAACCACTATTCCACCGTGCCGCCTGAACAGAATAGGACAAACATTAAAAGATGTGCCAGTGTGTGACAAGACCCGAATTGAATGCTAAGGTTGATTTACTTTTTTTTTTTTAATTATTTATTATTCCACACGACAGTCTAAAGCAAAACACTTATCAAGAGTTACCTACTTTTCCTTTAATTCTCCAGCCTGCTCTTTAAAAAGACCATCGGTTACAGTTGATACATTTTCATCACTATCACTTTCATCCAAATTAACATTCCTCTCTTCATCAGAAGTATCCTCAAGAACTGCAGCTTCTTCCTCGCTGCTGTCTGTGCAACCACCAGCTGCGCTTCCATCTGAAGAGCTTTCTTCATCCTCCTCTTCACTAGATGTTGACTCATAGCTGAATCGAATAATAAGGAATTAAGACCAAAATGTTTTGCATTTCAGCCCTGTGAACATTTTTATGCTACATTACCAATGTTAACGTTGCCATACAGCAGACGAACAAATCAGAAAACCCACTCACCCTCCATTCAGAATCCCTACAAATTTTAAGCTTTTCTTGCCACCACTGCAAGCAGCACTTGTGCCACTGCCATCCTTTCTCTTCATGATGGATTTAAGGGGACCTGTAACTTTCATTGAAAACATTTCATTCAAGTCATCCTTCTACTACAACTTTAAAGAAATTAAATGTCGTCTGATTCTATAAGACACCATGTTTATACTCACCATCAGCGGAGACAGACAGCTCCCGATCATCTTTTTTGACAGCACTAAAAAGTTCTTCCCACTGAGCACTTCTGTCGACTTGGACTACAGCCATCTTTTCATTCGATGGTTCCACAAATTCCGTTTGAATACTTTGATTAATTCTCACTGCTGGAAAGTCTGCACCGGAAACCCCAACCCCTACAGAGATTTTGGAACAAAGCTCGGTTTCCACTAGCACGTCAGCTGTCTCTGGTCTGACAAGTGTCCCTCTTTCTAACATGATTTTTGACATTTTCGCCGTCTCCAAAGCCCTCAACTCCTCAAGGTCCTGATTAGCCTGGGATAATCTTCTCTCAAGGAGATGCACTGACTCTTGTTGACACTTGATGGTCTCCTGCAGGTTGTCTATTTCTTGTTCCGTCTCACTTGACAGCCCAAGTAATGACTCCATTACCCAGACTGCCACTTCATTTGTTGAAACTCTGGCCTGAACTTCTTCATCCCGGACAGCCACTGGCTCAGTTTCAATGCCTCTGTGGCAGACCTCAACAGCAGTTTCTACAGCTGCATCTTTTGTATCCTGAACCATCGCAATTTTAGGGGCAACATCACTACCTACGGCTATGGATCTTTTCTCGATCACCACAACAGGAGGTTCTTTTCCTTTTTCACTGGACCTTTTCTCTAGACTTGCTTTGCTTGGCTCAAAAGATGGTAGATGTGCTGGTTCTACCAAAGCAGAGTTTTTTGAATTGACCAGAACACTAAGTTCTTCAGTTTTCTTCTGAAGAGCAACAAGTAGCCGATTCTTTTCATCACGCAGCAGGGACACTTCTCTTTCAAGTGCTGGTACTCCTTTTACTTTTTCTTCCATTTCCCTGAGTTGTCTAAGGGCTAAAGCCATCTGTTCCCGTACTGTCTGAAGCTGCCCTGGGGGCACTGAAGACATTCCAGAGCTGGAGGCTGGGGTGCTCCTCCCAGAGTTCTGAGGACTAAATCTGGTCCAGGCACCAGTAGCGGGATTATGCACAACTGATGAAATCTGTAGTAGATGACCATCTGTAGCCATCTGGGAAGGCAGTGAAAAGCTGCTATTTGAACCACAGTCCTTCACACTCTCCTTAGGAAGGTCTGATAAAGGACAGCCTATACCATTTGGGTGCAGACTCTGCTCCTGCTGTAGTCGACGGCTTGTCTCAAGTAATGTCCTCTCTACCCTTGGGTTACGTGGTGGTGGGGGAGGTGGCATTTTTGTGCAAGTAGGTAGCGTGGGACTGATCGCCAAAGATGGGGAAAGTGGTTGTGACCTGCTGGCTGATGTAGCATGGCTTCGAGGAATAGGTGGGGGAAGAGACCGACCATCTTCGCTGGTAGTTGAGGCCAATGATTCAGTAGAAGTCCAGCCACTGGTACGACCCCCTACACTCCTCTGAGAGACTCGGTCACTACGAGATCCTCTCCGGGGGCTCATGTTTGCTCGGCGAAAAGTCTGACCGCTCTCTATGTCTTCAACATATTTAAGAAAATCAAGGTCCAACTGGAATCCATATGGAGTCTGTACAGAATACGATGTACTGGGATCCATTTCCTCCTGAGTGGCACAATGAAAGGGGGAACCCAGATCTGTGGGAAAATTATGTTTGTTAATATTCTCATAATAAGTATTTAATGGTATTTTGTTTTTCACTTTGAAATTTGGGGTCTCAGACGACAAAAGGGCTTCACTAGATACCAGCGAAGACATTCCATGAATTTGGAAAGAGAAAACATGCATGGAGACTGGATGCAGTGAGAACACTCAATCACTTGTTTATTGGTGCAGGTACAGCTTAATAGTAAGTCACATGGCATGGTCACATGATACACATACCTGAGAATAATTCCACAATAATTGGGGCCACGCCCATTAGCTAATCAATCAATTAACAAAAGGTCTCTCTCCAACAGCAAAGTCATACAGTAAAAATAATTACTCATTATTTTGCTTTAAAGGTTGCTAGCCTTCTCATGGTCAGCGTTTACCAGCTATTCAACTGTACTCAGGTATAAGCTGCACATTGTTTAGGAACAGAGGAAGAGTTATCAAGAAGCTGGTAGTGACCAAGTGCCTGTTGGTGAATGAATTAGTGGTCAATGAGCATTAATGATTGAGTATTGCCACTTACAAATGTGACATTATTTATTCAGTGCAGCATGGCGGGGTAGTAGTCAGCATGCCTGCCTAACAGCAAAAAAAGGTCCTGGGTTCGATTCCCAGGCTCAAGCATTTCTGTATGGAGTGTGCATGTTCTTCCCATGCTTGTATGGGTTTCCACCCACAGTCCGAACACATGCACATTAGGTTAATAGGCTGTTCCAAATTGACCTTAGGTGTGAGCGTGAGCATGAATGGTTGTGCGTGTGGCTCTGTGATGGTCTGGCAAGCTGTTTAGAGTATACCCCGCCATCGCTAGTGCCGAATGACATGAGCACTAGTCTCCCAGCGAACATAAACAGTTCTCTTTAGCTCATTCAAACAGCTTTGCTTCCAAATAATTTTAACAAGTACTTTGTCTAATTACATGAATTAAAGCTTATCAGGTTCTGTTATAAATCACTGGATTGGATAAAATGATGTATAAACACATTTTCAGAAACTATTGGCCACCACTGGCATCTTATTTAACCTTGATGAAAAAAATAAATAAATGACAAAAAGCTAAACTGCATGATTTTGCATTTATTATTTATATACACCGATTTCTATAGTTCTGTTTTTCTTATTGGTGAGAAATGACATTAACATTGAATACTTAGTGCGCGCTTCTCTAGAGATAGTACTCTTAGTTTCCAGGCAACCGGTGTTCTTCCGAGAAATGCCCCAAAATCTCTGAGGACCTTTGGCCTCACTTAGTTGCACTCTCACATCTACAGTAGAGCTCACGTTAAATGGCATTGTGGAATTAGATACCTCATTATTGTAGAAACTAATAGGAATAATTTAACTGCTGAAATATTATAATAATCACACAAAAACACTCACTCAGTTTGGGGCTTATTTGCACAGACTGGGTCATCTTTTGGAATTTTCTGGTGCCCCACCAGAAGTCAATTCAGGACCTGTGAAAACAAAAAGATGGATAAATTACATATATTTAAAACACCAACACTGATGAAAGTCTGGTTAAAAGAACAGTGGGTCCAGGTGAGGTTTAAAGAAACACTGTACTCAAATGACAGCAAGAAACTGACTTGTGTTTAAAATACATTTGTCCCTCAACTCTACAGCCCACGGTTTAATGGATATCAGAAGCTGCGGACAAAGTTTGGAATAGCTGAATCTGTCCAGGAGGGTTCGGCGGTCAGCAAGGGAAGATACCAGACACTGCTTTGATAGTCGGCCATGAGTTGGCATCGGTGTGTGTACAGTAGTGTCAAATTGGATGATGTGGTTATATCTACACATACATTGCATTTTTCCTTTTTTTTCCCCCGTAATGAAATTCTTATTACCCACTTCCGAGCCATTCCCAGAAGCTACGGACAATCGGGACAACCGGACGGTCTTAAATCATCTTCAGGTAAAAACTGAGTAAAAGTTGGTGGCTCATTAATTCATTTATCTCTGAACAGCTTAATGTTACTTGGGTCGCAGGAAAGCTGGGGCCTATCTCAGCCGACACTGGGCAAAGGCAGGTTTAAACCCTGAACAGCTTGCCAGTCCATCACGGCGCGAGCACACGAGAGAAAGAAAAATAGAGTGTCCCACAGGGAAAAGTTTTGAACTTCCTGTTGGCCAATCTGCCCCTGAAATCACTCAGATAACGAACTGCAATGGTCAAATGTAGTTTTCATCCAGCAACAGTCTGGCTTCCTATTCAGATGTACTCCTCGCTTGTGTCCAGTGTTCCCAAGATACATTCTGAATCCACAGAGACCCCAAGCCAGATAAAGAGTTCACTCAGAATGAATGAATGTAATCTCAAACAGTCTTAAGCTTAATTTGCACACTTTAGACATTTTTTTTCTCTCCATGATATGTACTTAAAAAATACCTTTGAGATAGTAGAGAACAAACTGTTTAATTACAACATAATGCCTTTAAAAAAAAAAAATAAAAAAAAAAAAAACAGAAAAAAATACAGAGTGTAAAATTTTGTGAAGTTCAGAAAACAAAAATGTAAGAGGGAAAAAAACCTCTTGCAATGTTAAAAAAATCCTTTAAAAAAATATATAATTTGACCTGGATCATCTCCAAAATGTAACGGAGTCTTCCTTATTCAAAGCCTCGTGTCTGTTAATCCACTTTTTGTAGAATCCTGCTAACAAACACAAACCGAGGGTAAAGCACAACTTCTTTGGCAGAGAACATTACTGACAACTATTTATCCTGCTTGAGCTGCATAGTGGCATCATTGTTACAAAGCCTCATAGCAAGAAGGTGCTGGGTTCAAGTCCTGGGCTTGATGAGAGTGATTCGGTGTGGGGTTCAAATGCGTTTCCTCCGGGTACTCCGATTTTCTCCTACAGACTAAAAACATGCACTTTACTCTAATTGGCTGTTCCAAACTGTCCTTCGGTAACAGAGTGAAAGGTTTTGTGTGTGTTGCCCTACAATGGACTGGTGAGCTGTTCAGGGTGCACCCCACCTTCACCCAATGTTGGCTGAGATAGGTTCCAGTCTCCCCACAAACCTAAACTTTTTGGCAAATAAGGGAGGCAAGACAAGAGCACGATGTTAAAGTTTCCATTTATAGCTTGAATTTGTTGTTTTAAAACCTGCTCATTGTGCTAAGTTACAAGTTAAATCACCATTAGCTTTCTAGGTACGCAGTGTCAGCCATTTAGCTCTTTAGATAGTGAGCCTATCTAAAAAACTATTATAACGTTTCTCCCTATATATACCACCCCCTATTGTTCAGGTGTTAAAATCAAGGTTCTCCAACTCATTTTTTGTGGCAATATGAGAGCTTTCCATGAATGTTTATTGTACATTCTTTGCATCAACCATTACCATGAAACACAATTCACCATCCATTTACAAGCTGGGAGCTAGTCATTCATTCACTTTCAAAACCACATAATCCTAATTAGGTTACGCACTTATCACAGCCGACTCTGAACAGCTCATCAGACCATTGTGGGGCCAGCACATGTACAAGCATTCTCTCTCTCACACACACACGCACACACACACAACACCTAAGGGCAATTTGGAACAGCCAATTAGCCTAATGGCCATGTTTTTGGACTGTGGGAGGAAACCGAAGTACCTGGAGGAAACCTACACAAGCATGGGGATAACATGCAAACTCCACACAGAAACACCTCATCTCGAGAATCAAACCCAGGCCTTCTTGCTGTTAGGGGGAAGTGCTAACCATTGCGCCACCATGTAGTCATTCACGACTCAAGAAAGATTGCAAGCCAGTTTGTCAAATACCTAAACTACGGTAATCACTTTGCCCTCCAGATTTCATGGTTGCTTATTTGAATAAATGTTCAGTCGTCATTATTTGCACCTCAATAGCATGGAAATTTAGTTGATGTGGACCTCAGTGAAAATCAGTTTGAGAACCCTGCCCTAGAAAATGACCCAAAGCCATTTACTTATTAGACTTTATTCTTTTTCCCTGTATGGCCACGTTTCACTCTTTTACCTGGTCTATAATTAGGCATCCCAGGGACAAATGCTGGGAGGCCTTAATTACCTACCTTCCCCGAAAATCGCTTAGAGTGTTCCTGGAAGGATGTGAACCCGAGGTGGCGACAGAGTCTAA
>JAQNCB010000012.1:12774963-12789751 GCA_030068295.1 Euristhmus nudiceps
CCTGTGCGGGCCTGGGCCCCCACGGCCCCCCCAGGGGCACGCATCCACCTGCATCGTCCAAACGAGTTCACGTCGAGTTTACAAACAGTTTGCACATAGTTCACGACTCGGTTGCAAAATTTTGTCGTGAGCAAAATTTTGAACATTTCAAAATTCTCGTCCCGACATGGCACGCAGTCACGATGGGGTTATGCACACTTCACACAGGTTTACGACTAGTTTGTGCATTGGCACGACTCGAGTCGTGCCAATGCGTGCCACAGAATTGTGCAAGTGTCAGGGGAGCTTTACGTTTCTGCATTATATTTGCTTGTCTGTTTTTCTTTCACCTGCCCATTTCCAACATTTTAGGAAAGCCTTTTCTGATCCTCATTAAGCTTTGCATACTTTCTCATTTGGGGTATGTACAGAAGCGTGTTGTTTTTAGAATACTACATTAAGAACTCATGGATTTGTCATGAGCGGACATTACAAAATAGCTTCCTAATCCAGTCAATGCTTTGGCAACCAGATTGAAAAAGAGAGAGAGTGTTCATCCAAACATCTGAAAAGGTCTTCAAACCATTTGTGACCATGTTGATCAGTCTCAAACTTGACACTACTTCCCAATTGCATCCTGGAGACAACTGGTAACATAAATAAATAAATAAATAAATAAATAAATAAATAAAAGATGGCAATACCCCTCAACTCATGCAGTAAGGAAGATAGGATGATGGAGCATGTGACAACAAAACCTATCACACTTATTGAGATTGGAGTGGGTGTAAACTATTTCACCCAGGATACTTAATCTTGTGGTTCATAAAGAAAACTTTTTTTTTTATATATCCTCCTAGCCATATTAAAATCCCCAAGTCAATATTCCTGTACTTATGCTAACCCACAGTGCTTTTATACGTATTCTTTGGGCTGATCCTCATATTCATTGCCATCACAATTCATTCAGTACATCTTACAGCTTCTTATTTTCACCTTTTTCTTAATAAACCTTACATTTTACTTTTTGTTTCTCATGTTGATTCTCTTTCATGGTTTTTATGATTAATTCTGTGTCTTTTTGAAGCCTAGTGCTCCAATTAACAGCCCTGGAAAGAGCTGGTCATGGAACCCCCCCACCCACACAGTAAGGAAAACAGGGATGTAGAGGAAGGGGGGGACATGTTATTCAGACAGATCTGTTTTTTTGAAGAGCCTTAGGCACATTCCACCAAAACTTCCCTCACACATCCTGCTAATGTGACCAGGCTTCAACTTGTAATTTGTGTACAGACTGTAGGTGGCTGTTAAAAAAAAAAACAAAAGAAAGAAAGAAACAGAAAAAAGTGAATGGGCAAACACTAATGCCAAGATTCAAGGGAAAGAGAGAGCAGTCTGAACACAACGCTCTAATCTGAATAATTCAAAACCTTACTGATGGTGCGGAATTATGCTTTGTTACTTGAGCATTACTGGGTTCATGACCTCGCTTGGTGCTCGAGATCTGTGGAGTAGGTCATGCTTGACTATGTAACCATGTGTCAGCGTGCTTCCTCAACTATCAGCTTGTTGAACACCCAACATCACTATCTCGCAGGGGTTTGTCTCTGGGTGTTTACAAAGCCTGGTGATAAGTGCCTAATTACAGGGAAGAGAAAGAGAGGGGGGTCACACACATTCCTTACATCCCCCTGTTTAACATCACATCAGGGTGGTAGTTTCACACAAACAAAAAAAAGGGGGGAGAGGGGTGTTTACACATTTTCACCAGCTCACTTAGATTCCAATCTACTAAATCAGCTCAGTTTAAAAGGAACATTTACAAGAAATACTGTCATCTACATACACTCATTCACATATGTATACATTACACATACACATGTCTGTAAATATATAAACACATATACATGCACACAATTTTTTTAACATTTACAGCATTTAGCAGACGCTCTTATCCAGAGTGCCGTGCAGAAGTGCATTAAAGTCAGTGAATATGTTCTTATACTGGTTGGTTAGAACACAGACAGGGTATACCGTCAGTCAAACTCTGGTCGGTAGGTGTTGTGTGGGGGGTTTTTTTTGTATAAAAAAAAAAAAATATCATAGTGCTTATCTAAGCACTGCCGAATAAGGTTTTTATGATTGTTTTAACGCAGTAGAGTGGGTTAACCACTATTTAAATAAATAAAATAAACGCCATTTTGAAATCCGAGGCTGTGCCCTGCCCTGAGACGTCACTCAGTTCCCCGTACTGAGTTGGAATATTGATTCAATATGAGTCATGCTTTCAAAACATGACCTCATGGTCCTCCCTCCCATTTCCCCTAAAGGAATGTTGTCAATCGGACAGTATTCGTACAGGCATGGATCAAACTCCAGCAACGACTGACCACAAACATGTCAGAAACCAAAAACAGAAGGACGGACACTTTATAATCCTTTATGCTTCTATTCACACCAGCACAGCAACACATCTGCAGTTTCCTGAAGGGAAGTGGATTTGATAAGTCCCCCATTGTCTCACCACGCAGTGACGGACAAGAAACTGATCAATGGGCCACAAGCTGCTTCCTCCAAACCACAGCAGGATGCATAAACAAGGAAATGAAGAACACAAATCACAGTTGCATGCTGTCACACCCAAGAATCAGCTGATTTTCCATTAAAAAATAAAAAGGAGCTGTTGCACTTCCATTTATACCAAAGAGGGTCAAATCTCGAACTAGAAAGTGAGGATGAATGTTTCATAATGGCATGGGTCTGGGAGTTTAATTCCATCTGAAACATGCTGTAATGTTTGATGTTAAATGTGCCATATTTCAACACTTACTTTCCTCGCATGCTCATCACTCATTTGCCAAACCTCTTACTCCTACTAGGGTTGCAGGGAGGCTGGAGTCCATCTCAGCCGACATAGGGCAGAGGTGGGGTACACCTTGAGCAGTTCACCAGACTATCACAGTGCTAACACACATACACACTTACTGACTCTCACGCCTATTTGGAACAGCCAATTAACCTAATGTGCATGACCTTGTACTGTAAGTGGAAACCAGAGTACCCGGAGGAAACCCACGTAAGCAGAGGATAAACATGCAAACTCAACACAGAACTAGCTGAGCCCATGACTTGAACCCAGCGCCTTCTCTTCCTTGCATGCTACACAATACAAAATCGAGTATCACATTATATTAAAACCCCAGCAAACAAAGCAGCATACTGTATTTTCCGGTTGTGTCAGTACATACTGTATTTCTTGCAAACAGAATGCAATGCCTTCAGCATGTGGTCTTCATGCAAAGTCCATTCCACAACTTGATTTTTTACCCAATACAACGACACATTGAACACCACATAATGAACCATTATGCTCCTTCCTTGACAAAATGTTCTAAAGTCTCCTTGTTCTCCATCTACAAAAGGAGCTGGAAGTGATACAGCGGGACTGGATGGAGGGCGGCTTTGGATTTTATCTGTGAAGTCATACTTCACTTAAACACTTAACACACAAAAGATAAGCTTCAACAAAAAATGATAAAAATCAATTTCCGTAGGCATAAATAATGGCAGAAATAAAGCAATGTTCAACAGATACAACATATAAACAAGTAGCATATACTCCAATTTTCCACAGAATCACATGCAACAAACTCACTTTTAAACATAAAATTTTAAACGGCCTTAAGCATTGAAACAAAAGCAACGCTAACATACTGAAGCTATCCATTGTCATGTCACATCAAACAGACCTCAAATAATGCCTTGATCTTTTATTATAAAAATAATAATAGCCACAAATCTATATAGTATATATGGGCTGTTTCACAATCAGCATATACTTTTTCGGTTCACAGTAGCTCAAAAAGAAAACTGCTCGTTTTTGTGGTTTCTTGTTACCAGTCACCATCATCTGAAACTATAATATTGTGGGTGAAGTATCAGCGCAACAGATCTAATGGTGGTTTTTCACTGGGTGAAAGTATAACAGGTACAGGGTCTTGAGAATAATTAATTTAGAAACTATAATCTAGCACCACCTGTAAAGGATTCACAGCATTAAGAAGAAAAGCACACTGAATACTTTATCTGAGCAGGTCTCGTGCAACATTAGATGGATATAATAACTTCAGTAAAAACAGCATCAGTGGCAATCATTGTAGTTTTCCGGAGACAACGCTTTTTGACGGACATGCTCATCAAGCTGATGTGGAAATCTGTACAGAATGTATTTCACATCCAATCCCAATTATATTTTTCAGGAAGATAAACAATACTATGCTGATTTAGAATAAGAAATTAATATCTGAGGGGGGGGAAAAAAGCACTTCTGTCCTCCACATGCAATGTCTACTTTCTGGAGAAGACATATTTGACGGACAAAGGATCCCGACAAAGCCACTTAGATTATAAATAGAGCTTTCAGGCAGCAGAACATCTTTCTATATTGTATGAAAATTCCCAAAAAAGTAAAAGTTATTTTGTAATTAGGAGTACAATTCAGGATTTTAGAGCATATGAAATTAGTTGGTCTGAAACAAGAGGATGTTGGGGACAGGGATGGATGGAAACGGATGATTCGCTGTGGTGACCCCTGATGGGAGAAGCCGAAAGAAAAGTAGAAGTGGATCAGGTAAAAGCTGTAATTGTCATGAAGATGCAGAGTTGAATTCTGTACTTGGTAAAATTTGAGCAATATTTTCCTCTGATAACACTATTTAATGGAATTGAGAAATGATTTCACTCATGTAGCTGGGGCTACTCTGCCTCTATACAATAATAAACAAGAGAATGCTAATTATTTTTCCAGGTAGTGGACCAATCAGCTCATCCCATCCCTGTGTAATATATACACCAAGATATTGTCCGCAGCACAAGAACCACTCCGCATTTTAAAATGTACAAATAAATCATAAGAATCTCATTTTACTTTGCTTTTCTAACGTTCCTATGTAGTGCATATCCTACAACTATTATCCCCTTACATCCCAGTCTTAATGGATATTTCTGAACATTTCACTTGATGTTACATTTTGAGGAATATAATACACAGCGATATCTACCTTGCTTTCCACAAATAATTACATTTATATAGAACTTTTCATATATGAATACTGCTCAGTTCACTTAACAAATATGATATCAGCGTGAACAACAAACATAAAAGTAAAAAGATCTTAAAATTAAAAAAAGCAAAAGAGAACCAAAATTAATACAAATTAAATACATAAACCTGAAAACATAACAGAATTACAAAAGAAAGTAAGACCTTACAAGATAAAATGCTCTCGGGTAAAATTTGAATTTAATAAATTTAAATGGAAATAAAAACATATAGTTTTAATAATATTATAAACATCATATAATCAACTATGTATCCCTGAATTTTCTTCTCACGTTCAAAGAATCGGCATGATCCCATTCAGGGTGTTGGTGAAAGCAGCTCAGCCAAAAGGTGCTTTTATACAGAAATTACGCGTTATACCTGAAAATAAATGCACTTTCGAGGCGGTGCTGATTCGGCTGCAGAGCCCACATTGGGAGTTATCCCAGGTTGGTTGATGTGAGTATATTTAGCGTGGCGTACTGCATTCCCAGACATGGTCAATATGCTACACAAAAATTCTTGCTTTAACAACGTGGTTTACACCTACATACTGATTAACTGTCGGGATCATTCAGTTACGCACATTTAGGTTACCATCATGCAAGGTCATTACATCCAGAGCAAGAGCTGTAGACTGGACAGTAACTGCCTTCTTAACAAACCACAGAGATGGGACTGTTTTGGTTTGCTGGGAAAGCAGCTGTAATTTATTATGCAACAGAGGTTATCAATCAACTATCAACAGAAAATGGACGAAATATTTATTGTTTACTAAACAACATGAAAGTTGTTAGTAGAAAGGACAGGGAATCATTTTTAATCAAACAAGCGTTTTCCTTTGCAATTTTATCTTTGATTTATCCATAAACATTTCTATCCTGCTTCTGGTCACGTCACAGCATTCTAATAAGTCAAATACACTGACGCACATCCTTATTATCTTATTTATTGTGCTTTTTTTGTTTTTAAGCAAACTGATTACTTGATAATTTAGCCTTTTTTCTATAAGGCAGTGTGTTTGATCATTTTAAGTCTTGCTTCTTTAGCGATTCAATACCTATTCAAGGTCAGCACAGTGGCATAGCTTATCACATCCACCTTACATTAAGAAATTTTATAGTTCCAGACCAGTGCTTCTGTGTAGAGTCTACAATTTCTCCCTGTGCTTGTGTGGGTTTTCTTTTGGTACTCTGGTTTCCTCCAACAGTCCAAAGGCCTGCCCATTAAGATTACTGACTGTTCAAATTGCCCCAAGGTGTGATTGTGAGTGGTTGCGAGTGTTGCCCTGCGATGGACTGCCAGTGTCCCCTGCAATCGTAATAGAAGGATTAAGTGGTCTGGATAAAGAATAAGAAAGTGAGAGTATCTAATCATCAGTACTTTGGTTTCTGGGAAGCTCAGTACTCAGCACTACGTGACTCTTTATCCACCTCAGAGTTATACCAGCTGTGTGTGTGTGTGCAGGATGAAAATGTAGTTTATTTATAAATAAATCTTAAAGATTCCTGAGACCAATGCCAGTTGCAATACCAATAACAGCAAGAGCACTCCGAGAGTGTGGACCTCTGCCAAGCAAAGCAAAACCCCCCACATAAACCAAAATGTCAAAATTGTCCAATTTCACAATGTTAAAAAATCTTTCCAAAAAAAAAAAAAAAAAAAAGGGGGTTAATTTCCAAAATAAAAAGTATTATTTATATTTTTTTAAAAGTCCACCGTCTGGTTTAAAAAAAAAAAAAAAAAAAAAAAAAATTAAAATACACACATATAACTGTAGTATGGAGGATAAAACACATCTCCATTGCAGATATTAAAAACAAATTAACACAAAATAAAGGAATACAGAAGAGAAATCCTGAAAGTCTTGGACCTTCCTTCCTTCCTTCCCCTCCATTTTAACTGTAGCAACCACCGGTCGTTTGGTTTAAGTTTTCATTTGGGTGCACATTTATACCATTTTTGTGGTTTCCAAAAAAAACGTTTATTTTCAGAAACTTGGAGACCAAATTCCATTTTATTTTTCCTCCTCTAACTTATTCCTTAGATTACAAATCACCCAGAGTGTTTTATTACGATTAAATATATCTGAAGTATGAGGGTAAACTGGAGCTGTTTTATGTATGGATCAGTGATCAGGTAACGGAAACTCATCAGTCTGCATAACGACACCAATACGTTGCCAATTATTTTATGAGAACAGCCCTTTCCATCATGTGATATTAGTTATTACTTCTGTAATTTAGTGATTCTGAAAAGTTAGTAACTTACTAATCGCAATTTTCCAGGCCTGGCTTTCAAGTTTTTTTTTTTTTCTGTGTCAAACATTCTTCATCAGTAATAATAATGCTAATAATTATATCTATCATTATTATTATTACCATTACCATTAGAAGCAGTAAGTGGTAGACATTATAGTTATATATTTATATTATATTAATATGATTTATTAGTTGTTTTAGTGCAGTGATGTTGAACTGAAAGTTGTACAATCCCAGTGTCTGGCTGGTTTCTCTGTGGATCGCTATTTAGAGACACTGAAAAAGAAGTGCAACTGCGATTACCATGTACAGTACAGTGTACACTAAGCATGAGACAATACACTAAAACGACCATGCAGGTTTACGATAATAAATATAAAGTATTTAAATATAATTTTATTTTGTAATAATGACAAGAATCATCATATAAAAATGAGGTGGACTTGTACCAATTTAATAATTTTCTGTGTCAAACATTAAAAGGCAACATTATTGTTAAAGACAGTTTGGTTTTTTTTTTTTTGGTTTTTTTGATTGTACCTTTCCCTCAATGAATAATTGCTAATTATATCTGAACATATGAAATGTGATTGTCAGGAGTTAAGGCCCCTTGATCAGTGGAAGAATTAAAGCTGTAGCATAAACTTGCGGCAAACTTAACCTGGAACTGAAACGAAAAATATCCACTTTGAAGAACAACAGTACACAGTACATCATACGCAAATATCTCAAGTATTTTTGCTTCCACCCCCGGCGTTCTTGTGGGTGTTGCTCCTTGTAATATTGTGCTACAAGAAACCACACAATGCAGCCAATGACACGTCAAGAGTCAGACAACAGACTTTATACATGCTTTTAGACTTAACCGTCTGTGGGCACAAGCCAGGCACGCAGTTTCATTATTATGGCTGTAAGACTTAAACTCACTGAACTGAAGGGTTTTATGAATGAGTGACTCGAGAAATGACTGAAATTTAAAAAAAAAAAAAAAAACCCTCTTGCTCGACTCCTGCGGATGATACAGACACAGGTCTCTTTAAACACTGCAGCATGACAGGGTCAGACCGTTCTCAAAAAACACAATCGCACACTTGGTCGCGTATTAAACGACTATATTTCCTGAACCTCTTTCCAACACAAGGTGAAGGTTTGAGTAGAAAGGCTCAGACACTACACAAGTTTAACAAATACAAATCAACAGAAAGCTGAACTAAAGGTGCTTCAGGAACAGGCTAATATGTTGATTTTTTTTTTTAGCAATACTGCTATGGGTAGGAAAGCTAAAACCATCAAAATTTCACATCAGGATTCAAAAAAATAAAAAAAATAAAAAAAAAACTGAAAAAAATTATCCAATATCCAATCCTTCAATATAAAAGCAGACACCTGAGATTTCAGAATGGTGCTTTTCCCTTTATAATGTGAACAGATGAAGCCGTGTCAGGCGCAAGGTGTGGAAAACAGCAAGCATGGAAACTTAACAAGCGTCTGCGGTAAAAGATACGAGGTTCTTCGCCTGCTGAGTGAGTCCCTCATTAACAGACCTAAAGCAAGGAGGAAATGAGAAGATGAAGTAGTACATTGAAGCGGAAGCATGCACTCTGCAGGCACTACACAAGGTTGAAAAGCTTAGGGGGGGGTGAAAAAAGGAAAAGAAAAGAACAGAAAGTCAACAAGAAAACCTCCACCAAGCCCAGCAATCCACCAAAAATAGACCAGATGTTAAAGAAGCCTTTAAAAAAATTCCTGTATCGAGAACTTGATCAGGATCACTTCCAAAATCTAATGAAGTCTTTCTTGTCCAAGGCCCCACCTCTGGTAGAAACTTCATAAAAATATGCAGTTTTTAATCCTGTTAACAATCAAACACATAAATCGAGGGTAAGACATGATCTCCATGGCAGAGGTTACTGTTGTTTTTCCTTTATATAAAACCAAAGTGACCGCATGTAAACAATGCACCTGAAAACCTGCGAGAATGCTAAACAATTAAAAAAGTCTACGTGGGGTCTCGTATGTCGCGTCCATCATTTACAGTAGAAGTCGAACATTACACCCATTTTCAGACCTTTACTTTTCATTTTGGACACCAGTAGAGCACCAAAGCTGTTCAGGAAGCCGTTTCCCCACCTCTCCCTGATACACTGATCTTGAATGCGGTGAGTGGGTGGCATGTTTGGCTTCCTATTCCCATTTATGATCTTGACGCTTTCTGTACCTACTTTTTTCTGATTGGACACCCGAAAAAAAGCCCCATGCTCAGTGATCTGGGAGGCAATCCGGGATGGGCTGACACACCAATGTGTAGTGGGGGGGGTGCGCTACTAATCAGAAGGTCCAGCTCAATATGATACAGTAGTGTGTCCATAAAAAAATTAACAATTGGTGAAAATCTTGGGTTTACAACCAGCCCAAGAAGCCCAAAGGAAAACGAACATGCAGTAACCTTATGTGACACCTCCATTGTCATTCATGGCTATTCAACACTGTAACATCAGTTAAGAGTCCAAAAAATTGAGGGGGAAAAAAAAAGCATATTTTCTCCCCTTAAATAGACATGTTAATGACTGCATTACTCCCCCTCATTGTGCTGTTAGCTGCTGATGTGATTGATGAGCCTTGTTGCTTGAGGTTACATGTATAACTTGGCAGTCTATTCCAAGCTGCTCTTATTTCCTGTGTGACAAAAACAATGAACAGCTCACTGCCACTGAAGTCAGCCCTGCTAAAGACAGTGCTAGCGCTGACTTCATCCACTGGGTTTATCAGAGATCCTTGTGGCTTTGTTGGTGAACTGAAACTAAGGAATTCTATTTTGTATAAATTTCTTGACCACGGGTTCCTAACCCTGGTCACGGCATACCTCCTGTCCTGGATATTTTATTATTTTTCCTGCTCGAGCACGCCCGTTTCAACTCAGGAAGTGAGGATAATGAGCAGATTCATTGTCGAGAACATGTTAAACTGTGCAGGACAGTGATGGGAACCAGTGGCTCCGATTGTCATCAAGACACAAAGACAAAGTCAACATGCTTAAAAGTAGCTTCCTGCTAAATAGAGGTGTGTTTTGGGGGGGTGCAGTGGGGGGCGCTAGGGCGGTAAGGTGGGGAAGTGGGTAGCATTGCCAGTTTACAGCTCCAGCGTCCTTGGTTCAAGCTCAGGTTACTGTCTGTACATGCTTTCCCTACGTCTGCCTAGGTTTCACCCAGCGGTGGGTGGATAAATTACAAGTACCGTAGGTGCAATGCGTGTTTGTGCACAATAGACTGGCATCCTATCATGGATATGTTCTTACCCCATGCCTGTAGTGTTCACATGTTGGCACAGTAGTCAAGTCCCAGCACTACCACAATCAGGGTTCCTGAGAAATCCTCACCTGTGCATACAGTCTCTACAGGAGAACTAAACTGTTTTTATCAGCCAAATGATCAAATATATGCAAATTCACATGGAACTGGACTCAAAACCGGCGAAAAGGGCACAAGGTGAGGTGAGAGATCAGTTCTCTCCTGCGGACAGGAAATGCAAGAGAAGGGCATTGAACCAAGAACGAACCATAAATAGAAATCACAGGACATGAGGCATGTGCAAGCTCACTGTTTAGGGTGCGATTTCAGATTCCCTTCTTCCAGTCAACATCATAACCTCATTAATGCAGACACATGCAGTCTTTGTATCCAGAAATAATGTAAGACATTGTTCTTTTGCTGTAACTTTGCATAGAAAGCACACAGGTTTGAAACAGATTATTATTGGTCAATGGTCAATACAGATTTTTTTTTAATTATTACTTATTTATTTATTTACCTTCCTGTTTTCTACCATGGTCCAAAACACTCTGGAACCATGCACACTACAGAAAAGTACATTTTTCTGGGGGCATTTGTAAATGTAGTGACTCCCCTGACTTCATTTTTTATAGATAATATTTTATTTATTTATACCAGATCAAAGAAAATGTCACGAGGTCGGGTCTCGTGCTTCGCGCGATAATATCTCAGGGTCTCGAGGCATCCTTGTGTTGCTCACTCACAAACAACAACAAAATCACAAAACAGCCTAATTAATAATATACTGAACTATTTAATCCGTGTCGTTTCTTTAATAAATAAACATCCTGCAGTACCTCAGCCGTGCTGTTGTTCTGAATGTGGAAGAAAAAGTATTAAATTGAGTGTTTGTCCGAGTTCACGTTAGAAACTTTGGTGGATTTATTTTTGGAGTTTTAAGTACTGTGGGCAACTTGATAAGGTTTGAGGAGGTGGCAGGATACTTAGTGTGGCTTTACCGAGAAGCCATTCCCAACTTTAGGGGGAAAAAAGAGGTTTATTTAAAACGTATTCATCCTCCTGAATACTGACTTGAGTAATTTACCTCAGAATTACACGTAGTGCTCTCGCGCTTATAAAAACGTTACTCGGGTTAGCATTAAGCTAACACGCTGTGGTTTAAAAAAAAAAAAAAACCTACCCAAACCGTTAAATGAAAGGAATAAAAGTCAGTCTTACCCACGGTGTGAGCCGTGTTCCGTCTTAAAAACCAGACACAGTGTGTGTTTTCGGCTTTTCCAGTTGAGAATTAGGCGTACAACTAACGTTTATGTTGATTATAGGTTTGTGACAGACGGAAAGGAGATCCAATCGGGAGTAAGTTCAGTTGGAGCACTGGAGCTGGGACTGTGGGACTGGGACGGTGCATCCCGCTACACACCCGCAGGGCTGGGACGATAAATCGATTCCGGTCACATCGACGATAGCTTTTGTACTAATACCTCGATATTGAAGTTTTAACTTAGTCTTAAATCTAAAAAAAACAGTAACCAATGAAAATAAAAAATAATTACACAAGAAAACAGAAAAATAAACACACCAATCAACAATTTTTTGTTGGCTGCTGACATGATTTTTGTTTATACCGAATCACAACTAACATTTGGGGAAAGTCTGGTTACAACTGCTGAATGGTGAAAATTGATACATCTTATTTATGGATATAATTAAAACATTTCAAGGTGGGCTTGTTTGCTATTTCATGTAGGCTATCCACTTATAACTCGCACTGTAACAACAATAATAATAATAATAATAATAAAAATAATAATAATAATCTGCCATGACCTGGCGAGCTGTCCAGCGTGTACTCTGCCCTAGTCCAGAATTGGCTGAGATGAGCACCAGCCTCTCCACAACCCTAAATAGGATTAAGCGGTTCAAAAAATTAACAAATGAATGGATTAATAATAATAATAATAATAATCACCCAGGGTGACATGGTGGCCTAGCGGATAGCTCATCTTCCTCACAGCAAGAAGGTCCTGGGCTCGATTCTCGGGCTCAGAGCATTTCTGTGTGGAGTTTGCATGCTCTCCCTGTAATTGTGTGGGTTTCCTCCAAGTACTCCAGTTTTCTCCCACAGCACAAACATATGCACAGTAGGCTAATTGGATGTTCCAAATTGCCACTAATAGGATTAAGTGACTGTGATGGCTTGGTGAGCTGTCCAGGGTGTACCCCGCCCAGAGGCAGCTGAGGAGGGCGCCAGCCTCCCCGCGACCCTAATTTGGTTTAAGCTGCTTAGAAAATGAATGAATCATTCACCCACTCATTCGGAAAGAGCGTAGTGTGGATGTCGTGGTTAGCATGTTCACCTCACAGAAAGAAGGTCCTGGATTCAAGTCCTGTGGTTGGTGAGGACGTTTCTGTGTAGTTTCCACGTTCTCGCATGGGTTTCCTCTGTATACTCTTACAGTTCACATACATCATTTTCTAAACCGAGTATTCGTAATTAGGGTCGCGGGGAGACTGGCGCCCATCTCATCCGACTCTGGGCGAGGGCGGGGTACACCCTGGACAGCTCGCCAGGTCATCGCAGGGCCTTCACTCACACACACATTCACAGATTTGGAACAGCCACTTAGCCGACTGTGAATGTTTTTGGACTGTGGGAGGAAACCGGAGTACCTGGAGAAAACCCACACAAGCGAATCGAAACCCAGGCCTTCTCGCTGTGAGGCGAACATGCTAACCACTACACTACAGTACATGCACTTAAGGCTATTGTCCATCGGTGTGAATATGTGTGTTTGCCCTGTGATGGTCTGCCGTGCTGTTCCGGGTGTACCAAGCCTTCGCGTAGTGTCGGCTGAGATAGGCTTTAGCTTCTTCACGAGATAGGCTTTAGATTGCCTCACTCATTCAGTGATTAAAGTGATTCACAATAAAGCCTTGCATTCCGGTATGGGGATCAAAGCGCGAGCTCAGTTTGCACGTGGAGCGACAGGTGGCGATAAACTCACTGTTAACTTTGTTGAGGCACGAAGAAGAAATTCGACTTCCGCCTCCAGCTGAGTAAGACCGGAAGTGTTCTTGGCTGATGTCAGATCAGCTCCAATAAATTGAAATACTGACCCCCTTCAACTTAGAACCGATCCCTGAACAGCACCAGGGCAGAGGATATCTTTCACCTTGACTTCAGCCATGGCGACGGCGACAACGTTTATTCAGAGATTAAGGAACTTTTTGGCTGGGGTGAGCGGTTTAATATAAAATACATGATAATATACTGATGTGCACAGATAGTCAGAAATGCGCGTGCTTTTTAGATCAGAGTTTAAATACCGTAATCCTCCTAAAACACCGTGCTAGTGTACACATAGGTTTCAGTAAGTTGTTATTATTATTGCTACTGTATAGCTATAATACACACATACTGGTATAGTTAGTAATATGTGTCCAGGTAATGCATTAAGTTCAGAAGGTGGAACATAAGCACACACACAGGGGAGGGTCTCTGCCTAATTATATACAGGGCAAGGTTATGTAAACAATGCATGGTGCCCAGATCAGTGGTCTTTGGTGTTTGCAGTTCAAACCGGGACATCCTGATGATAACACATGAGTTCTGGTACTTACATTTATTATCCACTCCAGGTAGTAAACTGATGCTCGGTACCTATCCTGACCCTCCCTGTACAGATTGTCCAAGAGTTATTTTTAATAACATCCATACTATGATGTCCAATCTCCAGTTCAGCTTTAGGAAACAATCTGGCTAAAAGGTGCATCCTGGTTCCAACCAGTAAAAATACACTGGGGTACCACTGGCAACATCCGTTCGTTACCTGGCGCGGTATGGCGGAGTAGATGTTAGCATGTCCACTATACAGCACAAAGGTCCCGGGTTCATGGCTCGACATGGAGGATTCTGGCTTGTGTTTCCTCTGTTTCAGTCGTCCAGAGACATGCGAATAAGGCTTATTGGCTGTTCTAGATTGCCCCTCGGTGTGATAGTGAATAGCTGCATGTTGGCCACAATATGGTTAGGCAATTGTTCAGGATGTACCTCTTTCTTTCTTTATCCCATGGTGCCATGGTGAACGTCTGCATTCATCATGACATTTCAGTAGGCAATTAAGCTTGGTGGTGCCTATCTCCTCTCCAAGCTCTTC
>JAQNCB010000012.1:12837412-12857655 GCA_030068295.1 Euristhmus nudiceps
GAAGCCTTGATTAGATGACTGGATGGTCAGGTGGGCATGATTAGGGTTGGAGCGAACATATTTAGGAAGGTAGCTCTTCAGGAGCAGGATTACGCACCCCTGCCTTAACTCAAAAGTTCAGGGAAAGGCGGCAAGTTCACTACCGACTCCGGTTTGGGACTCGGTTTGGGACAGCTCTGAAATAACAGCATTCGTAACAGAAAAGGCTGAAATCAAGGCATTTCTTACATTATATTTACATCTATGTACAACTACACGTATTTGTACTTTATGCATTTTATTTATATTTTATTTACATCTTATGTGTTGTTTTTGAATGTTTAATTGTAATTATAAGCATTTAGAGCATTGAACATGTATTTATTGATATTATATACACATATACATGTATGTATACGTCAGGGGGGGGTGGGTGGACAAGTCGGACTTCACGGGGGTCTCGACCCCCCATTAACACGCGAAAGTGAGGGGTCCCTGTATTTTATTATGGGACTTTTTCTACATTGCATAGACACACTGTTTGTACTTATAGCTGTTGGGAAACATAATCATTGGCAACCACTTGATCTTGGTAACCATGTGGTGTATTAAACTTGTCCAATCTGGCAACCATCCTGTACTGCTCTGTTAATGAGTGTGGACATAATGGCTGATTAGTGACAGGATATCACCGCCTGGTGGAACTAGAATGAAGAGCATTCCCAAAGGTACAAGACTGTACTTTTCCTTGTATGTGCAAACACATTAAAATGTCAGAAGATTTAATTACAATATGTAATTAAAATGAGGGCTGGTGAAACTTGGGCTTGATGCTCTCAGGAAGGGATTCCTGAACAGCTTGGTATAGAAGTGGGACGTCGTTTAATAAAAATGTTTTATTTTGAAACCACAAGAATCAAGTAAATTATAATGTACATGTTCCTCCCCCTGTTCGGTAAGAGTAGGCTGCAAAGCCGTCAGCGTGTTTCCGCTCTGCGATGGCCTGGCGAGCTGTCCAGGGTGTATTCTGCCCTCGCCCGGAGTTGGCTGAGATGGGCGCCAGCCTTCCCCGTGACCCTAACTAGGAATAAGCGGTTTGGAAAATGAATGAATGAATGAATGTTCCTCCCCCCCTTCACCATGTGACCCAGTATTCAGTCTTATCTACAAATGGTTTCCTGCAGGCTTGGAGGCCATGGTTTAATCAGGTCACCTTAGTTTTCACGTTGCCAATAATTTACACCACACCAGCCCATTGTGATAAGATTGAAGACCCTTACTGTGAGACGACCGCATTGCTCGAGGTCATCCAATTTTTGGCAACTGTATCAGTCATCTGAAATGTTACGCTATGGAGGAAATTATATATTACAGTCAATGGAAGATAGGAGAGAGAAGAGGTTGCCATGGCACCACCAGATGGAGAGAAGCATAAGAAAGCAGAGAAGATTGGAGGGTAATAGCATTGATAGAAGATAATGCAGTACTGAGGCAGCTGAATTGAGCTTGAATAGAATTGGGGAGATTCAATGGAGGAATAACCATGTGTGGAATTTGCTGTGTACAGTCAAATACACATTTTCTTTCTTTAAAAAAATCAACACATTGTAAAATTATATTGTTGTGGTTAAAAGCTTGTTTAAAATCATCTTCATAATTTGCTTTACCATTCAAATATTCTTCCCCGTGTTTTCAAATAGTTCCAGGGCATCAGTTACCTTGAAAAAAATCTCTCTCAGTCACTCACTCATTTGTTGAGCTGCCTAATCCTACTACTAGCATTGCGGGGAGGCTGGAGCCTATCTCAGCCGACCCTGGCCTGAACAGCTCGCCAGCCCATCGCAGGGAAATACATTCACAACCACTCACACACACATGTAAGGGCAATTTGGAACGACCAATTAGCCTCATGTGCATGTCTTTGGAATGTTGGAGGAAACCGGAGTGTCTAGAGGAAGCCCACGCATGCACAGGGAGGTCATGCAAACTCCACCCAGAAACAAAAGCTCGAAACAAGGACCTTCTTACTGCTGTGAAGCAGACGTGCTAAGCACTGTGCCACTGTCCCACCCTGAAGCAAATCCAAGCAGTGAAAACAGGACATGTTGTACTTTTGGTTTGGTGGCTGTTGATGTGTATTTAATCAGAATCTTTTGAATTGATTCAACAGATAAACCATTTGAAAATGAAGTAAAAATGCTAAAAATGAAAATGATTTACTCGACAAAAAAAGTGTTTTTTTTTGTTTTTTTTTGTTTTTGATGCAAATCATGTACTATCTACTGACCATTTACAGAATCAACTTATAAAATAATAATAATAATAATAATAATAATAATAATAATAATAATTATATAACAACATAGCACAGAACCATGAATAACAGAAACAGTGAAGAGTGTGCAATAGGAGTCCAGTAAAAAGTTTAAGTGGCTAGTTGTGAATATTGTAAACACCAGCTGAAAAAAAGGCAATTTCTACTTTTAGAATTCTCTTGAAGTTCAAATATTAATTCCAAAGAGTGTAGAAGAAGATTATCATGTTTTGGATACTCGTAACATTTAAAAATAGCTAGAAAAGAATGCACATATCTTAGATCAGAGGTCCCCAACCACTGGGCCGCGGACCGGTACCGGTCCGTGAGGCATTTGGTACCGGGCCGCACAAGAGCTGAGTAAAAAAAATGTATTAATTATCAGAGTGTGAAAGATCTTTTATTTTGAAACACCGCTTTCATAGCCGAGAGTGCATGGAAGCTAATTGGCCGAGCTCTCAGGGGAGGGAGGAACGGCATACGCTCAGTTCCCTGTCGCTCACAGCCAATCAGGGGCGTCTGTGAGCTCATTCGTACGAGGGGCCGGATAGCACTTTAACTCGGAGTGTGTTAGCCCGCCCCCAAATACGCATGGCGCCGCAGTTCGAAAAGAGGCGTATGGATATCATCGCATGTCACGGAGGGGGCGTGTGCATGCTTTCACCCCTCCCTGGTCGGTGGTGGTCGTGTGATAGGAAGGGAAATACCTGATGGGTGGGATTGGAGATGATTAAATTAGGGAGAGAAAATAAAAAAAATAAAAAAATAAAAGCTCTTCTCGGTCACCTGATGCGGTTCATCAAACATAAGCCAACAAGCTCGCAAAGATGAGCAAAAAACAAACGCCTTTGGAGAGCTTCCCACTAATTCAGTGGGATGGCGAGGTGTATTTTTCCTAGATGTTTTTTGAGTGGGTTCTAAACCGATCCACGAAAGTATTGTTTTACATGAAACTGGTCTGCGGCGCAAAAAAAAGGTTGGGGACCGCTGTCTTAGATCACTCCTCAAGACTCGATCACAAAGCGCCCATATTACAAAAACATTCCACTTGAATATGTATAACAAGAATACTCAGATCAATAGTAAGAGATGTGTGTACAAGTTATAAGAATAAAAGCTCCGAGATCTTAGGTTGTCGATCCGAAGGAACCGGAGTGAAACGCCGTATATCTCGACGGTGGTGATTGTGAGTTTCTAAAACTGTTCATGCTCCCCTGGATTTCGCTCTTAGTCACATGTACCTCCCCGTGTCCTGTTTTCCCCCTGAGTGACGAGTTTGCTGCTGTCCACACACTCTGGCTCGTTAAAATCAGTTCGGATGCACGTTTTCCATCGCGGCGCTGCTCACGACACCCTTTATCAGATCCGCATTCATTCAAACCCACTTCTTCCATCCTCCCTCTGCTGCTGCTGCTGTCCTTTCTTGGGGAGCCCTGATGCAGTTCCGTGCGCGAGCCCTTGCGTTCAGAGGCGCGCCGGAGGGCCTGCGGCTCCCGCTCGAAATGTGTGAGCGGGAAATGTGGTAGAAGGATAATCTGGCGCTCTTGAGCGCTGGCCACCAATGAGAGCGCTGATGCACGGCGGGGGCTTCTGATCGGGCTAGCTAGGGGTGTCTCGTCGATGAAATTGATCACCTCGTCACGGCTGAAGCACCCCAAGTCATCCTCAGAGCGCTGGGGTCGCGGGAGAGAGCGTGTCCCGTCGGAGCTCCTACGTGCGCGTTGATGGCGGCTGCTCTCCTCGTGGCATGACACCAGACTGCTGCGCCGCCTCTCGTAGCGGTTCGAGGTGAAGCGTGGCACACCCATCATGTCCTCGGTGGAGCCCCAGCGGTGCAGGTAGGAGGAAATCGGCCCCGTGGTCCACATGTCGGTTTCGTCGTGGGAGTATCTTCTTGTAGGAGGCACCTGATGCAGACACAGAAACACACCACGTGGGCTTGTTTATTACTCAGAATTAATCTTCAGTGTTGTATCGTTCTGCAATGCATTATCAGGCTACAAACAACTGTGGCATGCTCTCAGATCCATTCTACATTACTGAGTATTCATCATAAAAAGTCTGGGGATATGAAACATGGCAGGGTGATACACTCAGTGGCCACTTCGCTCAGCTACACTCGTACGCCTTTGATCAGGCCCATCCATCACCCGGGTCCTGACTGCATCCCGTCTCTTGCTATGCACAATATTGCCGCCTCATTACTGAGAATTTGTGGTAGTTATGAATGTGTCTGGTGGAGCAGTTGGAGGATTTTCAACCACCTGAAGTTTACAAATTGTGGTTTTAGGTTCAACTCAACTCCCAGCACCAGCAAACATACACACAAAAAAAATAATAAGACAGGATCGCACATCATAGCTTTGGATATATCAAAAATTGAAGCCATCAATCAGTATCATCTTGGTGAGACCTCTTTACAATTGAAAGTTATACTTGAATGGCAATGGAAATATATTAATTTTTTCTAAAAGTATATATATATATGGTGGTACAGTGGTGTAGTGGTTAGCAGGTTCAATTCCCAGCCTGGGCATTTCTGTGTGAAGTTTGCATGTTCTCCCCTGTACTTGCGTGGGTTTCCTCCGGGTATTCTGGTTTCCTCCCACAGTCTAAAAACATGCACAGTTGGCTAATTGGCTGTTCCAAATCTGCGCTAGGTGTGAGGGTGAATGATTGTGTGAGTGTTGGCCCTGCAATGGCCTGGCGAGCTATCCAGGATGTACCCAGAGTTGGCTGACATGGACTCCTGACGCCCAGCAACCAGAATTAGGATTAAGAGGCTTAGAAAAGGAATATATATATGTGCGTGTGTGTGTGTGCGTGTGTGTGAAATTTAAGCAACACAAAGCTATTTTGTTTTCTATTTTACAAAACCACCCCCAATCAAAAAAAACCAAAAAAAAAAACATTGTTAGTAAAGTAATGGTAGAGTTACTTGAATTTAAGACAGTCTAACTCTCAGCATTAAAATCTTCTGCATTTTCAAGCTGTTTTGTCTTCCATCTCTGTATTGTGGATTTATACCAAGGAGGTCTCACCAAGATGGCTGCCCTCTGGCTTCAAAACTAAAAGTCTAATTCTCAATCCAGTCTCTCTCTCTTTTTTTTTAAAGGTTAGTGACCCTGTCTCACTTATAAGTTGGTCCCGGTAAAACGTGCCAGCTAAATGAGTTGAACATGACTTGGATATCTGAAGCAAGAGTCTCGCAATCAAAAATATCCTGCCAACCATAGGTTTTCAAAAAGCCTGACCATTAATAAAGGGGCAGATGAGGCAACAGGCTGTGAGGGGAATTATCTGTACACCTGTTAACCTACCAGATGACCGATGGTCAGTGTGGGTACAGAGTTCAAAAACTTCCAAAACCCACTGTTGGCACCACAGCTGATGCATTTAAAAAGCAATGCCAGTATCACTTGTACTGGGTGTGGTTGTTGGGGTTCATAATGTACCTTCCCAGCTGTTTAGTGGGTTTATTAACAGAGGCAATCATGGAGTAATTGATGTAATCATCAGTTTTCTAATGTCCACATGGCCAACATTTGCTAAATACTGGCCAATCCCACTTAAGTGTAAACAATAAAATTTATACTCTTGAACTGCCTTGACAAACAGAATCAGCAGCCCATGGATCCAGTCAAGAGCATTGAGGTCCTGAGGTTGCCTCCTCTGTGTTTCTATGTGGAATTTGCATGCTCTCTCCAGACTTGTGTGGGTTTCATCTGGGTACTCTGGTTTCCTCCCACTGTCCAAAGACATGACACATAAGGCTAGCTAGCTGTTCCAAATTTACCCGAGTTGTGAGTGGAAGACCCTGGCCGCAAGAATAGATGGCTTTGATCACAGGGCTCTCAGAACCATCAAGAACATCAGGTGGCTCCAGCAAATCTCCAACAAAGCACTTAGAGCCCGCGCAAACCAGCCCAGAGCCTCCCGCCTGGCTGCACAACACGGCATCCACTGGTTCGGCCATGTTCTTCGTCTTCCTCCTGACCACCCGACAAGAGCCATTCTGAAGTTTGACCCAAAGGCTGCAGGCTGGAGACGACCACGAGGAAAGCCCCGCACTCGATGGCTTGACATCATAAGTGATGACCTTCAACGGCACGGAGTTACCCTGAAGGATGCAGATCTGCTGGCACAAGATCGCCAGTACTGGAGAGGCCCGGCTCACCTGGTCGGCTCTACGCAAAGGGACGGGATACCAGCCCCAACGCTGGAGCAGTTGAAGTGAGTGGATGTGTAAGTGCTGGCTCTGCAATGGTATGGCGAGCCGTTCATGCCTTTTCCATGTTGGTTGAGATAGGGCAGTGGGAAGGTTGGAGCCTAATAGGATTTGGTGGTTCAGGAAATGAGGGCGTCATGACAGCATTTTGGGAGTATCGGCTGGTCCGAGTTGACTCTGATGTAATTTGTAAAGCTTGGAAAGGTTGGCAGGTTTGAGAAACAATAGAAATTAAGTAAGGTGGTACGAGGGAAACACATCGCACAGCACTAGTCAACAGTGGTCCTATGCTGGTCCTTTTCTAATGGTGCACATCATGTGATGGAGGGCATCTTAGCAGGTAGCAATAAATGGCTTCCGGTCAGAAATCATATACTTACAAAGTACTGTACATCTCTGTTGTTGGCATACTTGATGAATGGGCCGATGTGGCGCGCACAATATGAACTGACCACTGAGTGTACGAATCCAGATTTACGCCTTTACAGAAAGGAACCCCTGTGAGTGTATGAAATGTCTGAGCAATAAAGCCATAATCGCTGGTTCTATAGATTTAATACTCACATTCCACATTGTTCTGAGAACTACACAAGAAAAATATCATTGATTAAAAGATCTTCTCTTTGCATTTGTGTACACACATGAAAGAATGAGACAATAGCTACGGCTTTATGGTCACAATTATTTATTCTTTGGATGAAAGCAGTGTGTGAGGACTTTGACCAGCAGAGGGAAGCAAAGCATTTTAATATGAGCAATGGAGTAGAAATGCACTGCTTGGTGATGGCACCGGCGGTCAGAATTAGATGACAGGACCAGTGTTGGGCAGGACGATCCATCGAGCCAGGAAAATAATATACCATGTATTATAGTCACAAGTTTATTCCTGTGAATCTGTTTCCCATTGACAACATTTGGCATGCATACCTTCCCCAATGGTAAGAATTTGATCATTTAAATTTCTGCATATATTACCAGATCTATTAATTATCACTGACTTAAATTATTAACAGAGATTTAAAGGAGTTTAGCATCGCTATACATGTAAATCAGTAGAAAAACATGTCCTTGCATAATAATATTCAAGGTTTATGACACATTTGTATTTATAGTCTCATTTGTTGATCTACAATATTATTTTGTCCACATGTAATATGGAGGATCCAACCAGACAGCTGTTATGCTCACCCCCCCCCCCTCTGGGATTTGTTATATAATCCTATGTGGTGTGTCTCAGTCTGAGAGGCAGCAATTAAAACATTGTTTTCTTCAAGAAAAAATTAAAAACAGACTGATGGATATTTAGAAGCATGCTGGTTAACTAAGTAAAATGTCTTAATACTAAAAACGCATATTATTCTGCTGGCTCACTGCCACATCAAAGCAATATGGATTCAGAATTATGGAAAGCGCATCAGCATTTTATCGCAAAAATGTCACTGCCTTAACTAAAAAACAAACAAACACAGAAAAAAAAAAAGTTCAAGCTGCTCTTGTTTTATTTTTTTACTAAATCATGAGTCATCATGGCAAAGCCTCAGGAGTGATTGGTGCTAAATACCTGCCAGATTTAGATCTTGTACTATCGATTCAGTCAGGTTAATACACTGCATGGCACAAAAAAAAAATCCCTGTTTGTAGTTAAATAAGCAAATACTTTGGTTAGATCATTACTGCAGTGATTAATATCCTTCAGCAACAATTCTTTTTAACCCGAACTGATTATGGGGGGAAAAATTGGGCTCTCGAGTGGCGCATTGACAAGGTGCGCAACCATTAATTATTATAACGATTCGCAAGTTCGAATCCGTTTTAATGCAGACAGCCGTTCGTGGCGGGGAGTCCATGGGAGCTAATTGACCGAGCTCTCACTGGAGGGAGGGAGGGAGGGATGGCATACGTTCACTTCCCTGTCACTCACAGCAATCGGCAGGCAATCACGGGCGTCTGTGAGCTCATTCATACGAGGGGGGCGGATAACGCTTTCCCTCCGAGTGTGTTAGACCGCCCCCAAATACACATGGCCCCCACCGCAGTTCGAAAAGAGGCGGGTGGCTAGCATCGTATGTCACAGATTCACGGAGGAGGCGTGTGCATCCTTTTACCGCTCCCTGGTTAGTGGTGGTTGTGTGATAGGGAAGGCAATACCTGGTGGGTGGGAATTGGATACGACTAAATTGGGAGAAAAAAAAAAAAAAAGGGGGGAAGGGGGGCATTGAACATTGTGATATTTTGTTTTGGAAGGCTCACATTACTTGCCTGCATCAAGCAAAGAAAACGACCTAAAAGATTGCCTTAATTACCACAATTTGGTGAACCCGGAGTTTATACTGGGGTTCGATGTCCACGATCTCCACGATTTGAGAAAATCATGATGAGCATAGGGGGTTGTGGGATCGAATCATGATGATCTTGAGACAACTTGGTGGATCTTTGATGATCGTGAAGGAACTTTGTGAGTTTGCATTATGAGGCATTACGATATGAGACCAATTGTGATAGAACGTGGGACTCGTAGTTGAGTGTAGTAGGGATTAATGGACTTTAACAGAGTGTAACAGACCTTGATGTGCCCTCAAAAGCGTTCTTGATGAACTTGGAAACATTCATTCATTCATTCATCCTAATTAGGGTCACGGGGAGGCTTGCACCCATCTCAGCCAACTCCGGGAGAGAGCAAAGTACACCCTGGACAGCTCGCCAGGCCATCGCAGGGCAGAAACACGCTGACGGCTATGCAGCCTACTCTTGACGAACATCAGCAATGGTTCTTTTACATCCCTCTCACCACAGACAGTGGGGCTTGAACCCCCAACCCTGGGATCAGTAATCCAGCACCTTACCACCAGGCCACCACTGCCCCACTTGGAAACATGATTCCTGCAAGTTTCATCTCTTGGATGCAACCTGCCTCCTTTTTATCTGCCACTTGTGCTCCAAGCATTTTCATAAATCGAGGCTGTCCATGCTTTCTTGAATTTCAGAAATCATGGACATTGTGCCCCCAGTGGAAGCCCAGGGTCAGAAGTGTCCAGAGCGTTAACATCTGGAAGGATATTGATAAATCGTTAACATCACACAAGGAATGTGGTCTTGTATAATGAATTTTGAATCAGAAATCGCTTAAACGCTAGGTCAAGTTGAAGAGTAACGGAATGGACTCTAGAGCTCTGACTTTGTTTATGACAGAAACATTTGCACATTCACAATGCATTGCAGCACTGGAACTAAACAGCTGTGTGTCCAGAAGAATTCAATTAGTCAGTGAGGCTTATTGAAAGGGAAGACTTCGGTTTTCTAAAAAGAATAAAAAACTATATTCCAAAGTCATGGGAAAAGGTCATACTGCTTCATGAGTCCAGATATTCCAAAGCGATGGGCATGTCAGGGTAAGAAGGGAGTCAGTGCATTTGTGCAACATTTGGAGTCGTTTGAGTTGGTCAGGTTCGGGTTGAGGCTCAGCAATGGTCCGTGGCAGTAAAACGATGACGGCTGATTGTGCTGAATGGCCAGGTTATCACATCAAATTTCACCATGGGAGCACGGTGGCACAGTGAGTAGCATGTCTGCCTCACAGAAAGAAGGCCCTGGGTTCGAGGGCTGGGCTCGGTGAGGGATTTTCTGTAGAAATTTGCATGTTCTCCCTATACTCCGGTTTCGTCCTACAGTAAACTGTCTCTCCTGCCTCCAGCCTCTTCCACCTAAGTTTCATGTGTGCAAGTAATGAAGTGTGGTGGTGCTTTCAGGTGGTTAAATCTCTGCATTACTGATCCAGAAGTCAGGGGTTCAAGTCCCGATGCCACTGTTGGACCCTTGAGCCTTAACGCTCAAGTGCCCAGTTGTATTAAAATGTAAGTCGCTCTGGATAAGGGTGTCTGCCAAATGTTCTAAATGAATAAAAACTGTATTGAACGAAGTCTGCATTTGATAATTTGATTTTCTTTAACGATTCTTTTTCCTCGTTTACCTTTGAAGTGTGGGAGGTTTTATTGGGTCACACTGGAAATCTTGCGATATTAGCTAAGGCATCTTTTGCGAAAATGATTTAGGACTTACAATTGCAGTACACCCACGGTGCAGCTAACTGGGTTACCAAAGGCCAGCCGTGTCTCTCGCTGTCTGTGGTGAGAAGGATGTAAAAGAACCATTGCTGATGTTCGTCAAGAGTAGCTGCATAGCCGCCAGCGTGTTTCTGCCCTGCGATGGCCTGGCGAGCTCTCCAGGGTGTACTCTGCCCTCGCCCGGAGTCGGATGAAATGGGCGCCAGCCTCCCTGCGACCCTAATTGGGACTAATCGGTTTGGAAAATGAATGAATGGATTGTAGTATAACCAGCCGGAATTCATGGTAAACTATCGTGAAGTCTCTGCGACATGGTTTGTATTTTTGTGGTTTCACCCAAATGAGGATGGCTTCCCCTTTTGAGTCGGGCTCCTCTCTCTTTGTGGCAGTGGTGGCCTGGTGGTGAGGTGCTAGATTGCTGAGCCCAAGGATGCGGGTTCAAGCCTCGCTCCCAACGGTTGCCACTGCTGTCACATGCTGATGTGTGGAGCTGTGACTCCATTGCTTCAATCCTTTGCATTTTAAAGTTGCACGCTACAGAAGGCATGCAGCTCAGCTGTGTCTGCTAATCATTATCATCATCATCATCCTCTCAAGGTTTCTTCATCAAGCCAACTGATGGAGCCTTTCCTTGCCACTGCCATCACATGCTTGCTCATTAGGGATGTGTCGGGTTTGAACTAGAAATGCTTACATTTAAAAAAAAAAGTTTGACTATTTAAAATATATATAGCTGCTTTTTGACAATGTTAACTGTAAAGAGTGTGATACGAATGAAACTGACTTGAATATGAATAAGATAGTTAACACAATGCTACAGAGAATGTACACCGTAATCAAAGCTAAAGGTGGCCCAATGAAACATTCAGATACACAACTTTTTTTTGGCCAGGCAGTGTATCTTCCAAGCAGTTGGTTGCCTGAAATACAATTTACTAATAAATTTTAAACCTTAAAATTCAGACGTGCGAAAGTGTAAACAGGCGAACGAAGAGCTGTGCTCAGCGACTGCATTAACAGCACAACATAAACTACTTACTAAAATATCAGGAATATCTGGAAGTGCTGGATGATTTTATGCTTGGCGGAATCTCAGGACCACATGTAGTGACCGAGGACATGTTTAAATTTGAGTCATGTCAGTTAAGAACAATTATTCTCGGGTCTACAGCATTAACCCTCCATCATGTGATGGACTGATCTTGGAAACTAAGAAGGGATGGAGACCAGCTGGGAATACCAGGTGCTGTGGAGGGTTATGGAAAGGAGTTGACAACCTATTCGGTAAAAAAAAAAAAAAAAAAGCGTTGAGTCACCAGCGGTCGGATTCGGCGAAAAGCACTAATGTAACATACAGTAAATCATTACAAGGGGTTAATTAATTTTGTCACTTCCAGTTGTGAGGTTGATATAAATGCACTTGTTGTAATCCCTGATTATTTCTATAGTGATCATTTACAAAGGGACTTGTATGGCAAAGACGACACTTTTAAAACGGGTGTGTTTTTAAAAATAAATGTAATCATTGCAATAGTAAAGCTTTCTGGAGAAAATTCTCCAGTGTCACTGCTTGCTAACAATACAATTCTGGCATGAAAAGTCTTCCGGACGAAGGGCGTTATGCTTTATGCCGGGCTTTTTGGTAGCATAACAAGCTACGCTTTGTTGTCATAGTAGCTGCAAAAAAAAAAAGGAAAAACTAAGGCTGCTGAAGGCGTAAATATTTAGAGCTGTTGTAAGTTCTAGAAAGAAATAGCTCGTTTCAGGGCTGTCCAAGGACATCCAAAGTCCAGAAAAGTATGAAGTATCGTTCCATATTAAATTGTTCGCTTTGTTAAATTGCTGATGATTAAGAGGAATAAAACATTTGGGGATGTGCAGTTGTTAGAAAATAAACTTTGCAACTTTGACCAGTTATGGGTTGTACAGCCACCTTACGGCATGGAAGTCCTTGATTCGAGTCCTGGACTCGGTAAGGGCACTTCTGTGTGAAATTTGCATGTTCTCTGCTATGTTTGCATGGGTTTCATCCGGGTACTCTGGTTTCCACCCACAGTCCAAAGACATGCACATGAGACTAATTAGCTAAACCAAATTGACTCTAGGTGTGAGTGTGAATGACTGTGTGTGTGTGTGTGTGTGTGTGTGTGTGTGTGTTGACATTGTACTGGACTAGCAAGCTGTTCAGGGTGTACCCCACCTTTGCCCAGAATAGGCTGAGATAGGCTCCAGCTTGCCTGAAACATAAATAGGAGTAATTGTTTGGTCAAATGAATGAATGAATGAATTCCCATAACAGCATGCCCTGAAGTGTTTTATTCCTTTCATCTATAAAGCTGACAATGCCAAAGGAATGAGATGCATCTATGAAGCAGTGCTTATCAATACAGAATTGAGCCAACTGAGAACTTGTAGGAAATCTTTGCAATACTAATTGAGGCATAGATCATTCTGATAACAGGCACAACCTATCATGCAGTGCAGTGTGGTGTGTACCTCCTGTGTACTGCCTTTAAATCCTAATTAGGTTATATCTTACATTAAAATGTTTGCATTCTCAGTACAAGTTGACTTGCAGCCTAATAATAAACAGGCAGTCATGGGAACCTGTGCAGCATGAAAAGTCACATTTTTCCAAAACAGCCAAGCACATCATATTTGCTGAACACCAAGTGGGAATATATTAAATGTATTAAATAATCACAACAAAATAAAAATGAAAATATATTCCAGAAGAGGTTATGACAACAATATAATATCAAAAGAATTGAGGGCCATTGCAGCATGCACAATTTCATCTCATTAAGTTGCAAATAATAATAATAATAATAATAATAAAAAATCAGTTCATGGCGAACTCAAATTTTTCTAAAAAAAATTAATGGAAATATACCTGCAAATAGTGCATTTTATCTTCCTGAGGCTCCCTCAATGGATAACACTGGGGGACCCCCCTTTCTAAGGTCGAGAATTCGTACTTGGCAATACGGTCTACCGTCATGATATCAGCAGCGGAGCTATAGTCATAAGGTCTGTCATATATTAAGTCCGGATGAATGCCTCCATCCTGGCTGTTTTCTGCAAACGCAGAAAGCATATATCAGGATTAAAAAAAAAAAAAAAAAAGTGCTCAGATACACAGACAGACAGACAGACAGACGAATATGTAGAAAGAGAGAAAGACACACTTCACTGTTCTGGAGTTTCGGGCCCGCACTCAAATTTTGAAATTCAATATGGGGGGGGGCGATGGCAGAAAATTAATTATGGATCTTTGACTAATAATATTATGACTGCTCTGGTTTATTGAAGTGGAAAGCAAGTCTCTGTAGATTCATTCAAAAGAAATACAGCTAAAATTCTAATGACAGCTAAAATCTGTTTGCATATTTTAGGAATAACATTTCAATAAATAAACGTGATAATAAGCAGGACTGTCTCTAAGTAAGGGAAAAATAAGCGCAGCTAGGGCAGTGTAAAATGCTGATCTTAAGCAAATATGGCCTGGTTGCAGCATGAAGGATGATATTAGCTATTAGCACAGGCAGCTTAGCATGCAGGTCAATGGCAAATAAGAACAAGAAGCAACCCTTATACATACACCCAAGTTGTGTTATACAGGGCAAGCCCTCTGAAAAGAAGCAGAAGCACTGGTAACATTAAAATCACAACAGAAATCCAACAATTATATAGTTGAGTACAGATTATTAATCATGCATTGCACCAAGCGGAAAGAATTAAGAGTTTCCACGTTGCTAAGTAGCCGAGAATCACCACCACCCAATCATAAAACAGGTTTGTAAATCAATTGTGTGGCAGCCTGGTCACATGATCAAGTATTGTCCTTTTTTTCTTTTTTTTTTTTTTTTGCTAATATAAAGCTCTCACTTTGATTATCAGAATTATGTACATCATTCTCTCTTATAACCTGAAATAAATGTTCAAGACTTTTCAACGGAAGCCTTAACATCCTCTCTTCACTCAAATGAGTTTTTTTTGTTTTTGTTTTTTTTTACCAAAAAATGTTGTTACAGGGTGACACGGTGGTGTCGTGGTTAGCACATCCGCCTCACAGCAAGAAGGCCTGGGTTCCATTCCCAGCCTGGACGTTTCTGTGTGGAGTTTGCATGTTCACCCCGTGCTTGTGAGGGTTTCCTCCAGGTACTCCGGTTTCCTCCAACAGTCCAAAAACATGTACAGTAGACTAATTGGCTGTTCCAAATCTCCCTTAGGTGCGAGTGTGAATGTTTGTGTTAGTGTTGGCCCTGCAATGGCCTGGCGAGCTGTCTAGGGTGTACCCTGCCCTCGCCCAGAGTCGGCTGAGATGGGTGCCAGCCTCCCCGCAACCCTAATTAGGATTAAGCGGCTTAGAAAATGAATGAATGTTGTTACAGTGTTGAATAGCCTTGTTTGGCAATGTTATAGTGTAATATAACAAGGTTGGTGCATGTTTGTTTCCCTCTGTGTTTGACCTTGATTTATTTGTGCTGGACCTTCTGATTAGCCACACTAGCCTTCACTCCATGCGCAGTGGTTTCTCTGCTAAACCTGAACTGCAACCCAGCTTTCTGGCAACCAATTAATGTAGAGCAGGTGTAGAGGCCAGAAAGACCATAAATGGGAGGAGGAAGCCAAACGGCCGCCCAGCGTGCACACTCAAAATCAGTCTTTCAGGGAGGACTAGAAGTTTTTTGGATTAGGAATCATAATCTGGTGCTCCACTAGCATCTAAAATCTCTCTGAGCTCTGTTCATGCATCTTGCCTGGAAATAATTGCTGAAGTGTTCTTTTCTATTTTTAATTTTGGGTGCTTATGTTTGGTTGTTTAAATGTTTTTAAAACCGATTTACAGTGTACTTCTTTTTTGTTTTGATGATGTGACAGTGCTGGAGGATCACAGCATTTGAGAGCAGATATCTGATCACAAACTGAACTTATTGGATTTATGTCATATGACACATGCCCTTTCTGATTTTCTCTATTTGTTTACTCTTAGCACTCAGTTGTTTTTGATCTCCAATCAGATTTAGTATAATACAAAATCCAACCTGAATAAACAAAATACAAGGTTTCCAAATGATGGTGTTATTTACTGGTGTACAAAAATACACCAACACCTACATCACCCAAATGAAATAGCATTCTGCTACCTTCAGAAGTAACGACTGCAATCAATCATTTTTGATAACAATAGATCAGCTTTGGTTTGGATTGCATTGGAAAATTGATCAGCTTTGGTTTGGATTGCATTGGAAAATTCTGGCCCAATCTTCTCTACAAATTAGTTTCACTTCAGCCACATTGGTGCATTTTTATAATATTAACTGACCTTTTTAAGTCTTGCCATAAGACTTCCATGTGGTTCAGATTAGTGACAGTGCCACTCCAAATCTTCATTTTATTTTTTAATTCACTCACAAATTGATTTACTTCTATGCTTTGAATCAGTGTCCTGCTACAGAACTTAATTGTGCTTGAGCTTTAGATCACAAACTGATGACTGATCATTTTTCTTTAGTACTTTAAAGTAGAGAGTTGTAGCGGAGTTCATTCGTCCCTCAGTTATAATATGTTGCATAGGCCCTAAAGCAGCGAGGCATCCCCACACCATCACACTATCACCACCATGTTTGTTTTGATCCAGTCATAACAGGCTGTTAGTTATGACCTTTTAAGGAATTTCATATTGCGGTAATGGTTGCATTTAAGGGATATCTAGATTTAACGGGGAAAATCATCAAAAATCATCTCGGGCATAGTGAGTCATTTTCAGTGACAATACGGTAATTACACGTGAGTAATATGCAGTTATGATTCAGTGAGTGTTTCTTAACTGTGCATTGTTTGCTCAGTTGGTTTTTTTTTGTATTATACTGAATGTTTTTGGATATCAAAAACAATTAAGGTTTACACAAAAACAGAGTAAATGAGAAAGGGGTAAATACTAATACAAACATTTATAACAAAATTTTTCATATAATAATGAGGTTAGGACATTCATAGTGTGTGAAAAGCACACAGACCTGGCAAGATTGACAGACAGACTGTTTGTATTTACATTTTTTTTTTGTAAAATATACTTATTGTTGTGGTCAGAGGTTTTCGTACACTCATTATGCAAATGATGATAAATGGGAATATTACGCTTTCAGTCATTTCTTAAACTGTTCTTTTCTGTGGCAGAATGATTGTACAGTATACGCCTTAACATAGAAAAACAAGAATTCACAGCACAGGTTAGAATTATAGCTTTGATTTTTTTAAAGCAGGCACTCTCTCATTTGTTAAACTGCTAAATTCTATTAGGGTCCTATCTCAACCGATACTGGGCAAAGATGGAGTACACCCGGAACAGCTCTCCAGACCATTACAGGGCCAACATTCATAGACAATCATTCACACTCAGACCTGTGATCAATTCGGAACAGCCTATTAGCCGACTGTGCATGTTTTTGGATGGTGGGAGGAAACCGGAGTACCCGGAGGAAACCCACAGGCACGGTGAGAACATGCAAACTCCCTGTGTTGATTTAAAAAATTAACAATGATAAATTACAAATAGTGAATCAAATTCTTTCTTTCTTTCCGATTACAAATATAATTGTTGCTCCAGAAAAAAAATGAAAACCTAATATTGTGTCAATGTTCATGATGAATGTAAACTTATGACTGCAACTAACTTTTCTGGCAATAGAAATGTTACAGCATACTCAGTAGAAAATTTTCCACCACAGCAGCATCCAACAGGTTTTTCACAGACCACCACACAATTAATTTCTAGTGTTATTAACAGAATAATAATACCCTAAAACCTGACATGCTTTCCATGTTGACAAGTAACAGCAAATCCTTTACAATTAGAACCTCGTGTCAGAAAAAGTTGGGACAGTATCGAAATTGTAAGTAAAAAAAAAAAAAAATAGCAGTTTCTATATTATTTTTATTTATTTAATTGTAGAACGAATGAGGCCAGAATATTTCACGTTTTGTTGGTTCAAATTAAATTCATTTGTGAACATACCTCCATTCCCATCTTTCAGGCCTGCATCACATTCCAAAAAAAGTTGGGATGGGAAAATTTAGGGCTGGTAAATGTGGTAAAGCAATTAAATAATGATGTGATTTAAAACAGATGATGCCAAGAAGTGAAAAGCAGTATCCAGGAAAGGCCAAGACTCTGAGAAGCAAAGATCGGCTAAGGATCTTCAGTCTGTCAGCAAATATGTAAGAAATGATTGGAAATGTAAAAAAACAATGTTCCTAAAAGAAACACATGAGATGATTTGGCTTTTTTATGGTCTATGGTGAATAATATCATCAAACCTTTTGAGGAATACGGAGGAATTTAGGTATATAATGGGCAAGGGCACAAGCCTAAGCTGGTAACCACATGGGTTGATAATTACTCTGTTAAAGTTTTGTCAAGCACTACGATACAGATCCTCAAATGACAGTTAAAGTCCGAAGCGCTGATGACGTCTCTAAATTCACCACAGTGTAAATGTGTACCATGGAGAGACAAATCAATATTCCAGGTAATAAAAAAAGGATGTGGGTGCTCTGACCCAACGTAGTTAAAGGACCATTCAAAGTGCTACCAGTAATCATTTAAAAAGCCAGGGTCTTCCATGCTATGTAGTGGTGTTAGTGCCATTATCAAACGTACCTTATAGTTCTGTGGTGGCAGCATTTATGGAAAAAAGTACATGGATGTTTTTGGAGCAACGTTTTTCTGGGACACTCATGCATATTTCAACAAAAACAATGCAAAACTATATACTGTACACATTAAAATGGCATAGCTGCGGAAGAAGAGGGTGCGATTGCTGAAATGTCCTGTCTGTAGTCCTGACCTGTTTGCAATGTAGAATGTGTCCAAACACACATTTTCAGACAAAAAAAAAATGTGACAACAATGCCCCCATAGCCTTGCATACAGGAATAGTGGGACAAAGTAACATTTGAGATACTCAGTGTCCTCACTTGGGTTGTCTGTAAACATCTTTTAAGTGCCATGAAAAGGAATGGGGCAGCATGCTGGTGTAGTAGTTAGCACATCCACCTCACAGCAAGAACGTCCTGGGTTCAAAGAATGAGCTCAGCCATTTCTGTGTGGAGTTTGCATGTTCTCCCCATGTTTGGGTCTCCTCCAGTTTTCTCACACAGTTCAAACACATGGACCTCAGGCTAATTGGCTGTTCCTAGGTGTGCATGTGTGTGGTTGTATGTGTTGCCCTACAATGGTAAGGGTGTACCTCGCCTGCGCCCAGTATCGACTGAGATAGGCTCCAGTCTCATCATGACCCTAATAGTAGGATTAAGTGGTTCGGCAAATGACTGAGTGAGCGAAGGAATGGCAACATTAGAAAGTGATAAATATGTTACTGACCCCACTTTTTTAAAAATGTATTGCAGAACACAACATTGAAATAAGTGTTAAAATAAAATTTATGAGGTAAAAGTTCAAGTATTATGAGTGAAATTCAGAACAAATGTTACTTAGAAATTCCAATTTAAACATACCGTCCCAACTTTTTTCGATTCGAGTGAGAACTCAAATTCTATTGGTAGAATCCAAGGATGTCTATTTCACATACCTACAACAGTGGCTCATGAACATTAATTTGGGTGGGGCAGGAAATATTAATAGCAACATCTCTGATCATCTGATCAACCCAAACAAAATTAAGTTGAAAGTTGACTTGTGTTGCAGGCTATTATCGAGCAAATTTAAACTAAGAGAGTATCAGAGATGAATTATGCTACAACTTTTGATAAAAATTATGACCCTGGCAAACCTGGCATTAACTGTCCTGAGCAGCATGAGTCCTGCCGCAATGGGCTTCCATTAGTGCTTATTACAGCTCAGATATTACAACCACACTGTATAATAATAACTTCACGGAATAGATGTGATTGCACAACGTAAGGAGTTATGAAGTTTAACATTACACTCTGCCCCACCTGCTTCAATGGACAAGCAGCCACTGGTTCCCTGATGGTTCTTTTAAATCCCTGTTATTTTATGAATAGTCTATACAGCTGTCACTTCCAGATAAATATGAGGAATATGGCAATAGGTAAAGCCTTTTAGTAATGTTATATCAGGTAAATGTCAAAGGGTACATATATTTTTGTACATATTTTAGTATTAGTACAAATTTTACATATAACACAACATTATATTGTATACAGTGTTACAGTATATAAAAAGCTGATGTTCAAAAGGAATAAGTCTCATTTTATTGTTTTTGAGGAAAAAAAACCACGATCTTTTATTACCAATAAACTAACAAATCTACCAATATTTCCATATCTTACAAGTTAACATTGAGGTTTCAGACATCAAGAAATTTAAGGAAATAATTCACCTTTGCTTTTCTTTTGACAGAGGAAGAACAAATTTACTTGACTTAGGCATTTTTACCTCTCATTATTGGATTTGGGGCATTTTTCCCCATCATATATCTTGGACTTCTCTCCATATGATAGTTATTTTTCTGTTAAACAATGCTTTGATGGGTTTTATACCAAAGTATTTTTAAAAATATTCACCACACCCTTAATTATTATTTAAAAAAAAATTTATGTCCAGTTCTATAGCCTGAGGCATGTAGAAAGAAAAAAAAAAAAAAAAAAAAAAAAAAAATGTCCCCCCCCC
>JAQNCB010000012.1:12895289-12906159 GCA_030068295.1 Euristhmus nudiceps
TGCACAACCTGACTCTTTTTTGCACACACTGCTACACTTTTCCTGCCTCTTCTCATTTGCACAAAATTGGTGTTCTATATGTTCACATACTGTGTATATATATATATATATATATATATATTCACATTCATATTTTTATTATATTTTATTATATTATTTTATTCTATTTTATTCTATTTAATTTGATTGCACTTGTGTGTTTCTTTGCACTGTTGGAAACTTGAGACTTAAGCATTTCACTGCCAGTAATTGCTTCATGTAATTTCTTGCTAGTGACAATAAATCTCCTAAATCTTGAAATCACTTTAAACTAAATGCCCTGGACCTCACCAGCCTGCATTAACCCTTTACTGGGCACCCGTTTTTCCATTTTCTTGCTCTGTGCAGGCAAGATTTTTTTTAGGATTTTGTGACATTTTAGGCACCGTTGCCACGGCCACTTTCAGACGTTTTGCCCGATCACCAGATGAGCCGCTTTTGGCCGCATTGCCAAATAAAGGGTTAATACTTGCATAAAGTCCCTCATTAAATAAAAGCACACCTTCTCCAAGTGTCTTCTTGTGAAAATTAACTCGTAGTTCAGTTGCTTTGAGGTGCGAGTGATTAGTACATCTAACAGCAGCCTTTTGTGTCTGCATGTTCTTTAACAAAAAAAAAAAAAAGATTTAGTGTGACACTTCTATGATATAGTTTCCTATATTAAGGAACATTCTGTCAGAACACCATCCCTAGTTACCATCCTTAGTTACCTGTCATTGCCATGGTAACCTGGGATGGATAGAATCATTTACAGTTCAGACACTACATTCCTCTAAGTATCAGCTGAAGACCAGTACTCATCCGGTAGTCACATTCTTTTCCAGAGACTCATCCAGCTTATAAAAAAATGCTACATTTATGGCATGATAAGGACAGTGTGCATCCTACATTTACTTAGAAGAGGAGTGTCATGTGGGTTGAGGTCCAGCATGGACACGGAATGACATAATGCATCACCGGATGTGATTTCTACAGATTCGTACAAGTCCACTGTTTCAGACCAACATGGAGTCAAAGCTCAGCACAACAAGCGAAGACACATATTGCTTACATTACATGTTGGTCACTGTTCACACGAAGCTGTTTCATTGCATGCGTATAAATCAGGATAAATATCCCAGTTAAGTGTATGTATGGTTACGGGGATTATGGGTCAGATAATTTGCTTGTTTAAATTTTAATATATGGATTTCATGTGACGTATGTAAACTTAATTAGGTATGTGCGTGCGCAGACTAGGTCCAAAACTTTTTTGTTTACAGTTTTACATGGCTTATCGGCTTATCGCGAGTTGTGTTTTCGTGGATAAAAACACGGCATCATGCTTGTATGTTGTGTTGTTGACTGCACAAATAATTAAATTTTTTTCATATACTCGTGGGTCCACACCCATTTCAACAGAATTGAAGGCAATTGTGGCAACATGCGATTAGCCGGGAAAACTGGTCTGAGCAACAAAAGAATGCACGTATTTGGGGCGCTCATTTCATTTCTGGTATCATTATAGGCCTATACAGTATTATAATCTAAAAACAACTGCTAAAAGGCTTTCAGTGTCATATTAATGTACTTTTCGAAAAATATTTTTGCGTGTTTATCAAATTGAATAAAGGTCGATCTGGGCGATATTAGGGCACTTTATGGTAAGTAGATCCACCGATGTCAGATCATGAGTTCATGAGATCATGTTATTCGCCCATCAGTGTCAGGACAGATGGCTTGGGATTCAATATTTCATAATATTTTCAGTAAAAGTCTAAAACGTTATTTTATATAATGATAAACTAGTTTCCCAGAATATTACACCGGTCCCGCAATTGCTCACCTGTGCTTAATGTAAGCTTATTAAAGTACACTGAGGTGTCCTCAGCTGACAAGCTTTCAACATACTTTGACCTGCTTTCAGGCCTTAAAGACGGTTCATTCATTACATTCGAAGCCATTGTTCGTGTTTAATATACCGGTAACATCGGTAAACAACAAGACCGGAAACGTTTTTTGCATGAAGTCTGCGCGCACACATTAGTCACGTGACTATTGTTTGACAACATTGAAATCTGTGTATTGACCAAGAAAAATTCATGACGGTAATACATGGCCAAGAAATCTAATGAGGGGGGATTAGATGGCTTGGCCATGGACTAAGAATATCCAATGAAAGGATTCCAAAAATTTGCCTTGAGGTATACACCACCAGGCAAAAGGAGGAGGGACAGGCCAAAAACAAACTAGCGTAGGACAGTTGAACCTGAGCGTAAAGACACAGATCTCTCTTGGGGACAAGCATTTGCCCTTGCCCAAGACCGTATAAGGTGGAGACAGTCAGCTGTAAGTAAGTAATAAGAATTCACTGCTTTCTTTCAATAAATTTTTGCCATAATTGCATGTCCATCAATTCCTGAAGCTAGACCACAGTAGCAAAGAATAAATGTAACAGAGTAGTAAAAGGACCATTTCTTATGCTTTGGTTTGTTTATTCATAACTCGTTAGATTGGGAACACTGAGGCTCAGTGGTTAGCATTCACTTCACGCTGAAAATGCTTGGGGTTCGAATCTCAACCAAGAGCCTTTCTGTGAACAGTTCAAATGCACTCCCTACATTTTTCCTCCCAAAAGGTATGTACAATAAGTCAACTAGCTACTGTAATAGCCACAGGTGTGCATGTTAGTGTGAATCCAAGGCGTGTGGTTTCCTTCTGTCAACTGAACTGTAAATTTGGTTGAAGACGTTTCTCTTCCTATCCAGGGAGCTTCTTCGGTTCTAAAAAAAAAAAAAAAAACTCATGCAGGCAACCAGAATTTATACTCTGTGGTTCAGGACTCGCCATTCCTAAGAGATGTTAGTTTAACTTAGGTCAGGGTCGTTACAGAGTCGGTAGGGTCTCTGACTCTGAACAAAGCAGGGGTGTGTGGGGGAGGTCATTGGCAGTTTCACTCTGTGGATGGAAACAGAAAGGGGGGGGGTGTAAGTGGCCCAGGAATTTTGTTGCAGTTTGGCTGGGTAAAGATTCCAGCAACGAGCGGTAAATGGGTGAAAGATGATGTCTTGGGCCTCCCGCTCTATTCAGAGAGGGTCGTTCCCTGTTCAAAAAAATGGCTTCTTTCACTCCGCGTTCAAATTCTGGTTGCCTGCATGAGTATTTTTTAGAACTGAAGAAGCTCCCTGGATAGGTAGCAAAACGTCTTCAACCAAATTTCCAGTCCACAGTTGACAGAAGGAAACCACACGCCTTGGATACTATGACCTTGATGCCTGAGAATCTTCACAGACATGCAAGTGTGAATGGATGTTTGTGTTAGTCCTGCAAAAGATTTATGCTCTGTTTAGGGTATCCCCCGCCTCACACCAAGAAGTCAGCTAGGATTGGCTCTAGCTTCTCCTGTGCCCCTCACAGATAAATCGTCTTCTAGGAGTCAGTGTGATGTCTCAGTCACATGTAGATGGATGAATGGGTTTGGGTTGTGCTTGTGAATCTAATTTTGATTAAAAAACCTTTGACCTCCAATGTAGCTTTGTATTTAGCAGCTTAAAATTACAGCACTCGAGTCCAAATTACTTTTTTATTTACTTGTACAAATAATGTGGAAAATTATGTAGAAAAATTCAATGTGATTACAAGTTACCTATTACCTAGCAGGAATCCAGTGTGGAACATTAGCTTCTGGTTTTGGATGTTTGTTGATATTTTGGCTGAGCTTTTTCAGTCTTCTTGCAAGTTCTAATATATTGATGAAGGCACCATCTGAGGGCAGAGCTCCAAATAGATATATCTATTAATAGTTATCTGAGCCTGCTGTTAAAAGTAGTGTGGTTCCTTTAAATACGGAATCAAATTCAGCCCTGGAGCAAATAATTTAACAAATAAATCTCCCCTGCATTTCTCAACGACGCTCAAGCAAAAGAAGAAAAGGTCCATAAAAACCTTTCTTTTCTACCACCTTTTTCTCGCTGATTTTCATGTTCATGTGTATTACCTGTCTCAGTAAATTATCCATTCAACAAGTTCATTTCCTATGTTTCAGTTTGTTTCATCTTTTTTTGCTCAACAAAAGGTTTATCTGCCTATCTGAGTTTAATTGTGTTTGTTTATCCTGTGAAAGTCTGTTATATGAGCCTCTATTTCTTGGATTTCAGTCCTTTTAGCAAGACATTTTTGCCCGTCGTCATACAAGCCAACAATACATAACAACCAGCATGAATTTAGGATCACAGGAGGATTTGATGGGCGGAGCTTTATGTACATGGGTGGAAATGGGATCTCATTACTTAGTCAGTAAAATAAGTAAATAATCTTAATTCTACTGCACTCCACCTATTGAACTATAAAACATTTTCATCAAATATCCAGGAAGAAACATATGTTTATATGGTTATAGGGTTTAATTTTAAGTGAAATTTAGAGGATAAAAGAGTCCATATGCATAAGCACACACACACACGTGTATACATATACAAGTACAAATGTACCGTTTAGTATATCTTACCCATGCAGCTTTAACTAAAGGGAAATCACTTACAGGTTGTTCGTGCATGCGAACCGATTCACGTAAATGACTCATTTAAAAGAATCGTTCATAAAGAAATTATTTGTACTGTCTACAGCGGTTATGATTCGATTCAGCTAACGGGGGATGCTTTAAAATGGAGCTCTGATAGTTTTACGCTTAAATGGGGGGTAAGCCATATAGTAAATTATTATTATTATTATTATTAGCTAATCTGAGAGAAATCAACTGAGGTAGATGCTAGTAACTGTTTACACACTTGTTTCATTTTCTGTACAGGGATTTATGTAGTCAGTAGTTTGCGCTAAAAAAAAAAAGAAGAAGAAGAAAATATAGCTTAACTAAGTAAAAATACACAAACAAACAATAAACGTAGGGTTCATATAATAGAAAGAACATTTGTAGAGGGAGAAAAAGGTGCCATTAAAGATAAACAAACGATTTTGCCCTGAGCTCGACTTTTGGAAGATAATGGCTGCGTCCCGAACCGCGTATCACATAGTGTCTGAAGACAGTGGCTTGTCCACTCACCGTCGGTTACTATAGTTACCATATGCTGCGTACTATCGCCGTACGCTACTTAGTACAGCGGTATATAGTTTGGGACGCAGCCAGTGTTCTGGCTCTGTATATCTCCTTCTGAACTGAACTCCAGTCGAAGCTACATAATAACGCTTTAAGGGACGGTTTCCTTTGCTCAGTGAGTGAATATAAATGAAGATAGTAACACTAATAACATTTTACATGTGCCGAACATCAATCAATACGACAGGCAGCTTGTTATAGACCAGAACCATTATCATACATCACTAAAAAAAAGGGTCCTGGGGGTCTTGTGTGTGTGTGTGTGTGAGGGAGAGAGAGAGCTGTATATAAGGCATACCTTGAATAGATTTGGTGTGTGTTCCCGAGGGCTCCTCCAGAGGGTCGTGTTGTTATCAATATGTCCACAGAGTTGCCGCGTCCTGTTGTGAATACACGGAGGGGGAAAGCGTCAAGTCAAGAAACATGGCGCGCCTTTGTATCAATCCATCATCGGAGAGGATTACAAGCATTCTCATCAGAACCGAGGGATGAAATGGTGTTCAGGTCAAAGCCCGCATGGGCGAAGTTAAACGTGGTGTCGACGTGGTGGTGCTGGTGGTGATGGTGTTGGTCGGTCGGGCGCGCGCGCAGCCTCCTCACGCCGCCCATTGAGGATCAGCACGAGGAGGAGGGAATGAATGAATGAATGAATGAAGTAGGAACAGATGCTGCCGAACCTCCGTCTTCCGTTCTCTATCAGCGGACATCCGAAACTCGCAGTCTCGCACGTCTCCTTTTATTCCCTGTCTGTCATCAGTGTCTTTAAGCATTCACCCCTAGACCCCCCCCAAGGAACACCCAGAAAGTTCTTTTGAAGTTACATTCCTCTTTAGGAAATAAAAAAAATGGCTACTGGTCAATAAAGCCCTTTACAACCACTACGAAGAAACAGTTATGACACCCAGTCTTTCCCAGCTTTGTCCTAGAACTCATTTATTCATTTTCTGAACCACCTAATCCTAATAAGGGTCGCTAAGGACTAAAGAAGCTGGCGCCCATCTCAGCCAACTCTGGGCGAGGTCAGAGTACACCCAGGACAGCTCGCCAGGCCATCCCAGGGCAGAAACATGCTGACGGCTATGCAGCTACTCTTGACGGAAGTCAGCAATGGTTCCTTTACATCCCTCTCACCATCGACAGTGAGAGACATGGCCTGCCTTTGGTAACCCAGTTAGCTGCACTGGGGGGACAGCAGTGACACCCGTTGACAGTGGGGCTTGAACCCCCAACCTTGGGTTCGGTGATCCAGCACCTTACCACCAGGCCACCACTGCCTTGTCTTGGAATTGTTTTATTTAAAAAAAAAAAAAAAAAAAAAAAAAACATCAGCTGACATTTAAGAATAACAGATAAATCTATCTACTGGACACTACATGGCAAAGGAGCATCATGGTGGCGTAGTGGTTAGCATGTCCACCTCACAGCTGATAAGTCCTCCTCCAGTCCAAAGTCATGCACATTCAGCTAACCTACCCTAGATCTGAGTATGAGAGTAAACACGCTGGTCCTGCAGTGAATTGGTGAGCTGTTAGGGGTGTACCTTGCCTTCACCCAGGGTTGGCTGAGATAGGCTCCAGTGGTATTAAGCGGTTCAGAAATGAATGGATAAACAGGAACGGTGCAATCAGTTTCTCAGGATAATTAAAAATGACGTGTCAAAGGCAAGGTGGATGTTGCCGAATGTCCACCAAGTCGAAGGCACCACCACCACAAAAATGACATCTTTATGATTTATTTCTTACATTCTTAAAATCATGGCGGATACAGGTGAGCTCTGAGCAACAGATGCAACTGCTGTGCAACAACATGTCTTTCACCCTATTCCAGAGTTTTAGTACGGTATATACACCACATGGGGCCGTAAAAAAAGCAAAATAAATGAGAGTTTCACAGTTTTTATAATTATAGTTATACGTATATGAATCATCACAGAGGTACGTCAGGTGAGCACTGCTCTTCAAACCAAGCTAGGCACTCTGTAGCTAACGGCGTCTTTTAAGCCCAAACAGTACAAGGAAACAGAAGTAACTCACACTCCATAAAGGTGTTTCACATTTTTATGGTTTATTTTTCCATTTTAAAGCATGAGAGTGATGACGACGCCTGTTCCAACTGACCGTCAAAAACTGTGAGTGTCTGTTGTTTTGACTCAAGCATTATCCACTCGGAATAATGTTTTTTTTTTCGTGAGCAACACAAGTGGCGCCATTTCTGTATAGTATTAATGCGTAGTATTTATTTAGGTTTTATTTGTAGAGAATATATGTTTTCCTTGTACCTATGTGGGCTTCCTCTGAGTACTTTGATCTCTTTCCACTGTCCAAAAACATATGAATTAGCACAACTGGATACTCTAAATTGGGGCCGGTGGCGTAGTGGTTAGAGGGCTGGGCTCATGATCAGGAGGTCATGGGTTCGAATCTCTGTGAGACCTCCACCATGCTAGGACCCCTGGGCAAGGTCTTAACCACAAGTGTGCCTCTGTCCACCCAGCAGTATAAATGGGTACCAGTAAAAATACTGGGAAGGTAATCTGCGATGGACCAGCATCCCATCCAGGAGGAGTTGAGCTCCTAGTCTCTTCACGCTACAGAAACCGGGGCTTGATGAGCTACTGTGCTCGGGTGTAAAAAGCCCAATATGAGCCACTATGCTCAGGGGTAAAAGCCCACAGGCTTACCTAGCACACTTTCCTACCTACTCTAAATTGGCCATGGGGTAATTGTGAGTGTGGTTGGCCGTCTAGCACTGCGAGTGATTGCTGGCCTGTCCAGGTTGCACTTCGCCCCTCGGCCAATGTGAGCTGGGATTGACTCCAGTCTACCTGCAATTATCAGTGGATTATATGTTTAAGAAATTCATTGAATGAATGTCATCCATAGAAAGCAATAGAAAGCAAAGCAATGCTGGAGTTACGACTGAGGCTCGGCTATTTATTAGAATTGGTAGTGATATCAGTATGGAAGTCAAAGCTTTGGAAGCTGATCAAGTTGCATGGAGGGTGCAGAAGACGAGATGAGAGCTGCATCGCTCTGGTAAAATATGCAAGAAAAAATAGACCAACATTTCAATGGAAAAAGGTTTAAGCCATAAAAGTCACCTCTGAATTTATTCCTCACTCATTTACCCGAAAAGCATAATCTTATCAGGGTCGTGGGGAGGCTAGAGGCTATCTAAGCTGACTCTGGGCAAAAGCAGGGTACACCCTGAACAGCTCGCCAGTCCATCATAGGGCAACACACACACACACACACACACACACACACACACACACACACACACACACACACACACACACACACACACACAACTAGGGGAGATTTGGAACAGCCAGTTAGCCCATGTGCATGTCTTTGGACTGTTGGAAGAAACAGTACCAGGATGAAACCCACCCAGGCACGACGAGAACATGCGAACTCCACACAGAAACGCCCAAGTCAGAGACCTAAACCCAGAACCTTCTTACTGTGAGGAGGACATTCTACCTACTACGCCAACATGTCGTTGAATTTAATCCTAAAATAATTATGATTGCAATGATTTAGTAACAATTATAAAATTGTACACCCAAGTGCAGCTAACTGGGTTACTAAAGGCCGGCCATGTCTCTCACTGTCTGTGGTGAGAGGGATGTAAAGGAACCATTGCTGACTTTCGTCAAGAGTAGCTGCATGGCCGTCAGCGTGTTTCTGCCCTGCGATGGCCTGGCGACCTGTCCAGGGTGTACTCTGCCCTCGCCCAGAGTCAGCTGAGATGGGCACCAGCCTCCCCGCGACCCTAATTAGGATGAAGCGGTTAACAAAATGAATGAATGAATGATATTGAACATTAACCCCTCAGCAATCTTCTTCTAATTACAGTGATAGGATGCAACGTGTACAATGCCATGGATGCAGGGCATCTAGAAACAGGTTTTTGGGTTTCTGAATACTCCAATTTATTTTTAGAAAATGTGGGTATTCAGTGGCTATATGAGATGAGGGGGTGGGGTGTTGGAAGTACACTGAGGACCATGAATTAGCACTCAGCTCCGCATCAATATTTAGGAGCATAAGAAGGATGTTTTGCATTTCAATCAGCATGGTGATATCAGAGCACTACAGTACCTTCTGATGGTGCTCAGCAAATCACATATAGCGCTAAACCACCACTCTGTTTGCATCATAGGCTAAGATTAGTGTTTTTGTTGTTATTATTATTATTATTATTATTAATATTATTGTACAGCCTTTCTCTATCCTGCTTATAAAAGGCAGGACTGTTGAAGGTAACACTTCTGACGAGAATCTGCACAAGAAATCTGTTACATAACAGCAGCCATTCTACTCTGATTCACACAGAACGGTACCACTCATATTAATGGACTCCATATCATTCATAAAAAGACCTTCATTCCAAAAAATAGTGAATTACACTTACAGGACACATTCAAAGGAAAATTTGTAAAAAATAAAAACATTAAGAAAGCTTGAATCATCCGAACAACATCATTTAAGGGATTTTTCCTGCTGACTTTATATTTTATGGTTTACTAGTTGGACGGTAGGTCCTGGGTATGACTTTAAACTGCATCCACACACAGTAGAGAGGTAGCACCTTACCCCAGAAAGGGCCCTCTGGCAAAGGATCCGTCCCTCCTGGTAGACCTGGTCCTCCTACTGTGTGTAGCATTGCTTGTGATGCCTTAGTTTTGCCAACACACAAACTAAGAGAAGGAAACTCTGACTCCAAATCCACCTGCTGCCTTGTAGGTTATGCCTCTGGTGCAGGCAAAGGCTAAGAGAAGGCACTCTGAAAATAAACCACTTGATGCGGAGTGGCGCACCTCAAGGTATCAGCCTACAGTCCCCTAGTGCCAAAGGCTCGGCATTGGAAGACGCCAACGGTCCGCACTGGACTATGGCTTTTATAGATAGATAGATAGATAGATAGATAGATAGATAGATAGATAGATAGATAGATAGATAGATAGTTGGACGGTACCATGGCGTAGTGCTTAGCACTCACACTTGCCTCACAGCAAAGGGGTCCTGGGTCCGAGTCCTGCGCTCGGTGAGGGCGATTCTGTGCGGAGTTTGCGTGTTCTTCCTGTGTTTGCCTGGGTTTCCTCCGGGTATTCTGGTTTTCTTCCCATGGTCCAAAGACTTGTAAGATAATTGAGTGTTCCAAATTGCCCCCAGATGTGAGTGTATGTGTGAAAAGTATTGTGTGTTACATGCAGCATATGAGTGAGAGTACGATTGGTTTACACATTGGGACTAGCCTGAAGTCATGTGAATTTCATTCATGTAAGTTCTCTCAAGCAAATTGATTTAAATTTTAAAAATGCTTGATATACTCTTATACATATATTACAGGAAGAGCAGACAGAACTTCAGTGGACGGGCACTTTTTTACCAGGTACAAATGTCAAAGCTTTATTTCTGAGTCCGATTAAATTAAAACTTCTTTGCCACCAGGAATTTGAGTAAAGCATTTTTTACAGGCTTATTATCCAAACATGTGGCTGCAGCATGATAGTAAAAATCTTACAGAAATAGTCAATTATTTAGTATTTTGTAATTAAATGACATTTATTCTACAATTAAATTTAGTCAGTACCGTAATTAAATAGAAAATGTAAATAATCACACAGTATAGAATTTCAAAATGTTGAATTTTGAAGGAAAGGTGTAGAAGACGGTGGTGAGAGCAGCGATGTTGTACGGTTTAGAGACAGTGGCACTGAGGAAAAGACAG
>JAQNCB010000012.1:12969921-12984780 GCA_030068295.1 Euristhmus nudiceps
GCGATGGCCTGGCGAGCTGTCCAGGGTGTGCTCTGCCCTCGCCCAGAGTCGGCTGAGATGGGCACCAGCCTTCCCCGTGACCCTAACTGGGAATAAGCGGTTTGGAAAATGAATGAATGGATGAGATGGGCAACCTAATCTTGGTGTACACCGCCTATTGTCTGAAGTCAGTTGGGACTGGTTTCAGTTTCCTCTGTGAGCCTGATGATTAAGACGTATTGATAATGTATGGAGAGATGCATGTACCCCTACATCACTCCATGCAACCTTCTTTTTATGATGTGTAATGTCACATTTGCAGAGACCTCAGTTTCTTTCTCATAATACTTCAGTGATACTGAGGACACATTCAGCATGCACATATCCTCAGTCTTGAAAACTTGGGATATATCATAAACTCCATGGTAAACTATAGTTAATCAATGCTCATACAAAGAAGTGAGTTCCGTCGGAAATGTATTGATTTGCTCTTTGCAGCCATGAGATTAATCAGCACAGTGGACAAGAGCACAACCAGGGCCGTACTTGGGCGTACACACGAGTATACACCATATACTCACTTATTTTTACCACGACTCTGCACGGCGTCGCCACTGGGGGCACTGTCACAGGTTGTGGCGGTACTCTTCCTGTTCTCCTGTTTTCAGGTGTGTCCCACTAATTACGTTCCCCGACCTGGCGCTAATCTGGTCCGGCATATAAGTCTTTGGTTTCCGGTTGCCTGTTGCTGGTTTTATAGCGTTCAGTTCCCTGCCGTTAGTGAGTCTGATTCTCGTCCAGTCATCATGGTGTCTTTATTCATGCCATGTTCTTGTTTACTGTTTCATGATCACGATCTTGTTTCATGCCACGGATTATATTTTTGTATTTTGTAACTTTGTTTTGTCCGGTGCGTTTACCCACGTACCCGGAAGTTAGTAAGTAAATCAAGAGTGTTGTTTGCACTAACTGCAAACAACTGCTAGTCCTGCGATTGGAGACTTTCATGCACGATTTTGAAAAGCCTGACAATTTTAGCAGGCATGTAGCGCGTACGCACTTATTGTGCCTTGCGTGATCGTTTATCAACGTTTATTTTTTATTACAAGTAAAAAGTTTTTTTTATTATTTTTAATATTTCTTTGTCACTTTTATTCATGTTACAATCGTGTTTCCATACTCTATCTATGAACACACAGTGCAGAGTCTGCAATGAGTGTGTGACAGCCCAGTATAATAAGACCCATACCGCGATTGGACAGCGTGGGTTGTCACGAAGGCCTTCAGCCAATACAGCTTATGTTTTTATACAGGGGGAAGTTCCCAGTAAAAACAAAACCATGATTTGTGTTGCTAAAAGTCCCCACTGCCACTTCAAACAGTGCTTCGTATGCAGATCGACTGAGCAACCTTGCTGTCCTGGACGCCAGCAACTGGCTGCAACTGCTGGAGTTTAACTATGGAGATGCCGAGGTTAAACAACTTTGCCACAGATTCAACCTGAATTCCCTTACTATGATTGACGGCTTTTGGGATTTCAAGGAAGACCAAAAATCTGTGCCAGCACAGCTTCAACCACTCATGCACATAATCAGCACCATGCCGGTAAGCTCAGCAGCGTGTGAAAGAGGGTTCAGTTTGATGAACAATATCATCCCCCCGCAGTGCAACAGCCTATCAGTATAGAATACAGCCTCATTGATGTTTGTCAGTCAAAATGGGCCACCACTGAATAAGTTCAATCCAACACCCTACATCAAGTCATGACTGGTGAAACACAGAACAGCCACTGATACCAGAACCAGACCGTCCGAAAACAAAAAGTAATGTGATTGACAAGTCTGCTCTGGAAAATGCTGTAAATTGATAATAAATTCTCAGTTCAAAATTAAATGCTGTGAAAATGTACATATATTGCATTTATATCTGTCATTTCTTCCCTGTCATCAAAACTCCACCCAATAATTGCATGCTCTAATGTTTTAAAATGATAGAATTTAAGTTATTTTATAACTTTATTCACGGTGTATACAGGGATTCACATTTGTTATCACAACATGCTTATAAAAGTATGTGTATTAGTTGCAGTGGATCCATTTACACTATTCTAATGTTTTATGTCTGTTTTATATGTTTAAATAACTTATTTTGCTCAATACTTGTGCCAGAGCTTAAAACATAAATTGTTCGTATTATTATTATTATTATTATTATTAAGTAGATTTTCTGATGCTTAGAATTTCTATTTTAATGACAGTATTTTAGAAATTCTATTTTATTGACTTAGTGTTTTTACATTTTCTGAATGTCTACAGCTTAAGTATTATATTTATGAAATTCAAATATACATAATTATAATGATAGAAATGTTAAGCAGTACTTGATTCAGTATTATAGTATAACAGGTACATCTTGTAGCTGTTCTTCAGTAACCAATGTGACTTTATTTAATTTTTACTAATATCAAATTGCATATGTTACAGGTTAATGAGTACATGAACAGTTATTTGTACAGCCAGTTAAGTGCAGACTTGAAAGTTCAAGTTTGGTGTGGACCATGTATTCATGTGGTGTTGTAAAGCTAAACTTCTGTCATTTTACAATAATATTATATCTTGAATCTTGAATATTTGCATATGTAAAATGAAATTAAAAGCTGTTAGTATATCAAATTACCTTCTGTTTCTTTACAGATTAGTTTTTTAGTGTGGTCTCAATACAAGAGCACTGTACAAACGTTTTTCTCTCAGACACGTGGCAACTACATGTGTACTTTAGGCTAAATTTTCTATAGTTCTATACTATATATTTTATATTACATGCTACAAATCGTCACCAGATGGCATCTACCGTATTGAAATTCTTAAAAATTTCCCTGTGGGGGGACCCCTCCCACACTCCCCCCCTGCGCTCCGAGCACCTTGAGGCGCTGCTACACGCCGCCGCGATGGCTTTGCTGTCTCATTCAGCTGCTTCATAGTATACCCAATTATTTTTTTTATCACTACAGCACTGAGTACAACAACACCCAAGATAGTAGATCTTTTTCCTCAACACATCTTGCAGTCACAGTTGTGGTTTTTGGTGTTATTACCTCCACTTGTATGTTTGTTTGTTAGCAGGATCGTATAAAAGACTAGATTCAGCTTTCCATAAAATATCTACGAGAGGAGGGACTCCATTAGATTTTGGAGATGATCTGGAACAAATTATCATCTCATCTCGTCGTCTTCGGCTTGTTCTGGGGTTGGGTCGCAGGGGCAGCAGCCTAAGCAGTGAGGTCCAGACGTCCCTCTCCCCAACCACCACTTCTAGCTCTTCCGGAGAGACACCGATGCGTTCCCAGACCAACCAAGAGACATACTCCTTCCAGTGTGTTCTGGGTCAACCTGACGGCTCTTCTCGGTTGGACATGCCCGAAGCACCACACCAGGTGTTCTGGACGCATTCTTACAAAATGACGAGCCACCTCAACTGGCTCCTCTCAACACGGAGGAGCAGCGGTTCTTTTCCGAACTCCCCCTGGATGGCTGAGCTTCTCACCCCATAAAATTCTCGATTCAGGAAATTTTTTTATATTCTTTAACATTGTGAGATTGGATGATGACATTTTGGTTCATATGGGGATCGACTAATGAACTTCTCCTTCAGTTCATTACAGTCAGAACCTTAAAGACTTTGGGTGATCGTAGCTTCTCTGCAGCCACACACTTGTAATATGGAATGACCTCCCTAGCACAGTTTCACAGCGCTACCACGCTCAAAATATTTAAGAACATGTTTCGAAAGACATATTACCTTTGATTGGCTAGTTATTTTATTGTTTGTTTAGCTAAAGTATTTAGTATTAGATTATTGTATTATATATTTTTATTCATTCATTTGTAACTATTATATTTTGTACTTTTTATTTATTGTAATTAAATTGTATAACTTTTTAATTTAATATTATATTCTCAAGCACGTGAAAGAATTTGTTACATGATTCGCACGCTATATAAAAAAAAAAAACAAATAAATAAATAAAAACAAAAGGATTGGTAGAGGATTGCACTCTCCGAGTGCTCTTGTTGAATATCACACCTAACGCACGTTTCGCAACTTTAGTGCGACATTGCATTCAGGTTATTATTTGGTTGGTTATACAAACATCTTCTGAATACTGTGAGAATGTAAACCATGATTCTTACTGGGAACATAGTCATGACTTTTCTACACAATGCTGCTTTGATGCGGCCAAAATGTCACACACAACAAGGCCCCCAGTACAACGCCATCTAGCGTGGGAAAAGGACAGTGCAACCATACTGATACAGAGTACACAGGCGCACAGTCCTTTCAAATTAATGTAACTGTTTACAACATTTTTGGGAGATTTATTGAAAATGTTACCTGTACTATTATACCACTGTTATGAGACAATGAGTTATGAGTCTGCAAATAAAATTATCATAAATTTTGTGCAACGTTGTAAAAACATGGTTACCATCATGCATAGTTTCAATCCCAAATTTAGTGGGCTGCTACACACGTTGGGGGCACCCGGAGGGCAGTTGTGGGTTAGGTGCCTTGCTCAAGGATACTGGAACACATTTTTCCTGCTGTTTCAGAACTCAAACCAGGGAGCTTTCAGTCCCAAAGCCATTTATCTTACCATTAGGCTACGGCTGCCCCCATTAGAGAGCACAATCATCCCTGCTTCTCTTTCATGGAAACTATACCATTTTAACTTTTAGAGATTTGTTCTGTGTACAGAGCTCCTATAAATTATAATCTCAATTTAATTTATCCTACACAGTAATCAGACTCCTATTAAACATTGTAATATGTCTACAATATATGCCTTCATACTGCAAATTTCTATAGCAGAAGCTCCAAAATTTAATTTTAAAAGTTTTTATAAAAGAAATCTTTGGTATTCCAAAAATACAAATTATACCTTGCAGGTCCACATTTCCCCAGATTTAGCTCATCTGAAAAAAAAAAGCTTGAGTAGACTTAGGAACAGCAGTAACTGTTGTGCCAGAGACTTGAGAATATCAGACACAGCAGTGTTCTCATTACAGACAGAGGACGGCTCAGGGAGCTCATCAAATTCTGTGCTGGAATCAGCTGGCAGGCCTGACACAGCCAAGGAAAGACATCTAAGCCAAACCTCTGCAAGAAGTCAGGAACTCAACTTGAGATTCCTGTAGAGTCTCAGCTTGTTTGGATTTGGAGAACTTTTAGTCTCTCCATCTTTAACATTCGTCAGATGTGCTCCACATGGCCAGAATATCCATTAAGATTTGAGAGGTCTTCAAGTTAATTTTATACAGCAGGGGTAGTTTTTTTCCACTTCACTAATTTGATTGGCCAATCAACGTTCCAAGAGTGCTTATAAACTTCATCAAGGAAGTTGTGATTTTTTCAGCATTGTTTTTTTTTTTGTGTGTGTGTGTGTATTTGTTTATGCAAAAAGTCATAAACAGAGTTTGATTAATTTTTTAGAGGGGTGCAGTAACACTAAGACTTAGGTGGTGATCCAAGAATGCTTTTATTTATTTTTATTTTACTATTGTGGGATAGCAGCAATTTTTCCTATTTTGCATTTAACTTCATAAATAAAGCTTACAATGCTCCCATACAAGTTACAGAATAACATCTACATCAGATCAGAAAGCAAAGTCTGGTCAGGATCCAAGTATCGTTCAAGATGTGATGATTCAGAAAGTTAAAATATACAGAGCTTGTTGGGAACAGAATTGTGAAAATAATATTCAGCAAAAATGGAAATAAGGCAAGAAATTAGCTGGCTTCTAGTTTTTTCTATGATGTTTGGCAAAAAAAATTCCACTTCCTGTTTCAAAATTGTTACTACTGTAGCATTAGCAACGTTACATGGCAAATGCTTTTTGCAAGACTATAAGTATTGGTTTGGAGCAGAGATGTCAAACACATTCCACAAAGCGCCGTGTGGCTGCAGGTTTTTGTTTCAACCAAGCAGCAGCACACCTGACGGCTCGAATCTTCAGGCAGTTGATTGGTCAATCTCTGTAAAGAGCACACAGGTTGACCAATCAATTGCCTGAAGATTTAGATCAGTTGATTAAATGAGCCAAGTCTGGTGTGCTGCTGCTTGGTTGAAACAAACACAGCAAGAAGGTCCTGGGTGAGAAGGTGGGTGATCATTAACCCGGAGATCGCAAGTTCAAATCCAGGATAATGCCACAGCCGTTCGTGGCCGGGAGTCCATGGAAGTGAAATGACTGAGCTCTCATGGGAGGGAGGGATGGCACACGCTCACTTCCCTGTCACTTACAGTGATCACCAGCCAATCATGGGCGTCTGTGAGCTCATTCATACAGGGGGCGGATAGTGCTTTCCCTCCGAGTGTGTTAGACCGCCCCCAAAAGTGCATTTGTTGCAGTTGTGGCTAGCATTGCATGTCACTGAGGGGTCATGTGTATGCTTTCGCCCCTCCCTGGACAGTGGTGGTCATGTGATAGGAAAGGTAATATCTGAGGGGTGGGAAGTGGATACGACTAAATTAGGGAGAAAATGGAAAAAAAAGGTGGGTTCGATTCCTGGGCCTTACAAGAGCATTTCTGTGTGGGGTTGACATGTTCTCCACATGCTTCTGTGGATTTTCTCCGGGTATTCCGGTTTCCTCCCACAGTCCAAAGACATGCACATTAGGCTAATTGGCTGGTCCAAATTGCCCCTAGGTGTGTAAGTAACTGTGAATGGTTGTATGTGTTAGTGCTTTGGCCCACTGATGGTCTGGTCAGCTGTTCGGGGTGTACCCCACTCTCATCCATTGTTGGCTGAGACAGGCTCCAGCCAAAAAAAAAATCCCCTTTGTGATCATACACAGTTAATAATAAAACAAAAAGATAAAACAATAATTTTTGAAATGTTAAAGTTGTGAAGGGTCGAGGAGTTACATACTTAAATATTTACTTTTTGTGCAACCTAATAATGTTCACGTAGCATCATTTCCCTACAGCCAGAGTGTTTACATACACAAATGCCCTTCATTTTGCAGATTGGTGACTACTCGCTTTGTAAACCTCCCAATAGTCTACAAGTATAGACATGCTGGCACTTTACCGCGAGCGTGAGCTGTACTCACGGCGTCTCATCTCGAAGTGAGACCCCCTCAATTTAGATGTGTCACCCAAATAAATCCCAGACGCTACCTCCAAAAGTGTCTCTTGACAATTTCTGGTAAAATTTTCCTTGCGACTTGGAGGCAGCACGCTGGTGAAATACTGTTGTGTGAAAAATGGGTTTGAGCACATGAAAGGTGCGAAGGCCTTGTAAAAAGATGGATGAGGACACTCTGAAATTGAAACAGAGAGACTGCGACGTTTCCACCTGCGTTCTTTAAGAGCTCATCTGTCATGTTTGCAGTCAATTGATTCGCCAAAGAGTCTATTCTGAAAATAAGCTGAAGAGATTTAATGGAGTGTAACCTGGACGAGACGTCACTCCTAAAAAAAGATACAAAAATCATCGCAAATTCATCACGTTTCTTTTCTAAAGTTGGTAACTAACAAACAGCTGTCACACTGACTCATTTCCTGAACCGCTTAATCCTGTTAGAGTCGCAGGGAAGCTGCGCTTATCTCAGTCAACACTGGGCGATGGTGAGGTACACCCTGAACAGCTTGCCGGACCATTGCAGAGCCGGCATACACACAACCATCCACACTCACACCAAGGGTCAATTTAGAGCAGTCAATTAGCCTCATGCTAATGTCTTTTGACTGTAGGAGGAAACTAGAGTACCCGGAGAAAATCCCTGTTAGCTCTGGGAGAACATGTGAACTCCACCAGAAACGCCCTTACCATACCTGGGACTCAAACCCAGGATCCTCATGCTCTAAGGTGGACATGCTACCCACTACACCACCGTGCCAATAAAAAAATTAACAGAGAAACAAACCAACAGAGAAAAAACATCACCTTGTGGGTGGCAGTAGTAAATTTGCTCCCAACATGTTTCCTGATCTAAACTCAACTTTTTGTATCATTGAATTGTTCAGCGTTAATTACAGTTGAACCTCGCTCGACCAGACCCTGATGGACAGGATTTCGGGTCCTATGGTCAACCCGATTTTATTATTATTTTGTTTTAAGGATATTTCACGAGCACTCCGCGCGAGCACTCCACGCGAGCAGCGCTAGCACTACGTTAAATGAATTACTGTATAATGTATTACAATATGTATTACATGTATTTACTGTACAGGTACAATAACAATGCATTATTTGGGTGTTAAATGTTCAGTACTAATGTGCTTTTACAGAACTTTGAGGTGATTTTACTTGTACAGTATTCAGTATGGAGTATAGCCCCGCCCCCCGAGAAAAAAAAAAAAACACTTCATTCGAACAGACAATTCACTAATCCAGACACCCCAACACCCCTTTTAGTCCGTACAAGTGAGGTTCGAATGTATATAGAGAATAAATACCTTGTTAAATAGGGCTGCATTTAGAATCGTACATATTTATTTATATTATCTTATTAATCTCGATTGTAACCATGTTACATTTCTATACTTATGAGTACAGTATTTATCATGGGTGGCATGGTGGCGAGCACGTCCTCCTCACAAAACAAGGTCTTAGGTTCGAGTTTTTGGCCTGGCGAGAGTGTTCAGCATATGAGTGAGAAGATGATGAGTGATTAATCCATTATGGATTCCTATAATGTACAAATGTGAAACTGCTCCCTCAATCTTGCTTGTAATTATTCTCATGCACATGCTTTAATGGTCTCAAGTGCTCTCTCCCCGAAAAAAGAGCCAACCGATACTCGCATTCGCCATCTCATAACGATGGCACATTTCAAGGAGAGATGATATGGTCAGGCGCTGATCATTGTTATTAAATTTCTGAAAGCTTCTTCAATCTTCCTCTGGCTGCCTCAGGTAAAGGGAAATAAAAGGCTCTCAATGAGTCACTCCGATGACGGCTACAGGGTGCTGTTATCAACGTGATCATCTTATTTCTGTTTTCTCATGTCATCGCACACTGACTGTTATTCAAGGCTGATAGCCTCACTTTTTGATTGTAAAGTTAAAGGGATACTGTGAGGCAGTGATGTGATCTCAAAAATAACAAGGGCTGTGATAGCGAACAGGAGAAAATTCCAGTGAGACGAAGATTGGGAAATTTCTTCCGGTGTATCTGAGGCGGCTGAAGTGATGAAAGGTGCACTCACGATATGGATCATGATTCCCTATTTGCGGGGATCATATTCCAGAGTTATTCTGTTGTTTTACTCGATTTTGTTACAATATGTACACATGCTCTCTGACTGTTACCCAATGCTGTTTCGATGTTATTCCAAGTTTCATCTTATGTTATACGATTTACAACAATGTCACTCCAATTTGTACTGATGTTTCTCTGATGCATCTCTGATAACGTATTTAAAAAAGAAAACGTGCAAATTTGCAGAAAATGTGACTGGAACGTCTCCTGATGTTACTCCTTTTTTTTTCAAAATTTTATAGCACTGTTCCACCGATCACTAACAATGCGTTACCCCGATTTTATCCTAGGTTACCGTAATGTAATCCAAACCAAAAGTAAACACCAAATTTTTCAACACCAAAATTCTCACGCTATCTCAAGAGGGGAGCCACGCCTCCCTACAAAGGAAGCTCAATTCAGCCGCTTGTATCCGCGATCTTGTTCTTTCAGTCACTACCCAAAACTCATGACCATAGGTGAGATCTGGAACATAAATCCACCGATAGATTGAGAGTTTTGCCTTATGCCTCAGCTCCCTCTTCACCACAATGAACCAGTACAAGCTCTGCTTCACAGCAGAGACTGCAGCGATTCACCTGTCCATCTCCTGCTCCATCCTTCCCTCACCCTTGAACAAGATCCCAACATATTTAAACTCCTCCACTTGGGACCTCATTCCAGACCCGGAGGGGGCATTTCACCTTTTTCCGGCTGAGAACCATGGCCTCGGACTTGGAGGTGCTGAGTCTCATCCCGGACACTTCACACTCGGCTGTGAATCGCTCCACTGAGAGATGGAGGTCCCAGCTTGATGATGCCAAAAGGACAACATCATTTGCAAAAAGCAGAGACGAGATCCTATTGCCACCAAACCAGAACTCCCTAATGCGCCGGCTGTGCCAAGAAATTCTATCCATAGATTTTATGAACAGAATCAGTGACAAAGTACAGCCTTGGTGGAGGGAAACCCTCACTGGAGACGAATCGAACATGTTACCAATGCGAACCATGCTTTGGCTCTGGCAATACAGAGACCAAATGGCCTGTATCGACAGGTACAACACACCATATTCCCGGAGCACACCCCACAAGATAGCCTGAGGGACACGGATGAAAGCCTTCTCTCGGTCATCAAAGCACATGTGGACAGACTGGGCAAACTCCCATGCCTCCTCTACTCCTGAAGAGTGTGTACAGCTGGTCTAGAGTGCCACGGCCAGGATGAAAACCAAATTGTACTGAATCCGAGGCTCAGCTATCGGTCGAATTCTCCTCTCTAGTACGGCATCGACTTTCCCAGATAGGCTGAGGAGTGTGATTCCACGATAGTTGGAGCACACCCTCTGGTCCCATTTTATAAAAAAGGGACATACCATCCCGGTTTGCCAATCCACAGGTACGGCCCTCGATGACGAGGCAATGTTGCAGAGACGTATCAACCATGACAGTCCACAGCATCCAGAGTCCTGAGGTTTTCGTCCACCCCGGAGAGCAGACACCAAAGAGCTTTTTAATCTACCCCAGTGATAAGTGCTGCTGGGACCTCAAAGTCGACACCAGTCGAGGTGAGCAGCTCTCCACTTCTACTTTAAACAGAATTTGTAGAGAACGGCTTCCCCCTCCTGAGGCGTTGGATGGTGGTCCAGAACCTTTTCGAGACCCTCCTTAAATCACCACCTTATTGTGGTGGAGGGGTTTGCATATCCTAATGATCCTGGGAACTATGTTGCTGAGGGCATTATGCCCCTGCTAGGGTCACCCAATGCAAACAGAGCCTAGGTGAAGGTCCAGAACAAGTGTGGTTCAGAAGACCCCAATGAGAGAAACAACTACAAGTAGTCAGATTCCCATGCCCGTACTAGGATTATCGGGAGCTCTCCTGGAGCCAGGCCTGGGGGAAGAGCTCGAACGCTAGCACGTGGTGGTCAGGCTTCTGTCTATGGAACATGGCTGGGCCAAAACCTGTTGGAGGGACTATATGGTTCAGGTGCAGTGTGAGCTGGGTGGCAACCGAGGGCATGGGTTCTGCTGGACTGATCCTCGACTACAGACTCTGGCTTTTGGGACATGGAGTGTCACCTCTCTGGCGAAGAAGGAGCTTGAGCTGGTGCGCTAGGTTGATAGACACTGACTAGATATATTTGAGCCCACCTCAACACATAGCAGGCTCTGGAAGCACCCATCTCGAGACGGACTGGACCTTGAATCATATATAGATCATGTATATTTGTACATTGTGTTCTACTGCTTGTAAAATATAACACAACCTCCTTGAGGATACTTTGTTACTGAGCACTAAAACAGGTCCAATCATCTCCGCTACGCAACCCACTTGAGACTGGTTACCTGGGGATGTCAAAGAAATACACTACAAGTCTTCAGTGTCTGGTTACCAGTTTATTTTTTACCAGACACCTATGACCCACCCAAACACTCATGACATTAAACTACAAATACAATCCTTCTGAAATGTCAGCTGCTCCACAGCTAAGCCCATAATTTTATTCATTACTGTTGCAAGAGTTAACAAAGGTTGGTATTTTTGGAGAAAAATAAGCACCACACGAAGGCCAGACAAGACAATGCTAGCTCAAGGGGGCTCTGGATGTGCAGTTATAAGAGTGATGCAATGGACTGCACACACGATGTCCTCATAGAACGCCAGCTCCAGCGCTTCAGGGCAGTTCTTTGGCAGCACTCGTAGCCTTGATTACAATTAGTTGCAAATTTCCTCCAACAATGCACCAAGCAGAGAGTGGCCATTTAAGATAACAAAAGAGTCTTCCTTTGCACTGTGTATCTCATTTTGCATCTAATCCTCCATTCCAGGCAGTGGTAATGCAGAGCGCAAACCAAAGAGTGAATACTTATGGCTTGTAAATAAAATATACTTCCACTGTTAAAAAGAGAATCTCTCTCTCTCTACCTCTCTCTTTTTCTACCTCTCTCTTTCTCTACCTCTCTCTCTCTCTCTACCTCCCCCCTAGTGTTTTAATCATAGCGGTATAATCAAAAGACCCAAACCAAGCTGCTTCATAATGAAGTGTTACCATGGCAACAGGTGCTGGAAGATTGTCACAAAAGGCCCCCAGAGTCACATACTTTGTGTAGATTTGCAAACTGGATGCATGGTTCCAGATGCTCATAAAAATACACGAATAAATAAATAACATTTTTTAAAAAGTAGCATTGCGCATGAGGCCACCTGAAACGGCTTTTATTGTTGTCGATGTTGTTTTTGAGATTGAGTTTCTGAAATTCCACATAAACAGCATGGAGACTGGGAGAGTACCAAAAGAAGAAGTGTTGAGTCCTAAAATACTTCAAGGTGTTGTTTTGGCCACAAAATCTTTGCATCTATTTTCAGATTACAGAAGCAGTGTCATATTTGCAAACAGATATGCCAAGTTAGGCACACACACTCACACACACACACACACACACACACACACACACACGCACACACACACACACGCACACACACACATTCATTCACTCATTTGCCAAACCACTTAACAGGCTGAAGCCTATCTCAGCTGACACTGGGCGTAGGAGGGGTACCCCTGAACAACTCGCCAGATCATCGCAGGCTGCATACATACAACCACTCATAGGGTCTATGTGGAACAGCCAATTAGCCTAATGTGCACGGCTTTGGTCTGTGGGAAGAAACCGGAGTACCCAGAGAAAGCCGGGGACTCAAATCCAAGACTTTCTTGCTGTGACGCAGACATGCTAACCTCTACATCACTGTCCTGTCTGTCTCACACACACACACACACACACATTCTCAGTAATAACAACTTGCCTGTGCATGATAATTATTTCGAGATATCCCTTTAAATCCCTAAGATCCTGGAGCATTTATGCAGCAGTTTAAGGCTTAATGACACTCTCTCTGTCCACACACACACACACACACACACACACACACACACACACACACACACACACACACTCTCTCTCTCTCTTTTTCCAGTGTATACCCGGCCAGAGACACTGTGTCTGTGCCCACTCTGGACTCAGATTCATGTTATTGGCTGACAGCAGTAGAACTCCATGTGATCTTCTGCTGTTGCTGCCCATCCGCCTCAAGGTTCCATATATTGTGAATCCTGTGATGCTTTTCTACTTCCCAGAAAGCAGATCAGCACCCAGAGTCCATATTCACAGTCCCAGCGGCTACAGGACATTCCACAATCAAAAGATCCCATTTCTTCTCTATTGTGAGGTTGACACTTGTGAACTATAAGGCAAACTCTTGACCTGTATCCATATCATTTCATGAATGATTGACAGACTGCCAATCAAAATTATTGGAAAACTTTTAGGGGGTGTGGAAAGAATAAAGAAATAACCCTAACAGCATGGTTGCACAAGTGTGGTCTTAATACTGCATAATCTTATGAGCTCAGGGATATTAAGGTCAGCCAATGAAGTACTAGACTGGAGTCTACTGGGGAAGGGGGAAAAAATAGGATGGATCTGATTTTTGAAGGTACAATTTAATGTTCCTTGGTTACACTCACTATCAATTTAGTTTAATTTGACTCCTGGTGACTCTATTACCATAAACTTTTTTAGTGCAGGTTGCCTCATATCTCAACACTTATCCAGCCCTGCCACAGATGTGTGACTAGGACTCTCACATTCCTGTTCACATTTACGGGCAAATGTAAAATAGCTGCTTAGTCTAATATCCAAGGCGTATGGTTTCCTTCTGTCAACTGAACTGGAGATTTGGTTGAAGACGTTTTGCTACCTATCCAGGGATCCAGTTCTAAAAACTCATGCAGGCAACCAGAATTTATACTCTGTGGTTCAGGACTCACCCTTCCTAAGAGGTGTTAGTTACTGTGGAAGGAAACTGGAGCACCTGGATGAAATCCACACAAACATAAGAACATACAAAATTAACTCAGGAACCTCCTTGCCAACAAAAGGTCTCAAACCTCGGACCGTCTTGCTGTGAAGGAAAAGTGTCCTACATCCCCGTACCCTCCTTTCCTTCTATTACCATAATATTACCGTTAGGGTGGAACGGTGATGTAGTGGTTAGCAGGTCCACCTCACAGAAAGAACGTCTTGGGTTCAAAACCTGGGCTCGGTGAGGGTGTTTCTGTGTGGGGTTTCAATGTTCTCCCTATCCTTGTGTGTTTTTCAAATTGCTCCTAGGTGTGAGTGTCAATGGTTGGCTGAGTGTATGTTGCCCTGCTATGGACCCTGCCTTCGCCCAGTGTTGGCCGAGATAGACTCCAGCCTCCTCGCAATCCGAGTAGGATTAGGCTGTTAGGCAAATGAACAAAGGTGTCTGTTGTATACAGCAGCGGTCCCCAACCTCTTTTCCACCACGGACCGGTTTCATGTAAAACAATACTTTCACTGACCTGTACAGAAACAACTTAAAAAAAAAAAAAAAAAAACAGCTAGAAAAAAAATACAACTCACCATCCCACTGAATTAGTGAGAATCTCTCCAAAGACGTTTGTTTTTTACTCACCAGGGAGGGGCGAAAGCATGCATATGCCCCCTCCTTGACATGCAACGATAGCCACCCGCCTCTTTTCAAACTGCGGCGTCATGCGTACTTGGGGGCATTCTAACACTCTCGGAGGGAAAACGCTATCTGCC
>JAQNCB010000012.1:13062794-13073106 GCA_030068295.1 Euristhmus nudiceps
GTCGGCTGAGATGGGCACCAGCCTTCCCCGTGACCCTAACTAGGAATAAGCGGTTTGGAAAATGAATGAATGAATAATATCAGATGCACGCGCGATGTTACCTGTGGCTGGTGAAGGTGGAAGTTCTCTGAGGAACCTCACGGTCATTTCCAAGACATCAGCTTTCTCCAGCTTTGAGTAGCGAGAGGTCTAATAAAAATAGAGGGAAATTTGGAAACATTAGGATCCCATTCCAATATATAAACATGTATATATAAAAAGGAATGCCCTCTTTTAAATAGATCTGCTTACATCTTTGCCAACTAGAGGGACAATCAGCTCCTTTAACTTGTTGAGGCTTTCATTGATGCGCGCGCGTCTTCTTTTCTCCATCAGAGGTTTGAGAGTCTGCAAAAAAACAGAGCACATTCATTGCATGTAATGGAAATAAGCTTGAGATCATTAATGCTTTTTGAGATGATGTTGAAATCCAGAAGCAGAGCCTATCTTCACCTTTCTCAGCTCGTTTGCCTCTTTCCTCTGAGCCACAGTCATCCTGGAGCTGAAGGAGGCAGTGGAGTCAGTGATGAGGTTGGGAGTCATGGTGCCTTTCGATGCGAGCTCGTATGAACTTGGAGGATGGTTTGGAGGAGTTGAGACATGAGTCCTGTTTATATAGCGCCCTTGAGCGTCAGGGGGCGTGTCCCGAATCTATTGTGGCTCAGGGTTCAGGAGGAGGGTGAGCCTGAAAGAGACCCCGCGCGCTTTTTCACAGCCATCTGCTGACTGGATGATTGAGCTGTGAGCTGATCTAAGCTGGTGGCACGTGCCGGCCTTTCGGACCGGATGATTGTGTGACTGTATCATTTTGGTGGGTTTCTCTAAAGGTTTTTTTTCCCTATTTATTTGTTATGTTTTTAGCATTTTACTCTTTAGTGTGCACCCGTAATAAATCATATCTAGTGTGATAGACCCCTTAAAAACTCACTTGACGTCATGATGTCAAATATGTATGTTTTAGACACTTCCCTTTATGTTTCACACATTTTGACATTATTGGAATTATTCACATATTATTATTATTCACTAATTTGATGAAACACTTCATTCTACTAGGGTCACGAGGAGGCTGGAGTCTATGTCAGCCAACAGAAGGCTGGGTACAACAGCAAGCCTGTCCAGCAGAGTCCACACACACACACACACACACACACACACACACACACACACACACACACACACAATCATTTACGCTCACGCCTAGAGGCAATTTGGAACAGCCCAATGTACATGTCTTTAGTGGGACGAAACCGGGATACCCAGAGGAAAACCATGCAAGCACAGGAAGAACAAACATAAAAGGAACTCGAACCCAGGACCTTCTTGCTGTGAGGTGGAGGTGATAACCACTATGCCACCATGCAACAACTTTAGGTGCACATAGCACTTAAATTCACATTTTTCTCACCAAAAGACCCCATGTTCCTTTTATCCACTTTTTCATTTTTCAGAAGCAACTCTTGGAACTTGGCCGTGGTGGCCCGGTGGTAAGGCGCTGGATTACTGATCCCAAGGTTGGGGGTTTGAGCCCCACAGACAATGGTTGTAACTGCTTCCCCCAGTGCAGCTAACTGGGTTATTAAAGGCCGGCCATGTCTCTCACTGTCTGTGATGAGAGGGATATACAAGAGCCATTGCTGACTTTCGTAAAGAGTAGCTGCATAGCCATCAGCGTGCTTCTGCCCTGCGATGACCTGGTGAACTGTCCAGGGTGTACTCTTCCCTTGCCCAGAGTCAGCTGAGATTGGCACCAGCCTCTCCACAACCCTAATTCGGATTAAGCAGTTCCAAAAATGAATGAACTTTTGGAACTGTACGTTTGTTAATAGAGGACTGGGAATTGTTCTTCTTCTTCATATTAACATAAATTTCACATGATCTATATCCACTTTACTTGTTCAGTTTATTTTATACCAGGGTCGTGGGGATGCGGGTGTCCATCTCAGCCAGCTCTGGGCAGGGCCAACACGCATACAACCATTCACAGTCACACTCACACCTAGGGGTGATTTGGAGCAGCCAATCAGCCTACTGTGCATGTTTTTGAGTGTGGGAGGAAACCAGGGTACCCAGAGTAAAGCTACACAAGCAAGGGGAGAAAATGCAAACTCGATACAGAAATGCCCTAGCTGGGAATCAAACCCATGGCCTTCCTTTTGTGAGGTGGACGTGCCAGCCACTATACCACCACGCCACCCCTATTATTATTATTATTATTATTATTATTATTATTATTATTATTATTATTATTATTATTATTATTATTATTATTATGTCAAATATTTGCCATACTCTTTAAATTAAATATCTATTTTTATGCCTCTATAAAATAGAACCTTAGTCCTATTTGGCTTGACAAGATAGGATCCTGGCCTAGGCAAGTCTTTAGTTTACAGTTGTGTATTATTAAAAGTGGTCAAAAAAGTCAAGCAAAAATAACAATAAAACAATGATATTCAAATGAAATTGCATAGTTTTAGGTTTATCTATGATATGACTGCTATGTCATATGGTACTGGGACAGAGGGCAAGTATATTGAGTTCCAAACATTCAGCTACCCAAGCCACGCCAGATGCATGTACGTATTAGGCGTTGGGATAAACTTTACAACAATTCTGATTGGCTGAAGTTGTTTGGATGGTGACGTTGTGCCATCTACAAATACGTGATTTGCGGTATTGGGGGAGGGAAAGTAGTTTGAGGACATGGGTTTTTATGAGCCAGGAATATGCCTCGATAGTAAATCCAGTGTAGAACTTGCTTGCATGCGGAATGTGGAGTCAGAATAAGTATATTGCATGCACTCTCCAACAAGGGCGCACAAGCATTATTCCGACTCTCATCCAATAACATGGACAGGTGTAGGAAGAACGCCTGCATCACTGCATCACATTGCGTCTTACTAAGCCTGCACCTGTGTTTAATCACATGCATGCAAGGCTGAAACCGTAAATCGCTCACAACGTTGTTGTTTCTAACAGATACTGTTCTCACGTGCTCGGCACGAGCCATGAATGCGCGCCAGACGGACATGTGTTCGTTCCACCACTGTGCGCGCCATCGTTCCACCTACCAACCCCCAACGACCCTGTCGCAACTTGTGACCTGTTCAGTACACATATACAACAAGTTTGTGTCACTGATGTGTGATTTTTAATTCCATATAAAACGTATTAAAGTTATAATTCCGTTTTGGGGCTAAATGATGTCGCGCGCACGCATCTGGTGCGTAACGGTGGAACAGTTAATGCGCGCTTCATGTTACCCGACTCCTGAGGGGAAAACACCCAAAGGATGATTTTGGTTTGATGCCATCTTTATGCATATTTATGGCGTGGCTATCCCATCTGTGCATGCTTCAATCCGGGTGAGAGTACAGACCTGAGCCTTCCCTGCTGGAGCACCGACTCTAGGGGAACATAAGGAACCCATACTGTTCCACTATATTATATTTCTGGTCAATAGTGCTATATTTTTGGTCAATTGGTCGATTTGTGGATACCAAGTAATATTCATTCATGCAATCATTTTCTAAGCAGCTTTAATCCTAATTAGGGTCGCAGGGAGGCTGGCGCCCATCTCAGCCAACTCTGGGCGAGGGCGGATTACACCCTGGACAGCTTAGGATTTGATTTACTTGTGCCATATAAGCTAATCAGTACTCAGAATTCTAGCTGCATACTTCCCAATAACTGTTTCTGTGTTTATGCCTAATTTAAATCTGAACCAGGAGTCCACTGCAAATAGTGAAGAGCATTTTCTATAACAGTCTTTACAAATCATAACATCATTATAATTAGATGCTATACTGATCGCAAGTTGAAAACCTTAAAATATAATAATATATCGAGCAGAAATAGTCTGAAGCAAAAGATAGACCTAAATTCTTTGCGCACTGGTTCAAAACTCGAACAAGATGCTGACAATGGTGTTGTACGTGGCAGTTCAAAACAAACCCATTCATATTATTGAGTATACTACGCATAATGGCATAATGTGTAATGTATTTCCACCAAGTATTGTCATATTAAATAATACATTTACATGATCTTGGCTGCAATTTACGATTAATATTCTATTACGCATTCAGTGGTAAGCACATCTCACCATAAGTAGATCCTGGATTCGAGTCCCGAGCTCAGTGAGGAACTGGCTGTTTTAAATTGCCCTCAGATGGGAGTGTGAATTTTCAATTCAGTTTTATTTGTAGAGCGCCATTTACAATTGATATTGTAGTAAAACATCTTTACACAGTAAAAGTAGGAGTTTACAAAGTGCAAAAGAGTTTAAACATTTTCTGCAACCTCTACACATCCCTAAAGAGCAAGGTGATGGCAAGGGAAAACTCCCTCAATTGACACGAGGAAGAAACCTTGAGAGGAACCCGGCCCAAAGGGGAAACCCATCCTCATTTGAGTGAAACCCTACAGATACAATACCATACCAAAATGAAAAAAAAAAACTTCATTCCAGTCCAAAATGTAGTCCGGATGGTTATACCACAACTGTAAGTCATAAATAATTGTGGGAAAATAGTTTATATCACCAGCAGTGAAAAGTCATCTCCACAGTCTGTGAGTGCACATCAAAGTCCACATGGATCTTCATCAGCAGGAGTGAGGGGCTTCCAAGATGAAACTCCAGCTAACATCAGCACACCAGGACAGCCCACAGGACTCGGATGGAGAGCATGGGGAGAACATGCAAACTCCACACAGAAACACCTTCACCAATCCTGGGACTCAAACCCAGGACCTTCTTGCTGTGAGGCACTCATGCTAACTACTATACCATCTTGCCACCACCTTAGTTCCAGTGAAGGGAAAAGTTGAAGTACCAGTAATACAACATATAAAACCATTTTAAACTGTGTGGAGTTTGCATGCTGTCCATTTGCTTTTTAGTGGGTTTCCTTCCGGTACTACCGTTTCCTGTACAAATCCAAAGACATGCATTAGCATTAGGCTAATTGGCTGGTCCAAATTGCCCCTAGGTGCAAGTGTGAATGTGAATAGCTTTGTGTGTGTGTGGGGCACTGCAATAGACTGGCAATCTGTTCGCGGTGTACCCCGCTTTTGTCCAGAGTAGGCTGAAATAGGCTCCAGTCTTCCTGAAACCATAATAGAATTAAGCGATTCAGCAATATTAATTCATTCATTTTCTAAGCCACTTAATCCTTACGGTCACTGGGAGGCTGGCGCTCAACTCTCAACAAGAGTGGGGTACACCCTGGACAGCTCACCAGGCCATCACAGGGCCAACACTCACACAGGGAAACTAGGGATAAGCGCCGGCCTGATGAGCCACTGGGCTCGGGTGTGTGTTTTTGGCAAAAAAAAACTGTGTCAAAGGCGTGGATGAGCTCCTAGCGGGCCAATAACCATCATGCTGCACTGCACGGTGATGTGTGGAGTTGTGACCCCATTGCTTCAACCCTTTTGCATTGTAAAGTTGCACGTTATGGAAAGGCGTGCAGTTCGGCTGAGGCCGCTATGTAACTGTGTTAAGTAAGTCTTTTGAGTTCTACTATAACTTTGTTCAAGATTATAACATTTGCAATGATGACCTAATTTAAAGCATGTGTGTTTTGCAGACTCACAAAGCATTATATTCACCTGTCAGTGAGACAGAGCTTGGGATGCGCCAGGCTTCTAGAGTCTCAATCATTAAGCGATCCGAATCTGAGCTTCCCAAGCCTAAACTCACATTATTTTGTGAATGTCTTGCTATCGTGCACAGATGTTCTATGGGTACAATTCATATGTGTTGTGCAGATGGTGTGACCTTATGCAGATTACTCACTCATTTGCCAAACCGCATAATCCGATTAGGTTTCTGGGAAGGCTGGAGGCTATCTCAGCCGACACAGGGTGAAGGTTGGGTGGACCTTGAACAGCTCGCCAGACCATCCCAGGGCCAACAAACACACTCACACTCACACCTGTGGGCAATTTGGGAGAGTTATTTCGCGTAATGTACATATTTTTGGACTGTCGAGGGAAACCGGAGTACCCGGAGGAAAACCATGCAAGCATGGGGAGAATATGGAAAGTCTACACAGAAACACCAAAGCAGAAGAGTCAAGCCCAGGACATTCTTGCTGTGAAGTGGACATGCCAAAGTGCACTATAACATTGTGTATGATTGTGTGTGTGAGAGAGAATCTTCAATTTGGTAACATTAAGCTGTTTAATAAACATGTATTTAACACTGAATGGCTCAAGCATGACTTACTATTTCATGATGTTTCCATTTAGTATATTTTTGTGTATTAGAACACAACCCAAGCCACTAAGTGAACAAGTGTGAAGTGCATCTAATCAGACATTTGTCTGTGATACAACCTTCCATAATTTGATTCTAATTTTTACATTTCTTTAAATTTTTTGTTATACTGTAATAATCCAGGGAAATTATTACCTCTGCATTTAACCCATCCAAACGGAGCACACACACAACTAAACAGTGAGTACACACATTCGGAGCAGTGTGTTGCCACACACACTGGGGTGCCCGGAGAGCAGTTGGGGGTTAGGCACCTTGCTCAAAGGCACCTCAGCCATTAATGTGGAGGATGGGAAGGTGCAGCTCACTCCCTGACCGCCACACATTTCTCGTGCTAATAGACACACAATTTGCCTTTATTAAGACAAAACCCCCCAAGCCAAACATCAAGCCAAATAAAGTGAACATCTGCTGATGTATAAGTTTACGCACAACGATCCCACCACCCCACACTTTGTGTCGTTGAGGCGCATCGCCATCGTTTCCACCAATGGAATTGCAGGATTTACTCCCACGTCAGACTCTTTTGGGAAATGATGCGACTGCGTCTGGACTCGACGCCTGGGGGAGATCTGTCAGTTCCTTGCGAGTTGCATGGCACCTTCAGCTGCTTATCCAAGCCTATATTGGCAGCACATCTTTATCGCGACTTGGCTGCTCTGTGCGTAACCGTTTTGCGCATGCTGGAAATTAACGCGCGTGATTTGAAAACTGCTGCACCATGAAGTCCCGAGGGTCTTATTTTGGGGGTCGTATGCAAAGCACGAGGACGGCACGAGCCATTCAGACAATAGAGCAGATGGCTATGCAATTATAATGAATTATTGAGAAGGGTAGGCAGCTAACCCGGGCATTTTTAGGTGCATGACTTCCATAAGGAGAAGTGAAGATCGCTACTAGTTAAAATAAAAATAAGATGTTAAAGAATAATTAGATCGAATAGATTCATCTCTGCACATAAAAAGATAAATAGAAAAACACAGATTTGTAATATAGTTTGCATAAGATTATTATAGCATAAGAATTATAATGAGCTTGTTTCTTCATGCAATTCTAATTGTTTAATCTATTTATGACCACTATTGCCAGTTAATGGGGTCGGTGGCGTAGTGTGTAGGGGGCTGGGCTCAGGATCAGGACGAGGGTTAGAATCCCAGTTAGACCCCCACCTCTTCTAAGACCCCTAGGCAAGGTCTGAACCATAAGTGTGCCTCTGTTTATCCAACAGTATAAATGGATAGCAGTAAAAAAATACATATATTGGGAAAGCAACCTGCGATGGACAAGGGTCCCATCCAGGAGGAGTTGAACCCCTAGTCACTTCACGCTACAGAAACTGGGAATTACTGATGATGAGCCTCTCGGCTCGGGTGCAAAAGCCCAACAGCCTTACCTTGCCAATTAATAGGCATATTCGTAATTTATATGGATAAACATGCTGAATGATTTTTTTCAGTTGGATTAAAGTGTCCAGGTTTCGACAGAAGGCCACGTGGTTCAGGAAAAGGCGGAGATCAGCCCCGCCCACACAGCGTGTGCGCCTGTCTCATTTGCGCTCCGGCTCCGGGACAGAAAGCGCGCTCGATCCGAACGCACGCGCCTGAACTGCACACCTCCAGTACTGCTGAGAAAGGAGTGCATGACTGGTGAGTCCCATCTCAAGCATTTCATAACTTTGAATTCTTCTCGGGTGGAAAGCATGAAATGTAAGTCGACTTTAATAGCAAATCTAAGTTGATTGGTTTACTTCAGTTTTGCAAAGGTGATGTGGTGTGTCAGGGATGCGTTCCTAGAATATTTCTAATGGAAAGAAATTATCTGTGATTTGCAAATTGCTTCACATAATGCAAAAATAAACGGGAGGTTCTTGTGTTGGTGGCGTCGTGGTTGGCATACCTGCCTTACAATAAGAAGGTCCTGGGTTCAAGTCCCTGGTTTGGTGAGGGAATGTATGTTCTCCTCCTGTATACATGGGCTTCCTCCAGGTACTCCGGTTTCCTCCCACAGTCAAAAGGCATGCACCTTAGGCTAATTGGCTGTTCCAAATTGCCCCAGGTGTACATTGGACCTTCTATGGCCGAGATAGGCTTCAGCAACTTTAGCATTTTAAGTCATTCAGCAAATGAGTGCATGAGTCAGTGACAAAAAGGGGTTTTAGTTCACATCCCTTATCTACTGCATGACTGCGTGCCTTAAGGCAGGGGCCCCCAACCCCCGGTGGTCTGTGGACCATTTGATACCGGTCTGCAAACAAAATATTTCATGGTACAAATTATATATTTTTTATCAGAGCTTATTTTGAAAAACGACTGTTTCCGCCTTCGCCTTCCTGCCGCACTTGACTCTGTTGCATCATTTCACACATTAGCTAACCACAAGTATAATTTTAAGCTAACCACAAGCTAGACCTTGAAAAAATTAGTCTAACCGGTCCACGGAAACATTTTCATACATAAAACTGGTCCCTGGTGCAAAAAAGCTTGGGGATCCCTGCCTCAGGCATCTTTGGTTTGAATTTCTGAAAAAAGTTTGAAAGGGTTCTGTATAGAACCCTGCCACAGTGTTTACTCTCTCAGTGAAGTATAACCCCTTAACTGATCAAAGAACCCTCTAGAACCCTTTCTTTTCACTTGGTAATATAATGGTTAATCCTGTTATTTAATATTTACCTGTTAGTGTATTTGTGTTATGCTGTGTTATGACAGCCGTGTGAGAAAACTCAGGCACAAGTGCACCGATCTTGAATCTGTGGTAATCAAAAAATGATCTCGATGAACATTATCATATATTCATTAATTGATTAATTTTCTGAACCGCTTAATTCTAATTAGGGTAGCAGGGAGGCTGGCGCACATCTCAGCCAACTCTGGGCGAGGGCGGGGTACACCTCGTACAGCTCGCCAGGCCATTGAAGCACCAACACACACGCAACCATTCACACTCACACTCACACCTATAGGGTCAATTTGGAACAGCCAATTAGCCTACTGTGCATGTTTTTGGACTGTGGGAGGAAAAACGGAGTGCCCAGAGAAAACCATTAACAAATATTGTAGTGCAAAATCTTGTTACTGCAGTGCACATTAATAGGCATTAATTGAGGTACTGTGGTTTGAGTAAATTAAAGTGTTCCATTTCAGATCTATGTATTTTCAAAACAAACAAACAAAATTTCATCTTCACTGATCATCAGAGGACCCTTTATGCCATTTTAAGAACCATAGGCTATGGCAGGCTCTGGAATTAGCATCTCTAAAATACACTATAAATCAAGTAATTGTTTTGATGGCTGTTTGACTCATGTAACCCATATAACCAATTTTAATTCCTATTCTTCACAGATATCTTCCTCATTCATCGAGACTATGACAGGTGAGTGCCTTCATAAAAATAAATATAAAGTTAAAACCTGTTGGGCTTTTACACCCGAGCCCAGTGGCTCATCAATGCCAGTGCTTATCCCTGGTTTCTGTAGCATGAAGCAAATAGAAGTTCAACTCCTCCTGGATGGGACACTAGTCCATCACACCTTCCCAGTATTTATATTGCTGCGTAGACAAAGGCACACTTGTGGTTAAGACCTTGACCAGGGGTCCGGTCCTAGCATGGTGGGGGTCTCACAGAGATTCGAACCCACGACCTCCTGATCATAAGCCCTGCACCCTAACCACTACACCACCGGCCCACATGATATAAATATAATTAATGTTTATTAAACACATTTGACTTTTTTTGAAGCCATGTTTCGATTTTCTAAACATCTTGTGGTTCCTACCCCATGCCCAATTTACTAGTACTGGCTCCGGATGCACTGCAATGTATACCAGAATAAATCAGTAGTGAAGCTGAATGAATCAATCATTTTTTGGTTACATAATTTTAATATGTTAACTTCATTATATTGCTATCATTTGATGTGTGTGTGTGTGTGTGTGTGTGTGTGTGTGTGTGTGTGTGTGTGTGTGTGTGTGTGTGTGTGTGTGTGTG
>JAQNCB010000012.1:13161432-13180903 GCA_030068295.1 Euristhmus nudiceps
CCCCCAGACAGGTAAACTAATCAAAGTGAAACAAGGAAGCATTGTGAACGATTTGCTGCCAAACCACAAATAATAAGAACCCCATGCCCTGGAATACTGTACAAGAACCTGGAACACCAATCGAGACAAAAGAGGCAGGAAGTAGAGAGAAAGTGAAACGTGACGCGGAGGGAAACAGGGAAGATGTAATACAATCTGAGCAGATAAAACAGCTTGTATTCTGGCTGCTATAGCACTACTGTGTCAGTATCACTGCCGTGCGGCGAATGATCCACTAGCAAGATAACTGGCTAACTCTGGTCCTAGCAGTGATCCCGGCTTTCCCTTTCCACAAATAACTAAACACCAGCTTGCTCACAGAAATCTTTTGACTCTTCTCAAAATTCTGAGACAATACCTCAAGTTTCAATGTACCAAGTCCATCAACAGACAATCTACCTGGTGGAAACAGGCTTCAGTCAATAGCTGTATTTATCCTTTGGCAATGATGGGTGACATGGCATAGTGGGTAAGACTTCTAAATCACAGATAGAACGTCCTGGGGTCGAGCCCTATGCCAGGCGAGGGTGCTTCTGTATGGAGTTTGCCTGTTCCTTTTGTGCTTGTGTAGGTTTCCTCATCCAAAGAGAATGAGCTAGAATGAGAAAAAGTATCAGGGAATGAAGTAAATAAAAAAATAAATAACCTTTTTGCTAAATCTATGATATCATCCCTTTGCCTCACTTTTGGCATGTCTTGTTCTAAATAAGTCCTAAAAATAATTATAAATGATGTAAATATATATTATTTTGATTTAATAGCATAATTATGATATATTTATTGATATTATTATATATTGTTAATTCCGTTTTCAGGATGAAAGTTCTGAGTCGCCAGCTCAGTCCCAATCTGAACCCCAGTCGGAATCCAAACCTGAGCCCCAATCTCAGCCTCAACCTCAGTCGCAGCCTCAACCTCAGTCGCAGCCTCAACCTCGGTCACAGCCTCAGCCACAGCCTCAGCCTCCGCCTCAGTCTAGGAATCAGCCAAAGTTCAATACAGTCCCACTAACAAAACCCATATCTGCTCCCGCTTCCCCATCTCCAGCCACAAATGCTGTCAGTCATGGTAATTCACCCCGGCGCCTGAGCACATCGCAAAGCTTTGAACAGCTTCATGTTGTCAATGGCAACAGTGCCTCAGGTCAGACACGCAAGCCCAGCGTTGTGGATATAGAGGCTCTGGTGCCCACCCATGATGAACAAGGCAGGGCCATTCCTGAGTGGAAGAGGCAGGTGATGGTGAGAAAATTGCAAGTGAAGATGCAGGAGGAACAGGAGACCAAGAAAAAGGTAAGGAAATGTGTGAGCCATTTTTGACAGGAAATCTTTTTGACAAATTGTCTTTGTTTTCTTTTTAAGCATCTATCAACTGGTAATTGTGGTAGATTTATAGAGGTAATTTACCTGAGCATGTGTGCCTCAAGGAAGTCACTTTCTCAGTTTTGTCTATTGCTTTGCACAAATGAGCCTATAGAGTGTGGATGTGAGATTGTGCATGTTGTGGTGTGTTTGTGTGCATTTACTCTCAAACCATTTCTCACCAACTAGAGGGGCACTCATAGAGTCCAAGGTACCTCCACCAGAAACAAACAGATTATAACGTAGTGTAGTTATCTTGAAATGTCTCCCCATAGTGGGTGTCTGATAAATATTTTTCCTCATACTTAAGAATAGGCATATTTTTGGAACTTTTTCAACATGATCTCATGCATGGATTGCCTCCAAAATTTTATGCTTTTTTACTTGAACACCACGCTATTCAAGAAAAAGAATTCATCCAAATCTGTGTATAACTTTTTGCGTTATGTTGCACACAGACAAACAGACAAACTGACTAACAGACTACATAGGTGACCTCTGGACAGTGGAACTAATCTCCTGTCGGTTATGACACCACTGTAAACCCAGACATTTTGCTTTATCGTGTAGGAAGGGGGCTCAAATCTGAAAATAAGCTGATGTTGTAAAAATATCAGCACAGAATTGCTTCTAATGATGAGCATTTAAAAATTACGATTCCCCGTATTTGAATGAATCATTTTAAAAGATGTTGATCATAATTTATCATACTCATGTTTATTATATGTATTAAACTTCAAATTTATGACTAGTTAAAATGGTTATTTTGGAGCTTTTGGATGATATTTACATATGATGAACGAGAAAGAATATTCCCTACTGGGGACATGTAATTTTTTGAAACAAGGCCATGTTACTCAGTAAAGCCTCAAATATAACCAGTATAATGTTGACTTGGCCTAGAATGTAACAGACAGAACATCCCAGTGCTTTGTAAATATGTAAGTAAACACACCTGTCACCTGCTGATGGGTTGTCAGGCAGGGCTGAATATCTGGCATGTCTGGTACAAGAAGCGCACCTTCAGACCCGTCCATGTTACAATCGAATCATTTAACTAGCTTTAATATTAGATATCTATATGTGATATCGATCCAAGAACAAATAGTACACTGTGTTGATTTAGTTATGTATTCAAGGAGTATAAAAAGTGAAGCCTTAATACTAGTTTCCCACAGAACGGCAAATGCTGGGAACATAGCTGATCTTGGGTTTGTTCAGGGTTTGTAAAAGTTTGTGAAACAATACGCAAACAGTTTTTATGGCTGAAAACAGTTTTTCTTGTCGCAAACAAATTTTGAACGTGTTCCTTTTTTTTTGCAAACACTTGCAAACGATTACAAAACAGTTGTGACATGTGTCGCTAAAGTTCTTTTTGGTTTACCAAGTCGTGAGCACAATGCTGGGGATGGTTTGCTCACCCTTTTTATAGGTTTGGTAGTTTACCAGGAGTTGCCAAAAAGGTTCCAAACGTTCTCAAACAGTGGCAAATAGTTGCTAATCATTGCAAACACTTGCTAATGTTTGCCAGCTGGCGCACAAATGTTGCTAAATCGCACTAAGCGTCACAAGATGGTGCTAATGACAGCCGAACACAGAGGTTCACCAAAAAACCATCAGAAAAGTTTTTAAATATCAAAATTCGCTAAGTTCGTAAGCATCCCTTGCTCTGAGAAGTACTCGCTTAAAGGAGTTGTGTCACAATTTTCACCCAAATTCAGTCTCCCAAAATCATCTAAATATGCACTAAATATCCAAAATACTGTTCTATGTTGGTTTAATGGCCAGTCAACTTGCAAATCAAGTTTATAGTTTTCAAACCTGGCATGGAGCAGACAGAAATGGATCGCAGCAAGGACTGTTTGAAATCTTTTTGAGCTGAACAGCTGTCAGAAGTAGAAATCCTACTGCAAACTCCTTAGAAATTGGTTGTATGAATCTAATTCATGTCTAGTATCCGCTGTAAACCAAACTTCCAACTATATTATGGGTTCTTTGATAATCCAATTGATACTTAATCTGTTTTCTTTAAACAGCCATGACACTGTCCCTTTAATAAATCTTGAGTCAGGAATCAAAATTTTACCAAATACATTCAACACGATTTGCATTTTTCTCCCTCTGAACATTTTCAGTGGTTTGGATCCATCTATTTCTATTGCACTGTCACTCTTTTATGTCTTTTGCATGTGTTTTTATTTTGTTTGGCTGGAAAATGACTTAGGGGCTGCTGTGACCATCCCAAGATAATTAGAAGTAATATCAGTATTGCTTGAAACCTAGTCGATGTTGATGCAGATGTTGGTGATGGGGCATGACAGCTCTTAGTCTTTACATGGGGATTCAGTGGTGTGATGCAAGGTGCCCTCACACTGCAGATTATGTCTAAAACCTGGAATGCAAATATGTCTGTCTATTTTTCTCCCTATTTTTCAAAATTCATGTCTATGTTTTCAAAGTCTATCAAGGCCAGTGGTTGTCAATCAAGTCCTCTAGAAGCACTTGTCATTCCATAAATTTAGCATATTCATTTGAGGTCATTTGTGCTTGTATATCCATCAACTGAACTGCAAGTGGAATGAATTAATTCTGTGGAATGACTGTTTAAGGGCTTGGTTCATAATCCAGACTACAAATTCACATATGCTAGACATAACGCTCCTGTTAAATAGGAATTTCATATAGCTACATATTAATCTAGAGGAAATGGTAGTCAAATTGGAAGCGTCTTGAATAAATTTCCCCAAATAAACATTCTAGATGAGATTCTCAGCAACTGCAAGTTGCAGAAAGTCCCACTGACTCAGCTCATCTCAGCCATAGTAAAGCAGCTACCATTGCACCACTAAATCCATGTAAGGTTTGAAACATTTGGTGTGAAGAAGCATGCCAGAGAAGCTTTGGATCTACAGATTGAAGGACAACACATCGTTCTGTTTTTGTTCCTCTCTGTCTCCTCTTCTGACCCTGCATTAGTTTTCTACGGATGGATATTTCCAGGCACGAGACTGGCATTACTCTCATGCACACAATGCTATACTGGGTCCATTTGGTGAACTGATGACTGAGGATGACCTCATTCGCATTGAGAGACAGATTGAGAACATCCAAGTCATGCACAAAGTGACAGAGGTGGAAAAAGACTTGGAGCAGCTGGAGAAAGAGTTACATCAACTTCTCCCTGTGTCTGCTGCCTTGACCCAGGACCACTTCTCTGTCAACCCCAAACAGGTTCACGGGAAAGCAGAGGACCTTCCTGCTTGGTGTAGCAAAATTTCTACACTTCTTAAAAGCATGGCCATCCTCCTTGCTACATTAGGTGGTAAGGAAATTGACATTCTGGAAATGATTAATCAAGGATATACATATGAAGGACTGAAAAGTGGAAAGGTACAGGCAACATCCAGTATTTCAGGCAACATTGGGCGCTCACAGTCTTTCTCAACTCGGGAGGACGTAGAGAAGGAACTCAAGCAGTGTGGTGTATCAGTGAAAAATCTGAAGGCCAATTACGAAATGATTCAGAACCAATCTAAGCATGAAGAGGACAAGACGAATCGAGTATACAAACGCAAGAGGTCTTTACCAGTGGTGAGTGAGAGTAGTTATTCCCCTGAGCCTATTCTGGAAGATGAACTACTCTTTACACCATGTGATACCAACTCTCAAGTCACTAATGGTCTTCCACCAGAGCAAGATCCAAGTTTGCCATTGGTAGATGAGCCAATTATTATACCATCGTATGCACCGTTGACATACAGCGAAGCTAACGGTGTCACCCAGTCAGACGTGGATAACCAGGCACACCTATCTAGTGACCGTGTGCTTAATGGAAACCATCTCACACGCACCCTTGAGGTACAAACAGACCTAAGTTATATTCAGGAGTCTATTGAGATGCGAAAGGAGAGAATTGTGTTTTTGTTTCTCGAGCACTGGAGAAAGTACGCTATGACCGAGTCTTACAGACCCAAGTACACCGGGAGAATAAAAAGTCAAGGGGTTGAGATTGATGGCTATCACTCCCAGGATATCAGTAACCAGTTCGAATTGGATGGAAGCGAAGATGACCAGCTCCTGTACTTCATGAAACAGAGGCAGGTAGTAGGGAACTTGCTTGGCCACTGGAAGACTATTATGAGCCAGGTACCCTCACGTCAGATTCGACGACTCAGCCGTGCTCAAATGATCTACTGGCCCGAGCATTTTCTCCCTCATATAAATGGGGCTTCAGTTAATTATGATAGCCTGACCCTTGATCTTTTCATGCTCGGCTACTTCCAACTGCTTGAAATGAACATGTCTCGCGGTGAAAGAAAGTTCAGACACTTGCTGTGCTATGAGATGTTTGATCGAATTGGCAGCCATCCCTGGGAAGTGATCCGTGAATTCCACCGAGAAGTGATGGAGAGTGTTGAGAGAGGGAATCGGGATTGGTTAGATGGCTTTGAGGACATCAAGCTGAAATTCTTTGGCGACACTACAGAGGAGGGACAGCTGTTGGAGATGACTCAGATTGAATCACCTCCACAAAATGAGGAGGTATTAAACTCAGAAGAGGTACCTGAGACAACAGAGGCAGAACAAGAGTCTCTAGAAAACACTGAACAAAATTCAACACAAACGCCTGCATCTGAGAACGTACAAGCTTCCATACCGGAACCTGTACAGGACATAGCAGACAATCTTTCAAAAGATTGTGCAAACTCTACAGAACAAACTAATGAAACGACTACACTGGACAATGATCAAAATGCAACGTCACCTACTGCAGAAGAGCCAGAAATCCAGACAACCACACAAGTGACTGATGAAGAACCTCTAACTGAACCCTTGAACTGCCATGCTGAGAATGAAGTTCTAATAGAAAATAGTGAAGAGCTGAATGAGGACTCACTAAAGCTTATTTACGATCTTAAAGAGTTTAGCAACGAGGATATCATCAGATACATTGAGCGAAGTTTTGTCTTCTGGAAGGAGAAGGAAGCAGAGTTGTTCGATATCTGAACAAACTTAATTCTAGGAAATGTTAGGGAATGAAAGGGCTGTTCAGGCATTTAAGAGATTTGGTTAGTGAAGAAGAATCAGAGATTCTCTCCTTGCAGGTTACTACAAACACTACTGCAAATCTAGTGATCATGTGAACATAGTTATGTTCACTGGGTTATTTCAAGGATTTTCAGAAGTCTGTTGACTTTTTTTTTAAATCCAGATGCCAGTTCCTATCTAATATCCATATTGAACGTGCTGAGCACTTTAGAGCAAGTGTAGAAGGTCCTCAGCAGAAGACTTGTCTGGAATACATAAATAAAGAAATAAGGTTTTTTTTTTATTTGTATTTTAGTCAAATTATAGTCTTGGCTGGTGGTGGGCCATTGTACTTGATCATATTTGCCTTTTGATGTGTTGCAAGTTGATACAATTAAAACTGCATGGGTACTAGAAGAGTGCAAACCTCTGCCAAGCCAAAAAGAAATTACGGAAAATGCCCTGTAATCACCTGCTGTACTAACACACTATCTCACCATGAAAAAGTAATTTTTAATAATCCTGGCTCCAGAAGTTAATCTGGATCAATACCAGAATCTAATGGAATGTTGCTTAGGCCATACGCCACCCTTCCAAAAAAATCAGCAAAATCCATTTATAACTTCTTGCCTAAAGTTATTAACAAGCAAGTAAACAAACAGTGCAACCAAGCAATGCTGACAAAAACATAACCTTCTTAGCGGAGGTAGCAATTAGTATCCTCCCATGGTGCAGTGCAAGGCAATTTAGCTTTACTAGTAAATGGGGCACAGTGGAGTAGTGGTTAGCACATCCAACTTACAGCAAAAAGGTCCTGGGTGGTTTGAGCCGAGTACCATGGAGTTTGCATTCTCTCTCCAGGCTTGCATGGGTTTTCTCCGGGTACTCTGGTTTCTTCCCACAGTCCAAAAACATGGACATTAGGCTAATTGGCTGTTCCATATTGCCCCTAGCTGTGAATGCGCATGGTTGTATGTGTTGGCCCTGGTGTGGTCTGTTGAACTGTTCGGGATGTAATAGGCTTCAGCTTTGAATTAGGCTCCTGTCTCCATGCGACCCTAATAGGACTAAACAGGTTGGTAAATGCGACCAAAGAGATAAATGATGCTGGATATGTAGGATAAGCCACTATCTATTGTTAAGAAATGATTAATGTCTTTATTATACAGTATTTGTATTGAAATTACATATTTCTTAATGGAATGGTTTTAGCTGATTTTTTTTTTTTGTCTTAGTTCTGACTTGCTAAACATTACAGTTTTACCATTTCCAGCTTGTAAATATAAACATAATGTTAACAACGACAAAAAAAGAGGCCTGATTCACTCGATAATAAAGACCCGGTATATTATAATCTGGTGTAATTTGCATTTATAAAAGTGTAAGAAATTTTGCTCTTCCTAATTTTGGGAGTTATTTTATCCACAAATATAAATTGGCTCATTAATTTTCCTTTTGTGAAAAATTTAAATGATCTTTGAGGTTTACTTTCTTGGCCCTCCTTATTACTGTCATTTTTTGAAATGTTATTTTTATATGAATTTAGCCACTGATGTATTAAGAACACCAAAAATCTAACTAACTTCTATAAACACAACATTTGTACTTGAAATATTATTAAAGAGGGTGGCAGGGCAGGGTAGTGTAGTGGTCAGCAAGTCTGCCTCACATCAAGACAGTTCTGGGTTTGAGTCTCGGGCTCGGCAAGGACGTTTGTGTGTGGAGTCTGTATGTTCTCACTGGGCTTGTGTGGGCTTTCTCTGGGTGGACCGGTTTCCTCCCACAGTCTAATTTCAAGACATGCACAGTAGGCTAATTGGCTGTTTCAGATTGCCCCTAGGTGTGTGTGTGTGTGTGTGAATGGTTGTGAGTGTTTATCTTGCAATGGACTGGCGAGCTGTTCAGGGAGTGCCCACCTTTTGCCCAGTGTCTACTGAGATGGGCTCCAGTCTTACAGCAAATCTAGTAATACTGAAATGAATTAATGAATATTAATAAAGAGTGAAACTTAAGGTTTCATCTAGGTTTGCTGTAATTAACAGGTTACCCATTCAGGGTGTGTTACATTCATTGCGTACTGAACATGACACTAAAGACGAATAATTATCTATTAACCTTGTGTTCAGGTGGTCCCACTGTATACTTACTGTGGGGTTATTTAAATGTTCACTCATTATTTAATCATATGATTATTATTGTGCTTTAAAGATTATTTGTAGTTTGTAATTTTTACAGTTCGACTACCGGTACTTTAATTAGCTCGTTCCCCACTGTAATTGTTTTTGCTATGCAGATGAACTCAGCGTATTCACTGTTTTTGATGTTGTAAACTCAAACTACAGTGGTTATATCATTAAAGTGTTTATTAATGGTAATTTCAGATGTTAATGATGTTTTGAATGTTAATTGGTTTAACAGGTTGTCCATGTTTGAAGTGTTTTTGTTTTCTGGTTCCATATCAATAAAAACTGTAGGATGTATTTCTTTCTAATGTGCATTTTTCTGTAATTTCTTTTTTTATATATGCTTATGCTTCTGCAGATAAAGTGTGGAGGAATAAGTACTATCCGTCTGTTTTTCCATTTTAAATTTTAACACTTTATGTCTTAATTGGGAACAAAAAATTTAATATTTTTATTTTATTGTATTTTCCCGCCTTTTCTCTCCCCTAATTTAGTCGTATATAAATTACCATCAACTATCCCTTCCCTACCACATACAGCCATCACCAATCAGGGATGGGCGTAAGCAAGTATGCGCCCTCTCCATAACAGGATGCTTCCGCATCTTTACAAACTGCTGCTCATGTGCACACAATTTCCTCCGGGATCAATAAAGTACTCTGATTCTGATTCTTATTCTGATTTGGCGGCATCCTAACACACTCGGAGGGAAATCGCTCTCTCCGCCCCTTTGCATGAATGCGCTCATAGATGCCCATGATTGGCTGGTGCTCGTTGTGTGTGACAGGGAGATGAACATGTGCCATCCAATCCCGGATGATCCCGGCCAATTAGCGCCCATGGTTGTGGCATCAACCTGGATTTGACACTATATTAAGATATATACAGGGTTCGCCATAAGTAAATATATATTTTCTCTTGCTTGTAGTTTTGTTGATACTTATTCAATTTTTCTCTTTTATATGTCATTTGAAAGCTGAAATATTATATTTTTATTTCTTATTTCAGATACACCATTATATTGATGATGTCCAGCCGATTTACAAAAGAGCAAAAGATTGTGGTTTTGAAGTGGTTTTTGTTCAGCCATTGTTGCCGTAACTGGTCGACCTGAGCAAGGCAAATCTTCCACTGTACCAGCCTCATCAAACTTTTTCACAAAACTCATAATCGCTGGATAGGTTGGAGGTGTGGATTGAAATTGCCTTTGAAATTCTCGTTGAATGAATGTCACACTCTCGGCTTTCCAGAACCACTTCATAACTGGAATCTTTTGCTCTTTTGTTAATCGGCTGGACAGCATCAATATAACGGTATATCTGAAATAAGAAATAAAAATATAAGTCTTCAGCTTTCAAATGATATATAAAAGAGAAAAATTGAATGAGTATCAACAAAATTATAAGCAAGAGAAAATATGTAGTTACTCATGGCGGACCCTGTATATTTAAAGGGTACCAAAATATAAATCGAGTTTTGTATATAAATGTAAAAATTTAAATTGCACCTGGTGCCATTTTAAAAGACAACAGACTTACTTTTGGTCAGAAAGATTTTTAATAGCAACCATGGTGAGGGTGAAAGAGCTTCCTAAATTTCTCACAGACATTTGAATTGTTGAATTTTTGAATAGCGTCACAGCAAGAAAAAAGGCAATCATCCTTGTCAGTAAAATCAGCTATTTAAATCGTCAGGTGGAAAGTTCAGGAAACCACAATCATTCCCAGACATGTGCACCGGCACAATTTCACAACACATGTTCAGACAATTCATTCCTGTTTCTTCTTGTTCAAAGTAATACATGTGAAACCATTTTGAAAAATCAGAAATATTTGCTAAGAATAACTTCTGGTCAGAGAAAACAAAAATACTAATCTGGCAATATTTCTCCTATGAGCATTTGGACTTAGCATGCCATTGAAGGAAAAATCTCCTGTGGTATAATAGCCTTTAATCAGATCAAATTAAATTCTAAATCTGAGGAGAAAGTCGAAAGTTGAAGAACACAACAACCTTAACCATACAGCCAAAAAAATTTCAACCGAGAGCCAAAACATTTCAGATTTTGCATGATTTTGCCAATCTCCATGAAATCTGATCCTTTATTCCCATTTAAATCTATCAAAATGTTTCATCTTGAGCGTCCAGCAAAGACTCTTGGAATCCTGAAACAATTTAAGTCTTTATTCTGTGGATTTTCTGTGGGTGCTCCCGTTTCCTCCCACAGGTCCAAAGACATGCACAGTAGGTCAGCTGACTACATCAAATTGCCCATTGGTGTGAATGTGAGTGTGAATAGTTGTGATAGATTGGTAACCTTTTCAGGATGTACCCTGTCTAAAGTCGGCTGGGATTGGCTCCAGCTTCGACTCCGACCCTAACAGATAATCAGTGGATGAATGATTTGTGTCATGTGTACGTTGCAGATCCCCAAAAACTGCTGCCAGACGACACCACAAGGAAACCAGAGACAAAACACCAGTTAAATCTAAAGCTTAACTTTAACTTATAGCATCAACTTAAACTGATAAAACTTGTTTTAACTATTATTCAGTTTGTTCTCTTTGTTGTTGTTGGCTTTTTTTTTTCTCCAGTTGTAATTCCCAGGGGAGTAATTAAATATGAAGATGTAGATTAGATTACCGAGATGCTGAAGACTTTGCCAGTGAAATTGTTTCACTGGAGCAGATTTAGAGTAATTGATCCACTTTAAAGGAAAGATGAGAAGCTTAAAATGGCTACCTCCTGCTCTGGCCTCTTCTTACAAAGTGTAAGGCCGGAGGAGGTAAGGTTTCATTCCATGTGAAGACAGAACAGTAGACCTGAACTACAGACTTTAGCGGAATTTGGTTTCAGATCCTCCACCTCTAATTTTATCTCAAAGCTATCCTTTGAGGAATCTCGAGGCCTGAGGAAACAAAATGTATTGATTTTTTTGAGTGTTTACAAGTAACTAAGGCAGGTTTATACTGTATGTGTCGTGCATTTCATATACTGCACATAGGTTATTTAAATTGTTTTATATAAGCAGAAAAGAAAATATGTAATAAATGATATATAAAATGAAATGTAGGAATAATTAACAGTTGAAGAGCTTGAGTCCAAAAACATAAGCGCTATTGTTTTAATAATGAAAAGACAACTTTTTCAGTAGCTTTATTTTAAAGCTAATAAAAAAAATTGATAATGACTGGAAAAAGTTTTTTTTTGTAAAGCTACTTAAAAAAGTTTTTCTCATGAGTAAAACAATGGCACTTCTGTTTTTGAACTCAAGCTCTTTAATTGTGCATGAATGATTAATGGTGAATGACTGATTTAGTATATACTACATTGTAACATACACAAAAAGGCACATGAAAATATATATTTTTTTCAAGCTTTTTTCTTTAATTTGTAAATCATCACAGACATGTTACAGAGACTCTTTAACTCCATTAACTTGGGTGTTTTAGTATGTAGTATGTACTACACAAAAACACAGAGAAAAGCAAACAAAAACTAGATTTTTATAAATCATTTTTAGATATTTTAACCATTACTGAAGCTGGCCAGGTGAAATATGAGTATACCAAGCAGAGTGAAGTACGGTGTAGCTAGCAGCATATTTTAGTGGACCAATCAGATTGTGCCATTCCTGTGTAGTCTAGAGGATGGCATGAGATCAAACAATACTATGTTTACAGTGGAGTTTAAAAATATTTGAGAAATGTATATTTTATTATTTTTGTTAAATTATATTAAATACTCTTCTGTGAAGCTGTATCTATTATTTATTATTATTATTTTAAAAAATCAATTTGTGTTACACCATTTAATCACTTACTGCACACCATATATCAGTGCCTGACAGTAAATATTGGATTCTTTATATATTTATGTCAGTAATATTTATATATATTGTATATATTTATGTCACGTTTTGCCTCTTTTCTGATAGGCTGACGAGGAAGCAGCCCGCCTTGCATCCCTGCCTGCTTGGAGAAGAGACATCATGAAGAAAAAAATGGATGTAGAAAAGTGAGTTAAAGGACTTACATTCTGTTCACACTGTTAATTTCCAGTTTAGATTTTACACAGTTATAGGCATTGTTTTATGGAAATATGCCAGGATTAGAGGTTAGATTTGATTGCGGGTATGCGATGTGCTCAAACCCGAATTCAAAAATTTACTGAAATTTCACAAAGTGAAATGTTTGTGATAAAAAGGTACGTGTGTGTTTGTGTGTGTGCAGGAACGACTTCAGTAAGCACGGAATAGATTGTGTTTGCTCAGTTTCATATTTTTTCATTTAAAAACTATTTCTATGTGCTTGTAAAAGTTGTACTGCACACTCAAAACACACTGCTTTGCACGCGGGAATGAGGCACAAAAACCAAACTGTGTGGTAAAAAAGGAAATAATTTTCTCTGTTTCCCTTAATTTATTTGGAACGCAAGAGGATGAGATTGTGTATACATACAGTGGTACCTTGAGATACGAAATTAATTCATTCTTTTGGCTTTCGTATCATGATTTTTTCGTATAATGAATCACGTTTTACATGTAAATCACCTAATTCGTTCCAAGCTCTAGAAAAACACCACATTAAATTTTATAATAAGGGTAAAACCAGAATGAAATAAGAGCCAAATACATTTGAATCAATCAATATACCTAACCTAACCATTAATACATGTAAATGAAGTAGATAATAGAACATAATGCCAAAAAAAAGAAAAAAATAATAGGAAAATGTGGAACCTTACCTTTCGAGTGAGGCAGTGTCCAAAAGTGAAAGTGGTGAGGGGGAGGTCAAAGAAAATAATAAAAATGCCAGAAAATAAATGGCAGGAAACATTAAACTTATTTGCACTTAGAACACATCGGATTCTTCTTCTTTTCCTTTTTTTGGCCACCATCTGGACTGGAGAGGAAGAGCAGGATCTAAATAGGAGAGCAGGATCATGGTACTGAGCATGATGGGAAATTGTATTCTGTTTCTTTCGTATGCTAAATAATTTTTCGTAAAATGAAGCGAAAAAACCTTTGCATATCATTTTGGAAGCTTTCGTATCTCGAGGTTTCACTGTATATACACAGATCCCTCGCTTTTCGTGGTTAATGGGGGGTCGTTTGTTTGTTTTCTTTAATTCGGTTATTAGTTTAATACTTTCATTGTAATGTATAAATACATCTTCTAACTTTCTCATGTTTCTTATGTGCCACCTGGACTTGCAGAGAGCAGAAAAGGTAAGACATACATAAGATAGAGGAATGATAAATGTTGTAGAACTTTATTTTATTGATATTCATTGCTTGGTATAATTAAACAGGGTATCTGAGACACTTTTTAGCAAAATGTCTTTCGAAATCTTTCCTACAGAGTATATATACTATAGTAGGTAGCCGTTAAGAAAGGTTTTACAATCAATGACAAAAGAATATCATCATGACATCATTCTTACTGCTACAGCACAAAAATCATTCAAAGGAATACATTTGAAAGTCCAGTTTTAGGAGTAAGACCAAGTGTGTTTGCACGAGCTTGTCATCAGTAAGAGAGATGACTCGTGGTGTTCACATGTAGAATATTGTCAATAGGATGACATTTTGCTGAAAAGGTGTTCATTTCCCCTGTGATTTTAAATATACTAATAAATATCCACTGAGATTTTAAATATACAACCCCAATCAAAAATAAGTTTGGCTGCTGGGTGAATTATAAATAAAAGCAGAATGCAATGATTTGTGAGTCTCATAGACCCATAATTTATTTATATTTAAATATTACCTAATTTTGAATTTGACTGCTCTGAATAGTTGGGGCTCAGGAAACAGAAGACTGGAAAATTTGTGTTACAGAAGAGAAACAGCTGGAGGAAACTTTGTGCAACTAATTTTGTCAATTGGCAACAAGAATTTCATAAAAATGTTATTCAATGTAAAATTGCAAAGACTTTGAATATCTTGTCATCTATAGAACATAATATCATATCCAGATTCTCAGAATCTTTTGATGGTATGATGTACTGTTCATTGTATTCTGCTTTTATTTACAGCATCCCAACTTTTTTGTAATCGGGGCTATATGTTCTTTATATAGTTCCTGGTAGTTCTGTAGTTTAGTCTGTATCTATCTTCAATATCTGCTTATCTGTCCATCCATCTATCCATTGTAAATATTTGACCCACTTCAGAATAATGCAGATGAAGTAAGATAAATTGACATGCTAAGATATTCATATATTTGGAAAAACAATTTGATATTCTTCAAAATTGAAAAAAGTAGACCAAATTAAGTCAGTACACGCAACTCAGCCACTAAAACAAGTGGGTACACAGCGTGTACCCACCACTACAGCCATGGCGGTAGGGAGAGTGAGCTGCACCTTCCCTTCCTCCACCCTCATGGTTGAAGTGTAATTTTTAATAATTTCCCTTGATGGATGAATACAGTTTATCAAAGTCCGAAAAAAAGGAAAATTAGTTTTTTTTACCTTATTCGGCTTTTGTGGTTGACAGTTATATTCATTAGTTTGTTTGAGTGAGTGTATGTGCACTATATGATCCCTTTGTGCTACCTTATGTATCATACTAATGTCATGTGATTTTTTTTTTCACTTCTCTGTGTTTTTTTCCTGACTTGGCAGGAAAGAAGAGGAGCAAATGCGGATTAATAAGGAGAAAGAAGAGAAGACAGAGTTGGAACGGCTGCGTACATTAGGCTATGACGAGACCAAGTTGGCGCCATGGCAGCGGCAGGTCATCTTGAGGAAAGGCGACATCGCCAAACACTAGTTTATTCCCATTCTATTTCATACACACCCCTCTGCATCCATCACCTGTAGGACACTGCGCTACCCACAATTCCACCGGCTCCGTTGCACCTACTGAGCGGCTCATGACATGCCGTGGCTGTTTTGAGTTCATCCAGCTGCTGATTTGTACTGTTCCGGACTGTTAAGAGATCGATAGAAGTATGTTGTGATCAGATTGATATGTGATTGTAAAAGTCTCTACTTCATTAGTGGTCCTCAGTTTGTGCACCTGTAGATTTATTTCAAAGGAAAAAACATTGTCAGCATACCGCAGTGATATTACAAACACATACATCATCTCAATGCAGTTCATTTCCTTATGTTTCCACATTTCAAAAAATCTTCAAAGTATTTTCCTGTCTAAAAATTTGTTTTCTTTTAAAACTTTCTTATAAATGTTTTCTTTTAAAACACAACTGTTTTATTTTTTTTTATTTTTATTGGTAGGAAAGCAGCCAATCGTTGTAAAGGAAACTTGATTACAGCATACTAGTTAAAGCTGGGGGTGGTAATCTAGAAAGCTAGCAAATTTTGAAACCAGCATCTCTTCAGGGCCCTGGCGAAACCCTCCCCTGCCCGCTGAGGTCTTCCCAAAGCCGCCACCCCCTCCAAAATACTCACAGGCTCCGCTCAGACTGCATGTTCATAAACAGTGAGGTCACACACAAGCAGGGAGACCTGGAAGCATTTGATTGGATACTTCCCAGCAGTCAACAAAGTAGTGATTGGTCATAATTTCTACAGGAGTACAGACGCTCCCCAACTTACAAAACGAGTTACGTTCCGAACGGCTATTCGTTGGGTGAATTTGTTCGTAAGTTGTTCGTATGTGTATAAGTAACCCAAAACACAAGACTTCACTGACGACGTCTGAACACTCGGGTAGCACACGATGAAATGGGCAGAGGAGAGCGATGCTGGGCGGAAGGTTTGTTTACAATCGTAGCGCCGGGCGTTGGTATCAGCAGCGGAAAGGCGTACTACACAGAAAAGGCGCTAAATACAAAATCTGACTTACAAGCAACTCTGTTCGTATCTCCTAATGTTCGTAAAATGAACGTTCGTATGTAGAGGAGCGTCTGTATAGTGGTACAGATGACTAATTATTTTCAGTTATTATTTGGGTCGGGTATAAAGACCATTTTGACTGGTATAGCCGCTTGTGCACAAGCTAAAAAGGTACCAACCCCGACTTTGAACAGATGCTGACGTCACACTGCATGTGCCATGGGTACACTGAGATCATTCTTAACAGTGAATTAACATTACCATATTTGGGCATATGAGAAAAATATTAGGTAACAGTAATGTTCACAACGTTAACCTGGAGTTTTGTGCGTGTGTTTGCGTTGATCGAGTTAACAATCAACCTGTGACTTGGATTCCGTATTGATTCAACTCAATTCAGATTTTTTTTTTAACACAGTCATGAAAATGTAATTATTCACACTGGTCTATAAGACGAGTCATAATCATAAGATATATACTGATATTTCCATAATGACAAGAAAAGAGTGCTACATTAAACATTCATTAATTTTCTAAACCACTTCCTAAATAGGGTCATGGGGAGGCTGGCACCCATCTCAGCCAACTCTGGGCAGGGTACACCCTGGACAGCTCGCCCAGGCCATCGCTCACACCTAAGGGAGATTTGGAACAGCCAATTGTGCATGTTTTTGGACTGTGGGAGGAAACCAGAGTACCAGGAGGAAACCCACGCAAGCACGGGGAGAACATGCAAACTCCACACAGAAACGCCCAGGCTGGGAATCAAACCCAGGCCTTCTTGCTGTGAGGCAAATGTGCGAACCACTACACCAACGTACTGCCCTACATCAAACATATTCTCGCCAAATACCAAACACTCCTTTACTAAGAGTCATCAAACTACAGGGTTCAATGTAGGGTAGTAATATTTGTGGTTGGTCGCTTGAACATATTGGCAGATTCAATAGATATATTTATATTTTTTTCAATTACTACTGTACATTGATCTTTGGTCTACGTGACTGAAATGGATCATTATGATGACGATGTACATTCATTTCTATCAGCCCACTTTTCTTCCTCAATACATCTTCCCAAAACAGCAGGCGATCCCTTGTACACATAGAGCACCTGGACCATAGAAATGTGCCGGACGTATCTTTCTGAATGTCTTTCTGTGTGTGTGTGTGTGTGTGTGTGTGTGTGTGTGTGTGTGTGTGTGTGTGTGTGTGTGTATATGTATGTATGTGGTGTCTGTACTGTCATAAAATGTGTAATAGTGAAATGTCATGTATCTAGAGTGTACATTGTTTTGTTGCAAGTGTATAAAAAAATAACATTATCGTGCAAATCTGTGCAATGCATGCATTTCACTTCACTTCGTTCGATGCCATATTGATGTTTAAAAAACAAAGTTATACAGAAACACAATTGCCATTAGATAATTTTCTATTTATGAATAATGTACATAGTTATACTAAGGTGAAGAGAAAGGAAACACTGCTGCCTTTTTGTTTTTGTTTTGTTTTTGTTTTTGCTTGCATTGATTTATTACTGTAAACCATCACGGGTGATTGTAGCGAAATAAAACATTTGATTTCATGGAATTTGTAGTGCTAGCTTTAAATAAATAAAAATGCCCTTCATCCTGCTCTGAAAAGCCCCATTATGTAAGAAGAGGCATGCTGATAATAATCAGAAGGCATATTTTTGGTTATCGTATATTTTTTTGCATTGGTTCACATTACAGTGCAGCTAACTGGGTTATTAAAGGCCGGCCGTGTCTCTCACTGTCTGTGGTGAGGGATGTAAAAGAACCATTGCTGACTTTCAGAAAGAGGAGCTGCCTAGCCGTCAGCGTGTTTCTGCCCTGCGATGGCCTGGCGAGCTGTCCAAGGTGTACTCTGCCATCGCCCAGAGTTGGCTGAGATGGGCTCCAGCCTCCCCGCGACCCTAATTAGGATTAAGCGGTTCAGAAAATGAATGAATGGGCTCAAGTACCTGGCTGTGTGGAATGTTCACTATTTCCTGTGTTCATGTGAGTTTTCTTCAAGTTGTGTGGTTTGCTGTCACCTCCTAAAAACATGCTGAATTGTTTATAGTTTATCATATAATGGGGTGATAAGGGACATTGGATGGGGCAGCTATGGCCTAATGCTTAGAGAAACGGGTTTGGGACTGAAAGGGTGCTGGTTTGATTCCTGACTGTGTGCTCACTGTTTATGTGTGTATGCATGCTCACTTTGGATGGGTTTAATACAGAAGATAAGTTTACTTTGCGAAATAAAATCAAAATAAAATAAGAACCAAATTTCTTAAAGTTAGGGAAAACGATGCTTTACTTTTAAGTTACAACTCATAATAATATTTCTGATCACTTTAATTGTCAAAGGTGTTTCATTACCCTTCATTTATTTATATAGGAAAATAATCCCATAGTCTTTTTTCATCTTATCTTTTTGTGTGTCCTTTGAATCCTGTGACAGACTGCCATCTATCTGCCTAGATATATAGATCAATCTGTGTGTGTGTGTGTGTGTGTGTGTGTGTGTGTGTGTGTGTGTGTGTGTGTGTGTGTGTGTTGATCTACAAACATTCAAGTCTTTAAATACTTGGAAACTGAAACATCATTCATCTTTCACTCATTTGCAGAACAGGAGCTGGAGCCCATCTCAACACAAGGGGAAGGCAGGATAAACCCTGAACAGCTCACCAGACTATCACAGGGCAACTCCTGCACACGCACAACAAGTCACACTCACAATTAGGGACAATTTGGAACAACCAATTAGCATAATGTGCATATTTTTGGACTGTGGGAGGAAACAGGAGTACTCAGAGGAAACCCACACAAGCAAGGGAGGAACATGAAAACTCCTCATAGGACCTTCCTGCTTTGAGGGGGACGTGCTAACCACTATGCCACTAATACAACATTTTAATGGGTTTTAACAAAACATGAACAGTTTAGAAATTCAAGATTCAAGAGTTTTACTGTCACAAACAAGAATTACGTGAAGCAATTACTGGCAGTGAAATGCTTAAATCTCAAGTTCCCAAACAGTGCAAAGA
>JAQNCB010000012.1:13197430-13213265 GCA_030068295.1 Euristhmus nudiceps
TAAGTGTAAATAAGTTTAATGTTTCCTGCCATTTATTTTCTGCCGTTTTTATTGTTTTCTTTGCCCTCCTCCTCGCCGCTTTCGGACATCGCCTCACTCGAAAGTTAAGGTTCCACATTCTCCTTTTCTTTTATTCATTTATTTTTTTGCATTATGTTCTGTTATCTACTTCATTTACAGGTATTAACGGTTAGGTATATTGAATGATTCAAATGTATTTGGCTCTTATTTCATTCTGATTTTTCCTTTATTATAAAATTGAATGTGTTTTTGTAGAGCTTGGCACGAATTAGGTGATTTACATGTAAAATGCGATTCATTATACTAAAAAAGTCATGATAGGAAAGCCACTCTGGAACGGGTTAATTTCATATCTCGAGGTACCTGTGTGTGTGTGTGTGTGTGTGTGTGTGTGTGTGTACAATTTATTTATATATATATATATATATATATATATAAATTACACACACAAAAGGGTTTTTTGTATGGACTGTTGACTGTCTGGACCAGTCCCATGGAGTGCATGTGTCTATCCAAAATGTTTGTTGATGAGGCTCAAAAATTGGATAGGGCCCAATTGATTTATAATATATTGATATAATGTGCATGTCACAAGGAAAAAGTAACTTAAAAAAAAAAGAGAGAGATAAATCAATAGTTGTAATATTCTGATGGTGTGGAGTGTCAGAGCATCAACAATCTGTGTTTGTGTATTGTATTTCACCCTGGACAGCCCCTTTTCTCCCATCTCCCCTCTGGAAAAAGGTACAGGACACTAAAAACAAGAATTAACAGACTCAAGAACAGCTTTTACCCACAAGCTGTTTAACGTGTATAACCCCTCCACCACCACCACCAATATCACACACTGACTGAATAACCATCATTCAGACCATCTTCCTGGACAGTGCAATACTATCTCTAAAGGCAATACTCATGTTCAAGTACAATACTCATGTTTAAAGCAAGTCTCGAACATCATGACATTTTAGCACCATGCACCTTATAATTAAAGCTCCACCTCTTACCCGGTGTATATCATGCACATTTGACATATCATGCACCCTTCTATGTGTGAATATATGTGCAAGTCTGTAAATGTGTCAATAGCTACACATACATGTACCCTATATACACCTCTATGTATACATTACATATAGCTATGTGTCTGGAGACATGTGCATGTATATAGCTTAGTTCCTTATTTGTCTTTTATGCATTTTCTTTTTTTTTTAATACTTGCTGCTAAACAGAGTTGCCAAACTGATTTTCATTGTTCATGCAACTGTGACAATAAAGATCTCTTTATCTTTGTGTTTCTCAGTGCATCTAATACTGCTTTTAAGGAGGTGCTGAAACAAATCGAGAGCAGTCCTGAATGTGGAGCATTACCCATGATCTCCTTCCTTATTCTGCCCATGCAGAGAGTCACCCGTTTGCCCCTGTTGATGGATGTGAGGAAAACACACAGAGATACTTGCATACACACACACACACACACCCCACACACACACACACACACACACACCCACCTTGTTTAGTAGAATTTGCCTCCACATTGGGTAAAAAAAATGACTTGAAGGTATTTCAAAAAAGGAATTAGAAGCTGTTGTGTTGGATGTGGATTATACATGTTTATATGGGTATCCTCCAGGTACTTCTACAATCCAAAGACATGCACATTGGCTGAATTAGCTGTTTTAGATTACCTCTGTGTGTGTGTGTGTGTGTGTGTGTGTGTGTGTGTGTGTGTGAGTGTGAGTGAGTGAGTGAATGTTTGCTTACCCTGTGACGGCCTGACAAGCAGTTCATGGTGTAAACACCCCCCAACCCCACCCCACCCCCAACTGTTGGACGAGATAGAAAGGCTGGAGCCTGTGACCCTAGGATTAAAACGTTCTGTTACTCCCAGGTGGGACTGAAGTTTCTTCTTTTTCTCTACGTTTATGCAGACCATCTGTCAGAAAACAACTAAGCAGACAACTGAATACTACGCAGCTCGCTGGGCACTGAAGGCCATCAGTAAGGTGCGACAAAGTGTCTTGAACTTGTGTTTGCCTGCACAAACTAAAACCTGAATTGAAACAGTCTTGCCTCTGACAGGCTCATCATTAAGAGCTATAAGGATTTGAATTCATGGTCTGTCCCTGCCAGCCTGACTATATGCACTCTCTTGGCTAGATCGTAAGAACTATCTAACTTTTAAAATAATGTTTCTAAGAAGATTGTCTGTTTGCTCTTAAGCTGGTAAAGAGCTGTAATGATGGTGCCCAGAGGATGGAGAGGACCGAGCAGATGTACACCATCCAGAAACAGATGGATTTTGGGAAGATAAAGGTCGGTGCTGGTGCATTGCACTCAGGTCTAAACAAATTAGGATCCGATGTCTGTAGGCATACAAACCATCAAGAATTAGTATATTAATATCTGAGTGAATTAATAATTCAGAGCTGTAATTAAAAATTATTCTTGCATTGTAACCGAATACGATGCTCTTTCTGAAACTTGTACTTCTGTTGTATTGATCTAGCCGTTCCCGTTAGTCTCAGCTTCCCGCTGGCTACTTAAGAGAGGCGAACTGGCCTTGTGCACAGAGGAGCTTGGTATCTTCTGGAAGGCTTTCAGCCATAAGAGCTACTACCTCTTCCTGTTCAATGATGTGTTTATTGTTACCAGGAAAAAAAGGCAGGTCTATCCAGCCACTATGACGTGGACATTAACCCTGATTGTGTGTGTGTGTGCGTGCGTGCGTATGTGTGCGTGATAGTGGTGTTAGTGGTGGTGTAGCTTTCACCTCTACACATTTCGGAGTAGGACACAGATCACTGTCACCATCTTCATATTCATGGTCTCAAATGTTCTTTCTATTTATTTATTTATGGGTTTTTTTAATGCTTTTAAACTTATGTAATAGGGTAGGTAGATATAAAAGGTATGACTATTAAATAATGGCTAATGGTATAATTAAATTGCAATACAAAAACTTTACTGTTCAGTTCCTTTCCACTTCAGTATATTTATTCCCTGTCTGCAACTACATACCTCAGTATTCTGGTAGTCCACTGATCAGAGCAGTGCAGTAGGTCTTCATTTCTTATTAGTTATCTCAGAGGTTGTTATTTTTTAAGGTTCTACTGAGTACAGACCTGATGGTGCGAGTTCATTTACATCGTTTTGCAGACGGCCTTATGGATAGCTACTTACAGGAGTACTTTAAAGTCACTATCAGTGAATACGGTGTACAGTGATCCCTCGCAATATCGCGCTTGAGGTTCTGCAGCTTCAGTGCATCGCGGATTTTTAAAAAATATTCATAGAAAATAAAAGTAAGCAAATATGGAAAAAAGTTCATGAAACTGCCACAAGAGGTCGCTACTGACTCAGATTCGGTGGGAAATTCTTCTCGACAAATCAGCTTGCGAGATTTCAGAGGGCGCGTCCTAAACGAAAGTCAGTAGTAGTGTCTCTTCACTCTTTCACTATGGAATAGGGAAATAGTTAAGGGAACGGCGTCAAGGTCACTTGACTCTGTTTGAGACGGCTCTGAAATAACAGCATTAGTGTGGCAAAAAAGGTATTTCTTGCACTTTATTTACATCTATGTACAATTACACGCATGCATTTTATATTATCTATATTTTATATTTTATTTACATCTTATGCATTGTTTTTGAATGTTTAATTATTATAAGCATTTATAGCGTTGAATATGTATTTATTTATATTATATGCACATGTACATATACATCAGTCGGGGGGGTCGATCCTACTTCGTGGAAATTCGAGATCCCCCCATTAACCGTGAAAAGTGAGGGATCCCTGTATTCTTACTCTGTTCTGTTTGAACACAGACTAAGTATACCGTCAGTCGAACTCAGTGGGTAGGTGATGTGTGTGTGGTCTGGTGAAAGGGAGGCAAGTCAAGTCAATGTGACGTGTTTCCCAGCCAAAAACTAAACACCTCTTCTCATTAAAGATGGAAAAGGCTTAATAAACCGGGCTTAGAGACAATGATACAGACGGAAAGGCAGCGCCCACAGTGGGGGATAGGACAAATGATTCAACAAAGCATGCCTTACATTCCATCACATCTCTTAAACATATGTTGTTCTTGTCAGTCCGAGAACCTCAGAGATCTCGAACAGTATAGTGAACAGAATCTTTCTCATAGTGAATCTCCGCAACAATTTCTAAAGTGCTAATAATGATTACTTTTACTTAATGAGCCAAACACGATCACGATGCTTCATGCAGTGCTGTCTATCCAAGATTACTGAACAGAAAACGCCTGTTTTAAACAACTGCAGCTCACTGAAATGATTCTGAGTTAATCACGGAGTGGTTTTGTAATGCATTTGTATACATGTGTGTACACACGCAGTGAAGAAAGCTACGTGGTGTTTGACTATGCCACTCTGGAGAATGTGGAGGTTGAGGAGGAGCAGACTGACAAGCTCAGTTTGCGACTAGAGATGAAACCCAACAGCGAGGGGCGCTGTGAGCAGATGACTCTGGTGGCTGAAAGCAAGTAAGTGTTTGTAGCGCCACCTGCTGACAGACATCAACTCCTGCTTGCAAAAGTAATTACCCCCTTGCATTTTTTGTTTTCTTGCCCAACAACCTGGAATTAAAATAGATATTTGTGTTGTGCAACATACTAACAACCTTGAAGATAGAAAATTTGCGATTGTGGAGCAAACAAGAAATAGTTAAAAGGAAAAAAGAGAAAGTGTGTGTATAACTACTTAACAATAAAAGAAAGGAAACAGGTCCTTTGAAGAGCCATTTTTTTCATTCGTTCATTCATTTTCCAAACCACTTATTCCTAATTAGGGTCGCGGGCAGGCTGGTGCCCATCTCTGCCGACTCTGGGCGAGGGCAGAGTACACCCTGGACAGCTCTCCAGGCCATCGCAGGGCAGAAACACGCTGACGGCTATGCAGCTACTCTTGACGAACACCAGCAATGATTCTTTTACAGCCCTCTCACCAGACAGTGAGAGACATGGCCGGCCTTTGATAACCCAGTTAGCTGCACTGGGGGGAGCCATTTTTTACCACCCCAAATCTGTGAGGGTTATTTCATGTGTGCACGACCCTAATCCACAGGGGTGAGTTCAGTAAAGGTGAAATAGATCAGTTTCAGCAGTTTCGCCATCAGTAATAAAGCAGTGTGAGTGATGGCAAGTGGAATCACACATTTTATACTTTACCTCCGTTACACGAGCTTGTGGGTTTATTTTTAATGTACAGCATCAGCTGGCCCAGACGATCGGTTTCCAAAATAAAATCTTTCAGACCCCGATAATTACCAAAATATTTTTTATTCAGCTTTTGTGACAGACTGGTCCACGGCCCGGTGGTTGGGGACCGCTGCTCTAAAGCCTTACAGAACAGGTGTGTATATACTGAGATCATGTGACTCCTAGGTTGTGCACAGGTGGACCTCATTTTAACTAATGAGCAAAATCCTATTTGGGGGCTTCATGGCAAAGAGGTGAAATGCATATGCACGGACCTTTTTTTTTTTTTTTTTTTTTTTTTTTTTTTTTTTTTGGGTCTTGCTTGTTTTCACTTGACTATTTTGTGTAGGTCTATTAAATAGAAACCAATCATCAGAAAAATCGACTTAGATTACAAGTTGTAAGGCAACAAAATGCCAAGCGAGTGAATACTTTAGCATGCCACTTAAAATGTATGTGTGTAGCTAACATATGCTTATCAGAATTCAGCAGGCAAATGTCTTTCCTGTATTTGCTCTCCTCGCTTTCCCTAGTAGACATTATCCCTCTATTAACCGTCATAGGATATCTGCTACATGAAGTGAAACTGTTAATAGGCCCAAAATCAACATTTTTGACTAGTGAAATAATTTTAATACAATTATAAAGTGGCTAACAGAGTTAAATATGCAGAACAGCAGTAACACACAGATATAAATTACATTAGGGTTAATTCTTTTGTTGAAAAATGTGCTACAAGATTTGTATTTTATAATAAGAAGCCAGGGATATCTCTTAGTATCCCAAGTTTTGTCAATATATTTTATATCCATTTGGTGAAATCGGTAATGTTGTTCCTTTTCACAACTTTTTTCAACATGTTCATTCATTCATTCATTTTCTGAATTGCTTAATCCTCCTAATTAGGGTTGCAGAGAGGCTGGTGCCCATCTCAGCCGACTCAGGGTACACCCTGGACAGCGCCCCAAGCCATCTCAGTTTTTTCAACATGTGTATCTGGGAATTAGATTCCCCCCCGACATCGTGTACAATGGAGCAGAATTGGACCAGTGTAATTTCAGACTTGTTTATGGGTATAAATGTGTTTGCAGGCTGGACAGAGCTCGCTGGGTCACCGCTTTGTGCTGGTGTAAGCAAGGAGCGAGTTCCCCTAACAAGGATGGTGAGTGTGAACCCAGTTTAGTTTACTAGCTCATGCTAATCCAAGTTAATGATTGTTTTCTCATTTGTCATTTAGCCTTTTTAACCTCAGTTTTATTTTTACATTAGTGCAGAAACACACACCTCATTCTTTATATCATTATTTTGTATGGCGCAACTGTGTTCATACAATTTCCTCCGGGATCAATAAAGGATTCTGACTGTAACAATACTTTGTTACAGCGCTTCCTCAGTATGAAGCCATTAAAGCCCATATGCCCAAAGAGCCTGATGAGCTGAGTCTCCAGCAAGCTGAAGTAGTCATTGTCCTGCAGGAAGTGGAAGGTAAGGCCAGTTTACAAATGCTACTTAAAATTTTGCTTCAGCTGTGGGGGACTCCAGACTATTTCAGGACACACTTAATGGCTCCTTTTGAGTCAAAGGAGGCTTGTAATTTATCTCAGTTGATTATTCCTCAACGAGGAGACCTGTTCACAAAGCTCAGACTTGCATATAGGACACCACACGCACACAATTGTGTTTGGTCTGATACATTTGCCAACTCAAAAAAAAAAAAAATCATGGGCATTTACCGAAAAATCACCCCGATGAGCCTTGAAATGAAGATATTATGCTGTGGTGACCTCATTAAAAAACAATTTTGTTTGAGCCCAAGCTTTGAGTTCCAGTGTGAATGAGAAAGCCATAACAAATGTGGATTCATATACCGTATAGCACAAATTACCCATTTCAGGTTCTGTAAAGAACTCATTCTGAACACCAATTGTACATCACATGCACCTTACAGCGACTTAATCTCTTGTAACAAATTATATTTTATTTTTCGTTCGTGATTCATATAAAGCCTTCAAATTCCTAATGTTTTTTATGGGCTAACTTATTCAATGTAAATTTTGGAATAAACTGAATAAAACATTAGTAGGAGCTTGGGAGTGTCACCTGCACTGACCTTATCTTTAAAACCCCTTCCATCTGAACATTTAACCAAATTGTACTTGCCCTTATTCAATGACTAATCAATAGTTTAAGAAAAATAGAGTAAACCATGCTGTCAGTGCTTTCAAATAACACATTCTAATCACAGAAGTCTTTAGGACAGCAATTTAAACCTTTTACCAGCCGCAACACATGATTATGTCAAGGTAGCCACTTGGGGACTTTAATCATTGCAGGTCAAGTTTATCAAAATGACCAATTGTTTAACTGCCCTAGGCCACATCAATCCACGCTACCCGAGTGTGGATTTTCTTCTTCTAACAGCTGTGGAATTGTTATTCATTAGATGAGGAAGCAGTGCCAAAGTCTAAGTTACACGAAAGAGGTGAATCGGGGGATTGTGCTGCCATTTAATACATGTGAAAATAAAGAGAAGGGCTTTTGCATGCTTTCCCCTGGGATGAGCCCCGTCAATGCACCTTCAGTATTTTGTTCTTTAACAACATATGTACGTTTGTTAGGTTGGTGCTACGGGGAGAGGATGAGAGATGGAGAAAGGGGTTGGTTTCCAGCCAGCTGTGCTACCCAGATCACCAACCGCACTGCCATCGAGAGCAACATACAGCGCATGCAGCGATTACGCAAAGAGACAAACGTCTGACAAGAGGACATGCTGCACAACCCGGTCTAATACAGAAAAAATGGCAGTTTGTTTGTCGAGTAATACATGTGACCCTTTTATAGTGTGAATGAACTCTGCACTTTGCCAGGAGGGTGAAATGAATCAACCAAGCAGTGAGAAACTTCACCTTTGATTTTTATTTTGAGCTTGCTTCTGTTAAAATTCATGTTTGGATACATAAAAAGTTATTTAAAAATGTCAAACTGACCAGATATCAAATTTTTTTTTAAAAACCATTTGGTGTAAAAACATAAGACCGATTTAGAAAAACATCTGTAGTTTCCCCAAAGCTGTCACAAAAAAAATGGAAAAAACAAAACAAGTCTGCATAGATTCTGCAGGCAATCGGTGGTAATCTGGTCAAATGCGTGTTGCAAGCTTAGACGATCGTCAGGTCAAATCTGGTTCTTATTGCTCGGATGTTTCTTCTTGATGACAAAACTGTGAAAGGAGGGGAGGGTTAATCTGAGTGGAATTAGCATCACGTTCAGGAGAGAATCTGTACAACGTTCCTTGATTACAAACAACCAAATTCAGAACTACAAATTAATAGTGTGTCGAGCATCAGCTCATAATGGCTGTATTTTTAAGGCTGGTACAGCCTTGTGTCAACAGAAAATGCAAACAGAACCACAACCCACCCCGGTCAAACTCTGGAATTTCCCTTTACAATAATCTGCTATCTAGGTTCAAGGGCAATCCTACAATTTTGAAGTATTAAGATTCTCTACAGAAAGTGATAGTTAGACCTAAAGGATACAATCACATTGTATATAACACGTATACACCCTGAGCTATAATGACTTTCTCGACTAGTAGCTTGATTATTCATAAGATGTTTACTTTTCCAGAAATAACAAATGTTGGTTTCATACTCTGCCAGTCTTGGATAGTTAAGGTTGCCAAATAATTTGCACTATCTGGGAAATTTATCCAAAACAACCCCCTAAGTGGTGTAATAGACTATTAATTTTTTTTTTGGACTTCTGCATTTTAGATTGCATTGATGGCCAAATGGTTCCGATTAGGCACATTCACCATGGTTATTGTAACCTGCTTTTGAAACAGTGACTGATACAGAAAGGGTTAAAACAAACCCGGCAGGATGGTGCAAGATGGTGATGCCGGCGGCGGTTGGTCTACTCGTCCCCGCCCTGTTCAGCCTCGGGAGCGGTTGATTTGTCGCTTGGTGCATCAGCTGCCTTGTTGTCTTTGCCATCCTGGGGCTTGGTGGTCTGAGGCCGTCTGCGGCGGTAGTTGAAGTTGCGGCGGTAGCGGCGTTGCCGTGGCTCCTGGTTCTGACCAGCTTCACCCTGGTTCTCCTTATCATCCTCCTCCCCTTCCCTTGCAGGCCGGGGTCGAGGTGGGCCTCTGTGTGCATACAACAATGTTAGCAATACAAGTACGTAGGTGGTGACGAATACAAATTCTACACATTCAGCCATGATCCTTTCTCAAGTACATTTTTTCTTCAGTCATTTACACTTGCACAACCAGATAATCAGGTTTTTATGCCTGCTCACACACACGCAACGCAGCATACGAACCTTGATCTGAACCTTGACCTGTAGCCTCTGTAGTAGTTCTGCCTCACTGGTTTATTGCCCTGGTCTTGACCACCCTGGTTTTCATCAACCTCCCCACCCTACAAACATGAAAAATATCTGTGACTACTTCCATACAGCTACAAGTCCAGAATAAGAAGTTCTTCTGAAATCCATGCTCATGATTGACTTAAGCTAGAATACCTCCGTCATTTCGCCTCTGGGTGGAGCATTGGTATATGGGGGTCTGCGGCCATAACGTCTTCTGACGTAATATGGGGGGTAGCGCCTCCTGCCAGGGAAGGTGGGCTTGCGCTGCTGCTGATCGCCTTCACCAGCACTGTCCCCTGCCTCCCTCTTGCTTCCCTCTCCATCACTTGGGTAGTTGTCCTGGTAGTCACGTGGCGGGCCCCTCCTACGTGGGTAACGTCTGTAACGGTTCCTGTCTGCTGCATATTTACTACCTTGGACCGGAACGCCACCAGGCCCAGTTACATTGGCTGCTTCTGCACCCTACAGATACATCTTCATTTAACCACCAAGTGACTGGTTTCATGATTAATAAGGACTCAGTAAATCACCGTGTGGTTACACACTATAGGTTAGAGAGGTAAACTGTGTATAGAGTCGATTTACATTTACAGCATTTTGCAGGCACCCTTATCCAGGGTAACTTGCATTTTTTTAACCCAACTGAGCAATGGAGGCTTGAGCCTTGCTCAAGGACCCAACAGTGGTGCCGTGGTGGCACTGGGACCGTTCGGGTCATAAATCCAGAGCCTTAACCACTGAGCTGCCACTGCCCACAGTTTATGCTTTTGATATGAACCCTTGCTTTCATGGTCAACAGGAAAAGCTCACCTTTTCTCCTTCAACCACATCAAACTCCACAGTCTCCCCATCCCCTACACTGCGAAGGTATTTCCTTGGGTTGTTCTTCTTTATCGCAGTCTGAAGAGAACCGAAATCAAATAACAATCACCAAGTGAAACTTTCATTGTAATTCACACAACACCACCAAGAGACAAAAATCACAGAGTGAGCAGATAGTTACCTGATGTACAAAGACGTCTTCTTTTGTGTCATTCCTATCAAAAAAAGGGGGGAAAAAGTTGGAAATCTATTTCACTGAAATAAAACAAATAGGGATTATTTCAATAGCACAACACAGTTTAAAGGACTTGGCAGCTTTAATAGGGTTGATGTCATGCCCTGAACCACGTTTCTGAGTTTCAGTTTGTTCACCTGTTGATGAAACCATATCCATTTCTTACGTTGAACCACTTCACTGTCCCCAGGACTTTTGTTGCTACAAGGAGGAGAAACAAGACAGGACGAATATAAACAATGAGCTTTTACAGCACCTTTTATATTTCATACACCGCAATGTTTTAATGGAATTACTAACAGCCCAGCTACGAAAAAAGCACCAGGAAACTAAACCTTTGCCAAACTCGAAGCAGAAACTATTTATGGCCTCCAACTGTTGCGCTGTTTATAGACCATGATCTAAAACCGTCGGTCTGCAGAACCAGCTGCTTCTATCAGAGCCCCTGATTTCTAAACCTGCTCTGTTCATGAGCTGCTACCTGAATTTAACAATGATTTCAGAGAAAACTGTAGTGCAGGACATTTCATCCTGAATAAACAGTACTCATGTATCAGTATTATGAGTCGCATAAGGTCAGTGAGATGAATCAACACCGACTCATCAGGAAATGACATCGCGAGGGCTGAAACAGGAAAACACACAAGACACACACACGTGGTGCCGATACTGTACAAACCGCTTCAGGAGAAACTACTCCACTGTACTACCAGACAAACCTACTACAGGTGTATTATACTGGGGAAACATGTCATTATTAGTATTATTCAATATCCTCAGTTTAGGAAGAGCAGCGAGTGTAAGCAGGTTAGCTAGGATGCTAACTCCTGATACGCTTCTAGCAGCTAGCCTCAACCATGTGGTCGGACATACGCCAGTAAGCAAACATTCGGCTGGTTTTACCTTAGGATCCACATTTACGCACCAGTTCTGCGCTTGGACGCGGGCGTTGAACACGAAGACGTGCATTCCGGTTTAGGGTTTTTCCCCCAAATCATTCGAGCGTGTGGTTAGACAAAGAAATGTCCGCATCCCAGAAGAACGGCGGACATTTTGGGAATGCTAACTTTAATATCAAGCTAGCGGCACACAACCGGTTTGGGCTCTTTACGAATATGGCGATTAAGTTCGATTTAATAAAAATATATATGAACCAATATCCTCCTGGAAACTATATCCATGCATTTTTCTCTTTTGTTAATATTGTTAGTACTCTGTACTAGGCTAGGCCAGGAGACTAGTCGTATACGGACTCCATAGCAAACAAAGAGTAGCTCAGCTCAATTGTCTAATAATACCTACACTATCTTCTGGAATCTGAACAATATATATTTTTTAATTATTGAGTATTATGCATAATCGTGTACCCGCGGTCCACAAGCAAAACACACTGGCCACTCGTCATCACCAGGTGTCTTAAGGACACGGACAGTGGGTCATGATCAAGGCCAAACTCGCTTCACAACACGGACACACTCCGGTGTCCAGCACAGTACGGTCACTTCCACGGACTGACTTCTGGACCAATTTTGTTTTAGTACCACTGGAGTGATTTTACGAAAAAAAAATGAATTGCTGTGAGATTTTAACTGTTTGGAGGTATACTAGTAACCGGTCTGCGCGTGAACACGAACACACAGGCCTCAGGTTAGCATGTCGGCTAGCCTGTCAGCGATGGACTGACACGCGACAGGAATGAAACAGAGCGCGTGCGTTGGTATTTGGATATTTTACGAAAATCAACCGTCGCCCCGAATGTAAGTTGATCCGTCTAAGCAAATGGACATTAACTTAACTTGCGTCAAGCAAACAGGACTGGCTAACGTACTGAAGGAACTTAATGGTTCAGGCGTATTTACATTTTACCCCCTTACCCCAAGCGTCAAAAAATTGTGGCCCAAAACGACCAAGAGAACACGGTTCTGGGGTTACCATGAGATTCCTTACATCATAAACACCGCCTGAAAACACCACACAGAGCCAGGCCTCAGAGATTCATGACTGCAATACATTATAATTCGCTAAAGCAGCCGTTGAGGCAAGCCAACTCACCGATGACCTTCTTATCCCCCGCGATAGCAGCGGCTGCCGGGCTGGATGGGCTCTCCGCATCGGCGGCAGGCTGCGGCGGCTGCTGTGTTTCGGCCTCGCTGCTCATGGTGGTTTCTTGTTGGTAAAGCCGGCGGTGGCTCTCTCGTGTGTTCTTTCCCGGTGCTAGATGGTAACCTGGGCCGGCGGTGGTGGGGGCTACTGCCTTCGGGCTCTCTGCTTTCCTTTCTCCGCTCCCGTTGCCGATCGAACTGGAGGGAATTACAAGATACACTGGAGAGTAGTCCTAGGCGAAAATCTGGTTCTTACATCGGATTGGTTGAGGCGTTGGACATCAGCCTACGTTGGTCGTTTACCTCAGGCTTATTGGTAGGCATTGATGTCAATCATGTGCGCCAGCGCAAATAGAGCCTGCTCTTTGATTGGCTGGTTGAAATGTGAGTAAGCGGAGGCTCTGCTGCTGTACATGTTAAAATGGAGACTGGAAGGATTGAACACAAATACCCAGTTTTACACTTGTAGGCTTGAAAAACGAGTTTAAATGTTTGTTTATAAGTCAGTCATCTCTTATACACTCTGGTGTGTGAGAGAAGTGAAGAATTCCTTTAAACGTCATTTTTTTTGTTGCTCCTTATACAGTCTGTGCTTTCACTGACATCAACCAGGTGCTGCTAGCTGCTCAAATTACAGCAAAATACTTCAAGAGGCTCTACTTATTCGCTCTCACTCCCTCATTTCTCATTTACCAGGCTGCTTAATCCTACTTAGGTTGCTTGAACCTATCTCAGCCAGCACTGGGTGAAGACTGGGTACACCCTGAATGGCTCACCAGACCATCACATGGTAATACACACACACACACACACACACACAACACACCATTCAAGCTCACAATCACAGCTAGGGGCAATTTGGAACAACCTATTAACCTAATGTGCATGTCTTTGGACAGTGGAAGAAACCAGAGTACCTGGAGGAAACCCATGCAAGCACAGGGAGAATATGCAAATCCCACACAGAAATGCCAATGCCCGGGAATCAAACCCAGGACCTTCTTACTGTGAGGTGGATGTGCCAACTACTAAGCCACCGTGCTACCCTGTACTTATTTGATAATAAAGTAATTGAATGGTACCCTTTGTGCTGAATGGATCAGTAAGATCACTGTGGGGAGTCCAGTTGGAAGTGTAGTTCAACCATTCAGTTCAAGTTGATATAGGTGGTGGATGTTTTTCTTCCCAAATTCTTTCTTACAGGTCAGGTCTGGACTGTTGGTACAATCAGTCTGAGATATATATATCAAAACACAATGATACAACAAGCACGACAGGCAGTTAATTATGACATCACTATCAGAAAGTACAACTGGTAATTTCTATAATCTCACAATAGGTAATTACTACAAGATGGCAATGTTATATCACAATAAACTCCATCGCGATGTCCTGTCGGTGTCACATGGTGTATGGCCAGTTGGCCCTATACTGTATAGTAGTATACTTGCTGCTATACTGGTTTTTAATTTAAGAACCCGATTCTCTTTTTATTGAAATAAAACAATGTACCATCCTTCTTTTATTTCAAACAAAGCCTCTTGTCAACAGCCCTTGATCCTAAACAAAATCTAGTGTGAAGCAGTTAAAGCGAAGCAGCCAGATACACGCTGCAGTGTATGAACCATCATGTCTATTTTTAACCTTGTGACTGAATTTACACTTTCAGGGTAGAAAACGTTTAAAACCACATCCCCTCACACAGACACTGCCCACTGCATTTTAAATTGAGGCACTCGATGAGACCGAGTCATAGCAGAGTGTGAGACAGTCCCACACAACCTCCTTCACTTTTTATCATGTAAATGTTGTGCTGGCGCTGTAGCTGAGTGACTTGACGACGTGTGAAGAGCCTGTTGTTAACGGCCCGGCACAAAGACGGCCTTTAACATTGACCCTCAGAAACCTCCTGCCGAGACCAGAGCTCTTCCAGCATTTCTGCTGAAAGGGATCCTTTGTATGGGGGGGGGTCTGCGCCATGATGGAGGATAGAGGAGGCTTTTGGATAGGTTAGGATGCGGATTTGGGGAAGGAGCAGAGACAATAGAAATTTCACTCGTCAGGAACTGGCATTAAATGGCACATCTTAGGATAAAGAGTGGGTTTGGTTTCAATTGCTGTTAGAATTCTTTAAACGTTGTGACTCTTGTCGGATTTTTCATAGAAATTGACTTATTGTCCCATATTTTCCAAAGTGATGAGTATTATTAACACAGTCATCGAAAGTTGAGGTGTGTATAAAATGGTTCCTTACAACAAAAAGTAGAAATTTATTCAGGATACTTGGCAAAGAATTCAGTCAGACAACATTGTGAATAGTTAACTGTAAAGCTATCCAAGAGATGGACAATGAAAGTATTCTTCTCAGGCCTCAAGAGAAACAGGAGACACTTGTCTTCAGTGTTTGTCTCCCCATATTTATGAGATCGGCTTTCTAAATGTATAGGAGGGCATCACAGTTATATGTCCTGGAATCTGGGATGATGATATTGTACAGTTTCGTGGTGCTGGAGGTCAGAATGTCTGAAAATAAAAGAAAAATCCTGAAAGTTTTTCTTTCCCCCAGATGTCATGAATAGTATTATCCACCGAGTGAAAAAGATGAAAAAAGACAAAAAGATGTCACATTTCTCCACACTGGGCAATGACGACGGGTAGTTTGGGTTTGTTGTTTGGTCCGGTCGGCACGTTCTGCAACAACACGTTAAAAAGCAGAGAGTGTTAACCTGAATAATAGCAACTAACAGACAGCACATTTGCGACCAATCACAGAAAAGTGGGAAATAAATTGGAAATTATTAAATATATTGTTGAACTCTAAACACGAATATCTCCAAAGTTGCATGCTTAAAAAACTGAAAATTCCTGGCAGGTTGTGGTTGGTTACTCCAAAACTTGACAAATATGTTAGAATTTATTATTATTTGAAAGCTTAGGATATCAGCTTCAAATAACTCAAAATTAATAGCATCTGATTTAATACCCACTTTGCTGTGATGGGCCACATATATAATGTATGTATGTACACGTATACACACACACACACACATAATATATATA
>JAQNCB010000012.1:13323848-13337721 GCA_030068295.1 Euristhmus nudiceps
ACACACACACACATACACTTTTTTTAATGAATATTTAAAAAAATCAGCGATGCACTGTAGCTGCAGAACTGATATAGCGAGGGATTACTGTATACCATATTTACAAAAGTACTAACTATAATATAATCTTAAATATCAATCTTACATTTTCTTCAGAAGTGATTCCAGCAAACATGATTTAGAAAATATAATGTGTGTATCTGTGTATAACATATTTATTATATATTTAGAATAAAGTTACTTTAGTTAAAGGTTTCGATTAAAAGCAAACATAGCATGTTTTACCGGTGAGTTAGCAAACAGCATGCTCACTATTACTTTAGTAATCCTGGAAAAAACAAACAAACAATGCAATGCTTTCTCTCACCAGACGTCCACTCTTTCCACACAGGCTAGCATACTTCAGCCACGTCCTCATGTCCTCGTGAGGATTGATGACCAGAGAACGCACCATCAGTATTCTTTGCCAGTCCTCCACTATTCGCTGGCAGCCCTGCACAAAACACAACTCTTTCCGATGTGAGAAATATTACAGTACTTCCCTGTATACTGAGGGATGTCAAAGATACTGCTAATAAAAACATTCGCGAAGATGTTTATTGCATCTTAAGAAACACTCAGGATGACTAATGTAAGCGAATACATGCATGGGCCCAAGATGACAGAGAACGTTCTCAGTTACAGATTTCAGACTCATCCACAATTTCAAGTGAAGTCTACAAGTACACTTTTAAAGCATCACACACACACACACACACACACACACACACACACACACACACACACACACACACACAAACAGTGACATTCTCAGAAAAGTTGCCTGACTCAAGATACTCCCTCATTATAATGGCATTTTATTTATGTGTGATAGTATTCATGCATCCTGCATTCAAATAAGTGCCATGTCTCTTCCAGAGCAAAGCCCTACAGATGCCTAGGTTTATTTGCCAGTAAATCATTACCATGAATATTCCATTGGCAATTCGCCAACACATTCTGCATGGTCTGAATTTATTTCTCCAGGACATCTCACTTTACCTAAAATTGTTGATGGTTGAAAGTTTCGAGGTTATAGCGCAATGGTATTTCAGCTCTAATCCACTGGGACAAATGGGTACACAGTGTAAACGAGTAGGTAGATAATTTCTGGGTCATTCCCTAACAAATCAACAACTCGCCCACACTCACTGGTAACAGAGTTAGCTTATTTTGTCTCCATGATCCTTCCATCCTCCACACAAACCAATCTGAAGTTTGAGTCCTTTCTGCCACATACTTTGAGTTATAACTATTTATCAGAGGGAGATAATTGCCCCAAAATGGTGTCTGGCTATGAAACGTTAGTCTAATACTGAATTAAATAATAAATCAGATTTAAATTCAGAACTTTTCTTTGGCTCTAGGCTAACAGGTAAAGATCCAAAGCACAGAAAAATATTTTTATATGTAAATCCTAATATTATACGGACTGTGCAGGTGCCAAGAAAGGTGCTTGAGTCTACCTGTCCACACGGCCATGCTTAAAAGCCCAAAAATCATGCATAAATAAACTACAAGCACCAAACCTTTTTTCAGATTAAAAGTTTAACCAAACAGATTTGCTCATTATAAATCAGACAGTCTGAGAATAATATCCTGTTGAACCACAGCATCTCCATATTGTACATTCATTTTTGGATGTCTTTTGACTTTTTTTTTTTTTTTTAAAGTCTTTTGACTTTTGACATCCTTGTTGACAATGGAGATCGAACCCAGGACTCCTTGCTGTGAGAGGTATCGACTAGGCCAGCATGCTTCATGTATTAAAATAAATAAATAAAAAATATTTAACGAAATGACATGTAATCAAATAATCATAACAACCCCGTGCATGATCAAATTAAATCGCCAATTCTAAAACATTTACCTGAATGCTCAACAGAAAGTGAAAGTTTGAGGTACGCCTATCATCAGAACAGAGGCCACAGCAGGGAGAGGTTCATTATATCATTCTAGATATATATGGCGCGAATTTGAACATTTGCAGTTGTGTTGAATAATTTTGAAATTTTGAAATAAAAATGAAGCAAAACACCTTTACATATCATTTCGTAAAATGAAATTTTCGTGTAATGAAGCTTTTGTATCTCAAGGTTCCACTGTATGTATTTACATGTAGCACTTTATCCCTGATATGTAACTGTTGCATTTTATAAAAATTTTATCTTTTGTGGATGTTTCTGAAAACCACTTATAGTGAAAGAAGCTAACAAAATAAAGAAAAGATTACTATATGTCAAATCACCTTAGCTTTGCTTATTTTTTTATACAACTTCATTTTTCCATATCTAGCCGATACTCTCTAAAATCACTTCCTCTTCTTGAACCACTGTGGGTGCTAGAGTAATAAGGTTACCTGTAATCTTTCCCACCATGTCTCCCTGATGATGTCTCTCCTCTCTGGAACCAGTTTATACTGGATCACCTCCTCTAGTTCTGACAGCATCTGACAAGACACCATGGCCTGTGGAAAAAAAGAATGAGACAAAACAGGACCATACGGAACAGAACTGCAACAGTTTATGAAGTTCTTACACAGATTTAACCATTTAAATATTTGCATTATGAAATTTAAGGCTCGATGCTTATATGTGCCCTGCTACATATCAAGGGTTGTATGCAATCTAGACTTTTTTAAAACCTGCGAATGGGTTTCCATGTGTGGAAAGGATGCAACCCATTAATCCGAACAAAAGCAAATGGATGAATGATAATAGATAAATAATCACAAATCAATGCCATTGCCACCCACCACTGCAGAGGATCATAGAAAGAGCTTAATTTATTAGTGAACCGGGTTTACAAAGGACAAACAGGTTCAACAAAAAAATTCAGGCCATGGGTTGTTTTTTTTTTTTTTGTTTGTTTTTTGTTTTTTTGGGACAGATCTAATCCAAAATTGCAGACAGTTTGACTTACTCTCATTAGAGCAACGGTGTATATATAAATAAACATGCCCGTCTCATCAAGCCCCACATCTGTATCAGATAAACGCGTATGACGTCCTTCCTCCCATGGAAATTTATGGCTATTGTTATATAAACTCCATCAGACTTATGTTTGGGGGGGATAGATTTCAATTTCTGACATGCAAGAAAATGTGGATGGTATAAACACACAGACTACTAGCAGGCACAAAACTGGTTTGATGTAAATGATGTTACCCAAGACTGGACAGTCAATTCTGAAAGGTGGGTGGAATTAAAAAGCAAATCAGTTTCATTTACTGCCATGGGTGTTCATCAATGGTGCTCTCTTCTGGAGCTCAAAGTGTTAAGTGTTCAATGAAGTCTCACCCCATATGCCCTGCTATAGCTCTCTCCAGCCATGGCAGTCAACTCCGCATCCAGCAGGTCCCTGGCCTTGTCGATGCACTGAAACACACACCCACACATTAATGAGTAAATATTCAAGCTTTGGCAATCGGACTCGAGTAATGAAACGCAGGTTTAAGGTTATTTGACATCCATCTACCAGTTGCTGGCGTCTTTTGTCTCATCGCTGGATTCCACATAACGAGGACTAATGAAACACATGTTATCGTTTAAATGCTTTAAGTCAACCTGATTTGCCTACTTTCCCCCAAAGCATGATCCTAGACAGCTATGACACATCCATTACGGCTATTTTCCAATTTCGCCTCAGATTGATTAACATGTCGCAGCTGCCTTAAAGACCTGCCAATTCTAACACCCATAGCATTGTGGGTGGATTCAAATCTGTTAACACTTTACCGTGATGTGCACATGCAGCCAGAGATCTCTACAAAAAATGGCTAGAAAAAAAAACACCCAGAAGGCCACTCATTATCAAATGAAAAAAAAAAACAAAACAAAAAAGGTACCAGATGCCAGACAGGTTACCAGCAAACCAGTGAGAATGTGCACGCCCAAGCTTAGTGGTTATGGAAAAGTCAGTAGCCATTACAAGGTTTACAGGTCAACACCTGCATTTCCCATACGGTAATTAACCCATCCGGAGAAACCGACAGGAACCGGGAGAGGAACATGAAATAACAGGACAGCATGAGATAAAGAGAGAGGTTCTCTTAAGTTGAGGGTGTAAGCTGCCATTCTGATGTCCTGAGCAGCAATTATGGTTCAGCTTGATTAAATGGCAGAAGACAGAACACACACGGTGAGTGTATTCATCTGTGTGCCTGGGTAGGAAAGATTGTATGAGCTTAGCTAAAGCCCTGTTGCACATCAACCATAACTGGCTATTTATTTGGGTTATTGGGAATAGAAGATGACGTCAGAAGGACAGAAAAGGTTATCTATAATATTTCCACCACTGTGAACAAGCTAACAGGTGTTGAGATCCACAGTGTGATAAATTTATTATTATTATTTTTAACTACAACATAATACCACCACATAATACTAGTAGCTGAATGTCACTGAGAAGAAAAGTAACTCTAAGTGTGTGCAAAGTAAGCTTTTCTAATGTTAAAATTGAAAATATCAGGCAAAACTGATTCCCTATAATTAAACACAGATATGACAGTAACAAAAACGGCAAATAATAATAATATATCACTATCAGATCTGCAACTAGAGTGTTTTAGCCCCGTTGAAAAGAAAGAACTAATCTCATTAATTTCCTCAATCTAAATCATCTACCTGTATAATTTATCCAGTACCTACATGTTTCTTTAAGCAGATACTATGTGAAGTGATCATCATTTATTAAATGTAATAAATTCTTCCCTCAACACTGGCTATGTACCTAAATCCTTTAAACTAGCAGTCATCAGACCTCTGATTTAAAAAACCTGATCTCGACCCAAATAAGCTGTCCAACTATAGACCAATAGTAAACCTCCCATTTATCTCCAAGATCTTGGAAAAAGCTGTAGCAGTTATGTTCATATCTTTGTAGGAATAACATTCATGAAATGTATCAGTCAGGATTTAAGATTTACCATAGCACAGAGACAGAACTCGTTAAGGTGGTAAATGGTGGCCTCTAACCACGGCTGCAGCCTTTGATGCGATTGATTATACGATTCTCCTTGACAGATTACAAAATGTTGTTGGAGTTAAGGGAACAACCCTCTCCTGGTTTAAATCTTTTTTAACTGACTGTTACCACTGTGTAGATGTAAATGGTGATTTCTCCATTTGTTCTAATGTTAAGTTTGGTGTCCCACAAGGTTCTGTCCTAGACCCGTTGCTTTTTTCTCTATATATGCTCCCTTCGGGTAATATCATTTGTGATCATGGTATTAGCGTTCATTGTTATGCTGATGATACTCAGTTATATATTTCAGTCAAGCCAGATGAGAGACATCAGCTTAATAAAGTTGAGAAATGTGTAAACTCTGATCAAACTCTGATAAGACAGAAGTACTTGTACTCGGATCACAGGCAGCTAGAAATAGGGTTTCTGATTATGTAGTGTTTGGATGGTGCTTCAGTTTCAATAAGTGTAGCAGTAAAGGACCTTGGAGTGATTATTGATGCTGGTCTCTCAATTGAAGCTCATGTATGCAAAATTACCTGACTGGCCTTCTTTCATCTCAGGAATATTAGCTAAGAAATAATATGTCACTGCATAAAGTGGAAAAACTTGTTCATGCTTTTGTTACTTCATGATTAGATTATTGTAATGCATTACTCTCTGGATGTTCTAATAGGTCCATAAACAAGCTAGAGTTGGTCCAGAATGCAGCAGCAAGAGTCCTTACTAGAACTAGAAGATACGAGCACATCACCCCTATCTTATTTACACTGCAATGGCTTCCAATTACACTTTGAATCGAATATAAAATACTACTTTTATCCTATAAAGCACTTAATGGTCTTGCGCCACATTATCTTAGTGAACTTCTCATCATTTATGATCCAGCACACCCCCTTAGAACAAAAGGTGCAGGATGCTTAGTGATACCTCGAATAATGACGACTACTGCAGGGGGCAGACTCTTACAAAGCCCGACATTTATGGAACAACCTTCCATTTGATGTCTGGTACTCAGACACAGTCTCTGTTTTTAAGACAAGCCTGAAGACTTGCTTGTTTAGTTGAGCATTTTGTTAGTAGGCTTTTATTAGGTTGAGGAGCAGATCTAGAGGTTCTCAGGCATAGAAAGTTCTGGTAAAATGTAACGTTGTGATGCTGTTGCTCCCTCACTCTACATGCTCACCAGGTTTGTGACAGTGGAGTGGCTGACTGCTCAATGGCACAGGGTGCCCTCATGTCTGCCTTCCTTCTGGTTCTCTCCTTTAGCTATGCTGCCATAGCCAGTCATGCCGGAGTCCCTGCTTGCACTTAGCAATAATAAACTCTTCTATTTTCATTACACTCTTTTGAGTATATCTATCAATCACTCTCTCTCGCTCCCTCTGTGTTTTTGCTGAGGTACACATTCTTCTTCTGTGATGCCGGTAATCCTGATCCTTCTGCTGTCCGAGTCCTGTGGTCTGTCCCGGTGTGCTGATGTTGGCTGGAGTTCTTATTTTGGAAGCCCTTCACTCCTGCTGATGGAGATCGGAGACGGTGAAGATGACTTTTTACTGCTTGCAATATAAATTCTTTTCCCACATATATTTATGACTCACAGTTGTGGTATAAACAACTGGACTACATTTTGGACTGTAATGATTTTTTTTTTATATATATGGTATTGTATCTGCACGGTTTCACCCAAATGAGGATGGGCTTCCCTTTTGGGCCAGGTTCCTCTCAAGGTTTCCTCTGGTCAACTGAGGGAGTTTTTCCTTGCAGCCATCTTGCTCATTAGGGATGTGTAGGGGTTGGAGAAAATGTTTAAATTCTTTTGTACTTTGTAAACGTTTGTACTACTTTTACAGTGTAAAGCTGCTTTGCGGCAATGTCAATTGTAAAAATGCTCTATAAATAAAACTGAATTGAACTGAAAAGTAGTTTATGATACTAAATATTATATATATATATATAAATAATATGTGTATAAAACTATACAAAATATGACTGAAGCTTTTCCACCACACCCAGTTCTTAATATCGCTGCTCAGAGTTATTATAGTTTCCTCTTAATTCTGACTACACAATTGGGATCTATAAAGAATTATCCAGCGATTAGAAAAAAATTGTTTCGAAACCCCTGAAACACTCCACCAAGTTCGCATCTGTATCCAGTTTGATTTTTTTGACAGGTCCATCTGGCTGAAAAATGGAGAATCGGGGCTCTGTCTTTGATTAGAAGGATGAGAGAGCGGAGGAGGACGTATAAAGCGAGCAGACAGGATCTGGGTTGCAGGTTGACCTTTGAGATGCCTCTTCTGGCAGGAATGCTGCTGATCGTGATGCTGAACACCTGTGGGGATGAAAGCTCGTCTTCTTTTGTACGAAAGAGAGTTCAGCTCATTGTGAACATAAATTCATTCATTCTGATCACTTTCTTTTTGTATGGAACAACTTTGTGCACTGTTGTATGATGGGAAATCTTTCCTAGAATGTTAATGGTGACAATCACTGTGTTTCAAAGAACCAATTTGGAATAAAATAAGTAAAATGCAATCTCTGTGAATTTGACCAGGGTACCATTAACCTTATGGCTCAGAATGTGATGCTGAGATGCTTTACTACTCACCGCAGTCATAAGCACATTAAAGTTACCATAGCAATCCTGTCAGCTTATACCATTCTGCCCAATCTTCAATAATTTCTCTCACCAAAGTGACTGCCTGAAGAAGTGCCAGTCACTGATGTTTGTCGTTATTTGTACCATTCGATAGAATGCAGATGTTCCTATTAAAGTGGTTGGTAAGTGTATATGCATAAAATACTGTAGACTGAAGATCTGTCACTCACTTGCTGGGCCAATGAAAAGAGATCCTGGTGCAAAGCAAGCACTGCCCTGTAAAAGGCACCATCGTGAGTATCTCTAGGGATCATACAGGTGTACTCTTCCATACTGTCCCAGTGCCCTTGAATACACACAAATAAATGCATAAAACATTGCAATAAACCATTGCTTAAGCTTGTTTTATAATCTTTTTCATATATGACCACCTGTAATTTTATTAATGCTATCAGCTGACATATTTAACAACTTCTCCAAAATATACCCCACTATTTCTTCTTCGCAAAGTGACATCTGTCAGAAATTAGCACAGTTTAGGTGGTAATCATTGCTGATATCTCATTACACAGTCCTATTACCCAGTACTAAATGCAATATGAATAAATGCTTATTACAACAGGGTGCAGCGATACAAAATCTAAGTCAGGAACATCAGTGGACCAAAGAAATGGGTTTGAAATAACAAAAATGTGCATGTGTTTCGTTACCCAGGCCCCAGGCTGCAGCAGCTGCCATGCGTGCCATCTTGGCCTGCGTCTCCTCACTAACCAAAGTCCATTCCTCACAGCACTGCTGGTGGAGCTGACCCCTGAGAACAAGCAAGCAAGAGAAAGAGATAGAGAGAAAAAGAGTGAGAGTGCGAGCGAGAGAGCAGTACTGAGTGCACATTAACTCTTTACTCATTAAAATTTGGGTTAAGGTTCGGCCAGCAGTAGGACAGTTGAGAAAAAAAAGATTCAGATACATCCATTGAGCCAGAGGCAAATAATTAACCGCGAAAAGTGAGAGATACCTGTCCACTAAAACAAATATTCACCAATTCACTTGAGTTGAACAGTCCTCTTACCATTCTGTCTCAGTATCCACCTCACCTTTGGCAAATAATTGATAATTATTCTGAGATAGAGTACTATTTATATTGTACCCTTCCCATAAAGTATATACTCACAAAGGGTAGATTGCAAAAGGACACTACTTTTAATTCAGAATGACCAGACTTGTACACATCATCCATCTCTGATCCACATTTAACCTCCTCGCTGAAAGAGGAATCATCCAAGGCGAAAGGGCAGGCTATGAAGGTCAGGTGTTCGTCTGGGTTTTATCCCAGTTATGAAACTGACAAACAAATAGTCCCTCTGAGGTCTGAGGTTGATATAGGCTTTACTCGAGCTCTGACTGAAGAGTTAGTAAAGTCTTTCAGTATACAGTATGTTTGTCATGAGGCAAAAAAGGGTCACTGCACAGGGAGAGTCCCAATATTAGCAGTATGTGTTGACACTCAAGACAGCTTTTAGGAGTTCGGGGGAATTAAATGCTTTCCCAGCTGACTGGAGAACACTATATATAAACTATAATACCATTAGGAGCTTAAGTGAACACAGAGACAGACAGCCACACAAATATACAGGGAGAACCGAAAGAGGAGCTCAGTTAGCATCTTGTGAAACAAAATCAGTCATGACAATGAAATCTTGCAGCAATAATGCAATAAACTGTCCTTTTGACTTTGCATCCGAAGAAATATGTGGAAAGTGAAAATAAGAATCTTCTGGACTTATTTATACCGAATCAACTATTCATGGGCCAGTTGTAATGTATGTTATTTCTGAATTAATGCGGTTTTTGTTTAGTGTTCAAGAAGAAATGTCTTCAGTGCTAGATTTCCAAGTTTCTTCACCATTGAAAGAAGAACGCTGTTGGTGATTAAGATCAGACAGCTCGGTCTTAAATTCTAATCATAAAAAATAATATAAAAAATATCAAATAAGTGATATTTTGGACACAAAAGCAGGACCAATTAACAATATGAACCAATTTACCCAACACTCATGGTAAAACGTAGTGGTGGCGACATTATGCTATGGGCTGCTTCTATTTAGCTGAGAATAGTGGTAATGGTAAAGACAGAGGAATCATTATTTGGCCAATACCAAATACGACTGATGATCAATTCTATCTGAACTGGCTTGTGGCGTACACTCATTCTACAAGTTCCATACTCATTTGGTATACCATCCTGGGGCAGGATTATTAAAATGATTCCACAGCTACTCCACAAAAGAAAAGAACATCCAAGCGTATGACTCCACCATACACAGTGTCCTGCTACCCTTCCCAGCAAACGTGCACTGTTCCTGTTACAGGAAATGCTCAGCATTTTCCTTTCTTCTTGCCCAGTGACTCTGTCAGATTCCATCAGCCATATGAGGGACTTGAGAAGCACAGACAAACTGTGGCCAGTCAAAAACTCAGTTCACACCCGTCTCCTGGGAATTTCAGATTCATATTTCTATTTATTTAACGCCAATTATAATAATAGTAATCAAACAGCACATGCCTGTACACAAATTGAAGGGGAAACAAGAAATACATAAAAAAGGATTAAAGGACGGAAAGGGTTGTAATATTTCCCAAAATGTACTGTTTAATCCAAGAAATTTATTGCGAGAAAATGCGTAAACTGTTCCGACCCTTTTTCAAAATGAAAAATCAATGCAGGCAGATTGTGCCAGTAAACAACTTTGGACTCACCATTCACCCAGTGCCTCTAAACAGCGCATGCGACCCAGAATAAGCTCCGGGTCCCCTTTATTCATGTCGATCTTCTTATCGTAAGCCACCAGAGCATCCTCCCACTCGTGTAGTTTCTCATACCAGGTGGCCTGAATTTCCTATAAAACGAAAAAAAATGCAAGAGATGCAGCATATAAATTTAATACTAATTTCAAACACCTCTTCTTTGGCGCACTAACTTAATTCATTCATTAATTTGCCAACCCACTTAATCCTGCTATGGTCGTGGGGAGGCTGAAGCCTATCTCTCGGAGAAGGCACCTTGAACAGCTCACCAGACCGTCAAAGGGCCAAGACACAACCATTCACAATTTGGAACAGCCAAATAGCCAAATGTGCAGGTCTTTGGATTGTAATAGGAAACTGAAGTACCCAGAGGAAACACAGGCAAGAATGTGGTGAACATACAAACTCCCTGCTGAGCTTGGGACCCAAGACCTTCCTGCAGTGAGGTGAACGTGCTAAGCACAATAACACCATGTCGCCTGGTTCACTAACTTATCAGAGATGCCTACCTCAGTTATAGATTTTCAATATTCTTCACGACTTTTTTCAGTATTTTTGAAATATTTTCAGTACCACTTCTTCCCCATACATTTATTAGCAACAAATGTATTTATAATCAATATTATTGACATTTATTTTACATCATACTTAAAATCTAGAGGTAGGATGGCAACACCATCATATGACTCACATGACAGAGAGAGAGAGAGAGAGAGAGAGAGAGAGAGAGAGAGAGAGAGAGAGGACATGCGAGACAAACAGAGAGACGCTCACTTTTTATTTTTCCGTACAAAATAGCACCCTGTAGTGTACCACCGTATTTACATCAACTTTCCGTACGAACTACGGAGAATCCGACCTGGTAGGCATCTCTGATACACTATAGTAAGGAATATAGCCTGTTTGGGTTGCATGCAGTTATTATAGGGAAAGTAATCCAAAATATGGTGACTGGATGATGATGCAGCCTTATCTGAAGCAGACACGGCTCCACCCGCCAAGCCTGACTACATCTACCAATTCGGATTCAAATAATACTTTTTGCATCATTTTTTTTTCTTCATTTAGAGTGATTTTTTTTTTTAACAGATGAATGTCTTCCACACAATATAAAATGTATTACCATCATGGCATTGGCAGCACTCCCAGGGCAGTGGGGACGAGTCCATGTGATAATCTGTTCCACAACAAACTAAACACCTTCCATCCTCGGAGAGACGATGTCCGGCATGGCAATTGATGCAGTTGAACGGCCCCTCTCTTTTACACTCTAAACATGTTGGGTCACATGCTGCACACTTAACGTCTGGGCTCTGTGTCTGACAAGATGACAATTAAAAAAAATAAAAATAAATAAATAAATAAATGATGACAGCAAGTGTTTCAAAAATAATCAGTAATATTCAGGGGTGTTTCTGGTGCAAGGTTAATATAGTCAATAAAAACAGAATAAACCCACTCACTTATTTTCTGAGATGTTTAATCCTACTATGGTCACAGGAAGGCTGGTGCTTATCTCAGCCAATGGTAAGGTACACCCTGAACAGCTCACAAGACCATCAGGGCAACACACACACCCATTAACACCTAGGGTCAATTTGGAACAGCCAATTAGCCTACCGTGCATGTCTTTGGACTGTGGGAGGACACCAGAGGAAACCCATGCAAGCACGGGGAGAACATGCAAACTCCACACAGAAACATCTGAGCCCAAGACTCAAACCCAGGACATTTTTGTTTTGAGGTGGGTATGTTAACCACGAGGCAACCGTGCGACCAGAAGGCTAAAAATATCAAAGGAAAAAATATTTTTTGAATGGAAAAAATTAAAAAAATAATAATAATAAAAATTACAATGAACAATGCAGCACAAACTAAAACCATATAAAATTGCAGGTAAAATTTGTTTAATTGTTCTGCTTGATTTGCATTGTGGGTGCTCTAGCACTTTAAAGATGAAGATAAACCAGCTCCAGAAAGTCATAGCAATGTGCAGTGGGGGGGAACTAAAACTAACATTAAAATGAAAGTAAATCTAGTCAATTTCTCAAAATATGCAGAAAATAAAACGACTTGTACGTTTGTAAAACTACAGAAGATAAGAGCGCCATCTTGTCTGTTCTTATGGGTTTTTGTTCTCATACACGTGAAAGGGAGGAGGTTGAAATCAAACTTCAGAAATCATTTCTGAGGAAGATGTCCAGAATTCAAAATCCGAGAGAAAGGACAGTAATTATTTTTGAGATTTAAATCAGAATTTAATTATAAAGCTGCATTTCAGAATTGTGTTTAATAATAAGCAGTTTTCTTACAATCGATACTGTCACTTCCTGAGTCTGTACTGAAGAAAAGATTCTGATAATAAACACTCAAGTTTATATACATTTTAAAAAACATACATGCTTTTTTCCTTAGAAATTCTGACCTTAATCTCAGAAATAACCTTCACAGACAAACATTGAAAATAAATAAATAAATAAATAAAACCTGAGGTGGCCCTAGTATGTTGATGTATAAGAAGAAAGACTTGTATTAACCCTAGAATGGTTACCCTCTAATTTGCTAACGTGGAAGGTAAACCCGGGATAATTTTACCCTAAGTTAATTAATATGTAATAACGTACTTATAACATACTTATACTCACACTGCCAGACATACGAGTTACACAACCACCTCAATTACACCGGGTGAATTCCACCCTGGTAACCGTTCTAGGGTTAAAAAAAGAAAGAAAAAGAAAGAAACAAACAAAAAAAAACTAAATGAAACCTAAAAAAGTAACCTAATAAAAAAGTTACAAATTTACCACAGGGGTCCAGATGCTTAGGGAACCATTTCATAATGCGCCAATGACAAACAAGCATAGCAAGTTTGAAAACCCCAGCTTCAGCACACGGCAAGTGAATGTCCAGAGACCTAATATACAGTTTTGCATATGTGACCTTGAAAAGGAGGTCAAGGTCACTCACACAAACTCATTTTATCACTCATAGTAGTGAGCCAACATACCAAGCATGAAAGGGTGATGGACAGACGGACGTACGGAACCCGTTCCCAGAGCTCCCGATGAGTGGGAGGTAAAAAATGATAAAATAAAATCTAAGGTGGTGGATCAGTAATTATAGAGAGTGTACACCTTACACATATGCCTAACAGTAGTGTTTATTTATGGAGCTATTAAATAGTTAAATGCAATCCCCTTCATCTAATCCTGAATGAGGGTTTTATCCTCATTGATGTCGAGTCATTTCAAGGATTTCTGATATCTGCTGTATCACACCGTTGAGTATTAGTTTGATGTGCAGGCGTTGTTACCGTGGATATAGGGTACTGGCCAACAAGACAGTGGGATTCGCAAATTCCTCCAAAGTTTTGAAAGCCCTCATAGCAGGACGTACAGTATAGAGGTCCTGATTCTGAAGAGAATCAACACAAGCATGGATTATATGTACATGTTT
>JAQNCB010000012.1:13337821-13349652 GCA_030068295.1 Euristhmus nudiceps
CACCCTGTAACGTAACACCGTATTTACATCAACTTTCCGTACAAAATACGGAGAATCCATACTGGTAGGCATCTCTGACTTATTAAGGGGGAGGGGTCGATAAGGCAAAATCATTTATTCAGAAATGGTCTGATTCTATGACAATTCTTAAAAGAAAAAGAAGAGCAAACTAAAACAATGTTTTGATGGTTAATTCTTACATTTTTAAAGCTGGACAGAAGACTGAATAATTCAAGTTATGGCACGTTGGATGTCACTGAACTGTGTGTATGTGAATTTTACCTTGGTGTTAACCACTCAGAGTAACATCTATTAAGCCCAACATAGTGAACCAACTAGATCACACTCTTTCAGTGTAGTATATACTAAATTATATGACTATCTATGTAATTTTACATTTTTAAGTATAATATTGAATTTTCAGACTGTCAGGACATCAACCTGATGTGAAATGCTATTTTTGTGCTACTTGCTTGAGTCCAAATGCTCCAAAGAAAATTCCAGAAGAGAGCAGTTGGTGTCAGGGGGTTTCAACAAAAACGTCCATCATGCTTCGCCCCATGAAAATGTCCACTTCAATATTTTAAAGAAATTCCCTTTTGAGGCACATCAATATCACATTCTTTTGGCCAATTCCAACTTCTTTCATTCTTACTCTATACCAGACACAAGTCTGTTCTCTATATGAAAAATAACAAAAGATGAACCAGACTGCCAAACCAACTAATGCGAAAAAGACAGTCAGTGCAAAAATGTGCAAGCAGTTTTATTAAAACAGGTTCTGAAAAATCTATATGCTCATTAAAGAAAAACAAACCTTATCTGATAATAATTCATCTCTGATACTATTGTCTTCTTATGTCCTTTCACATGTCACATTACATATTTGATCATGGCTCCCATGCCTTAAAGAACACAAGTCTGTCTTGGCATCACCTATTTGGACCAGCTCTCAATGTTACCTTCATATGTGACACATAAATATGTGACTAAGCAGGAAATCAGGAGTTGTCCTCTAATTGTATCTTGTACCAATTAGGCACAATCAAGCTTAACAAAAAGAGCCTGTCCACTCAGTTATGCAACAGATGTGGAAAAGCATCTGCAGTCTTCCTAGGAACATCCTTGTTTATGGATGTAATTTCTTTTTTGGACCTGGTCGCTGTAGTCATCATGAGTTACTTTAAGAAAACTTCTGTATTTTGTTAAACCTGGGCTGCATTTTCCGATCATTTTGGTTCCAAAAACGAGTGACACCAGGGCACTATTAAGCCAGAACCCTATACACTGAAACAATAGGAAGCAATGGAAAAAACTCTCATTATCCTACCATGTCTTTTTCTTGTCTCGTTCATACACACCCATTCATTGCATGCACTCAATTATCATATGGGGCTGTTTTCAGATGTTAACAAACAGAGAAGTCATACAGAATTTGTGAAGAAGTCGCTGTCCAAAGTAATATCTGAATACTTTATTGATTACAGCAATATGGATGAGGCATTTCAATGTGATGGCAGACCCTATTGAATTAAGCCAGAGTGCACTGACCGGGTGACAATCAACTACATAAAAAACACAGGTAGGACTCAACAGAGAAGCCTCGACAAGGGAAACTTGTTTAAATATCTTTTGTCGTTCTTAGAGCCCAGCAATTTGCCCTCCCACAAAATGCTGCATGGAGACACAAAGTAATCCAGCAATGGACAGCATAGTACAGACGCTCCCCAACTTACAAACGAGTTACGTTCCGAACGGCCGTCCGTTAGGTGAATTTGTTCGTAAGCTGTTTGTATGTGTATAAGTAACGTGCCACATTGACCATTTTCTCACCAGCATCAAGTTTCTTTATAATCGCCACTTTCTTTTCAAATGAGATGGCTTGCCGCTTTTTCTTTCACTTTTCACCAACCATATTGGATTAGGGATGTATGAACAAAGGAACGATAAAACACAAGACTTCATTGACACGAAATGGGCTGAGGAGAGTGATGCTGGGCGGAAGGTTTGTTAACGATCGCAGTGCCGGGCGTTCGTATCAGCAGCGGAAAGACGTACTACACAGAAAAGGCGCGAAATACAAAATCTGACTTATAGGCAACTCTGTTCTTATCTCCGAATGTTCGTAAAACCAAAGTTCTTAAGTTGGGGAGCGTCTGTATAGCAAAGTAAAGATTTTACCACCATTCACCTGAAATACTCATCACAGCAATCAAGAAAGGGTAACTAGCAAACTATTTCAAGTGTCAATCACTGCAAACAAAAACAAGGACTTATGCAACTATTTAAGTGGAAAGTCCACATATACCATAAATGTTACTCTATGCTAAGTGCAAAGTTAGAGATCTATTGGTTAACCCTTGTGGTCTACCTAAAAGAGGGGCAGGATGCTATCGCCAAAAAAATGTTAAGTACACTTTTATTTTATGTATTTTCTTTTCTTTCGGCAGCTAAATCCAGGTCTACCCAACACAGTTTAGCTCTTGGAAAACGTTAAAGTTAAATATTTTCACCTTTTATCAAAAACATTTATGGTATTATTGTAAAAAATTATACAAAAAAAAACAAACAACAATGGGGGGGGGACCCTTGAATGTGCCCATGCCCCTACCATAAACTGAAGTAAGAAAAAAAAAAAAAAAAAAGAAAAAAAGAAAACTCTAGGGACATGAAATAGGCCTCCATCCCCAGATATCTTCAGACAGCAAGTCTGATATTAATAGACAGTTTATTTCAGATGTTAGAAAGGAATGACAAACGGATGGAACAGGGCAACATTACACGCCCTGGCCAACTTGGTATAAAAACTCTGAACTGACATCGCCTTCTACACCAGTTGGTCTCATCTGGTTTATGGACAATCGTTAGCTCTATTTCCCCAGGCTTCCAACCACAAAGTAAACCCGAGGAGGTATGATCAAGCCCCAGAAGTGACTATGGAAACGGTAATGGCCTTGGCTTGTTCTAGCTTGCCTGGCTTTGGATGAATAATTGAATCGCAACTACTGAGAGTTTCTACAATCATTTTCTACAATCAGTTAACTGTTCCTGATTTAAAGAGACACAGGTGCATCTCTGTAGGAATACTTTCCATGTTGTTGGAAATGTATAATAAATGTTTGCCAGTTTCCAAGTACAGTGCTCTGGCTCCATACTGCAGCCGTACTCCATACTACTGTCCTGGGTAAAATTTTGTTCCCCCAATGGCCAGAAAATACAGCACAGGCTATAAATGAATGAGTGAATGAATCTGTAATTTCCCGTTAACACAGGATTTAAATTTGAGTGCTCTGGATTCGGGGTTAAAGCTGAAGAAGCATACAAATTAAACAAATCAACCCTGGTAAATATTCACTTCTTTTTAAAATCTTTTTTCAGCCACCTGTATGTGGAAGCCATGCAGGAAGTAAGTTGGCTGAAAATGAGACTCCTCCGGGATTGTCCACGGATTCCATAGTACCTCTATCAACTGCCAACATGAACAAGCTTCTCATTACTAACCCAACTCGGACCCACATCGGGGGCCCACCGGAGTTTACCAAAGTGGGACACAATTAGTTGACCCAAGTAGAGCCCAATTAAGATGTGCTTATTTGGGCCCATGCCCACGTGACGCTCATGTAGCCCAAGCATAACCCAAACAGGGCCGCCAAAATCATGCAAGCAGTTGACATGGGGCTACTATGGAACCTGTGGATAATCCAGTATAGGACCTATTTTCAGCCGATTTACTTCTTACCTGGGTTTCACACACAAGTGCTGGCTGGGAGGAGATTTGAACAAGAGGTTATGACTAGTTTAAATGTTTCATTCTACTGTTTTTGCACTTCTGGTATAAACATATGATGAAAACTGGCTTAAAAATAAATCGGCTTAGCTAGAATTGGACTTGCAAGAAAGTATTTCAAAGTTCACATACGTCAAATAAAAAAAAAAAACACTTTCAATTACTGAGAAAAGGCCAGTGATTACACCAAGCATTTCAGACTGTTGTAAAATTAGGAAATGAGATCGGTGTGAAGTAGAAAGGAAACAGCTGCTCACCAATTCACCAAAATGCTTCATAGCATACTCAAGGACCCCTGATGCAGCCTCTGGCTGTTGCAGCTTGTTGTTGATGCTGTAAAAAAAAGAAAATACAGAGAGAAGTACTTTAGCACAGGGTAACTCAAGTCTGGGAACAGTCTCTGAGGAGCTGCTTTGCGTGATGGATGGTAGGTGAAGTCACCCGCATACAAAAATCAAAACACACAGTATAGTAGGTATGTTTTCCAGACAGCAGTTTGAATATGTGAGTGATGCTAATGTAGGCAGGAAAAAAGGACAACATACAGTAAAAGCTCATTTCAGAGAAGTCCAGGCCTGTATGTGGCTCTGCTCTTCAGAGGCACTGAACAGGAGTAACTAATTATACCAATATGGAGAATTCAAATCTGTTATTAATAATATGCACAAACACTAAACTGGGAGGGACCCTCAAAAGATTGTTAAACAGATTCAATATCAACCCACAGTGCTCGTTTCCATTTCTCACTTTCAAACCGGACACAAAATCAACGGTTTTAATCTCTACTGGAACTAATAATTTTCTCTTCAGTCTTCCTGTACAAGATATGAGAATGTGAAACTAGTGCCTGCCAGATTTATTGAATATTGGATCCATCGTCTATTTCGCTGTCATGTCTGTGATCCCTCTAATATCTATTTGAAGTCTCTCCATCTGGAAGCACTCGTGCGTAATGCAAGTCTGTACTTTTCCTCAATTGCAAACAGCACACTTGCCAAAATCATACTTGCCAGTACTTCTGTAAAATTGTAGCCTTTAACAAATCTAAAAGTTATATCAGAGCACAGGCAGTGATTGAAGAGTGCTTATGACGGTTAGGTCACTGGTTCACCTCAAGAGGCTTAAAAAGGCCACTAAACGTCAACTGCTTGGCTCTGTGCTTGAGGGAAAAATTATTTTTGCTTCAACTGTTCATCACTTTGGATTAAAAAAAGTGTCCTCCAATTACTTATTTACTCATTTGCTGAACTACTTATTCCTTGTAGGGTCATGGGGAGTCTATCTCAGCCGACAGTAGGTGAAGGCTTGGAACACCCTGAACAGGGCAGAGACACACACACACACAAATTCATTCTTACGGACATCAACATCTATGGACAATTAACCTAAGATACATACATTTGGTCTTTGGGTGGAAACCCATGCAAGTATGGGGAGAACACTGAAACTCCTGAGTCTGGAACTCAAGCCCAGGACCTTCTTGCTGTGGGGCAGCAGTGCCAGCCACATCGCTACCATGCCTCCCATCCTCCAATTATACAAGTGTATGTTAGTACACATTATGGTTAGAAAATACTGATCACAATGTACGTCATACATAACCCTTGAGGAAATGAACATATAAACTCAATGAAATAAGATCAGACCAACTATTTCGTAAATGCTATGAGCCAGGGGCATATCTATAAGTGATGAGTTAAAAAAAATTGCTCCATTTCACAATAAATCAATCCAGCCACTCACCATGCCTTTAAGTACTCTTAACAGAGACCTAGTGTGCTGCTTCAGCAAATATTCCATCCCCAGTGGCATAAGCCCTCTAAGTTTTGAAAGGATTCGTTTACTATTTCCTCACACATTCCTGCTATAAACCTGAACTATGACTCGCCAATGAGATGCACATGGCTGGTGCAACAATAAATGCAGCAAACCTGCATGAGACCTTATGTCTCTTGCTTTTGGAAAACAGCAAATAGTGCTTCCTTCCTGCATGACCTCAAGGCAACACCAGTGACGAGATTCCAGCAAACCACAGCTACTGAAGCCATAAAGAGCGGCATACAACTTTGAAGAAGTTAATATCCTGAGAGGAAAAATAACTAGACATGAGAAGCAGTAATCAGTACAATTAGAAAATAGTAGGAGCGGCACAGAGGTGTAGTGTTCAGTGGCCTTGCTTGCTTACTCACGCCGATAGACCAAAGGCATGCCAAGCCTACTGGCAACTCTAAATTGCCTGTAGGTGTGAATGTGTGGGAATGGCTGGTTTTCTATGTGTGTCAGCCCCGGAATAGACTGGAGACCCATGCAGGAAGTACCCCACCATCAACCCAAAGCAAGTTTGGATTGTCTCGTCTCACTCCTGACTGACAATGGATTTGGGGGAGATAAAGTTGACGGACAGAAAAACTAACAATTCTGCTCGCCTTTATACATTTTTGTTAATCATACGTGCATTTCCTTGGGTTTCCTTGGGTTTTTCACTTTTGTTTCATCTTATAATTATTCACACGTTGTTTATTTGCATCAAATTTAACAGTGACTGGTAATTTATATAATTGGTGAACCAATAGAGAAGTAAAAGTATTTATTGTATGGCAACGATAAAATGTGTGATCTTATTGGCTGTTGAGTGGTGCAGAATTTTCATTTTTCCTGGCCGGCTTTGTTTCATGAATGAGCTAGGGCTGCATGATTTTTGGGCAAAAATATCATCCGCAAAAACCAGAGACAAGATCCTATGGCCACCAAATCAGAACCTCTCAATTCGACCTGTTGTTACCAAAGCGGACCAATCTCTGGCTCCAGTGATACAGAGACCAAATAGCTCATAGCAACGAGTAAGATATACCATATTTCTGGAGCACACCCTACAAGACAGCCCCAGGACACAGACGGAGGCCTTCTCTAAATCCACAAAACACATGTGCACAGACTGGGCAAACTCCCATGCCCCGTCCAGGATCCTGGAGAGTGTATAGAGCAGGTCGAAAGTGCTGTGGACAGAACAAAATAACACATTGTTCCTCTTGAATACGAGGTTCAACCATCGGTCGGATCCTCCTCTCCAGTACTCATGCATAGACTGTCCCGGGAAGGCTGAGGAGTGTGATTACATGATAGTTGGAACACATCCTCCAGTCCTTTGTAAAAATCAAGAGGTACGGACCCTGATAACTACGTGATAAACAATAGAACTGTATTTCAAAAAAACCCGGAAAAAAAAAAGAACACCACCACCTGATTTGGGACAATCTAGACTTTATTCATAAGGAAATAATGGGAATGCAGGGTTAATCATGAGCTTCTGAAAATATCTTTCATTCTAATTTGCCCTTCGAATTGCAACCTTGATTAGTAATACAGAAATGAAAAACAAGTTGAAGGAAATAAAATGCTGCTTAGGTGGAAGTAGGGAACACCACCTTCTCAAGGCTCAGCAGTTCACAATAACACGGCAAATAAATGGAAGTGTGAAGTCCTTCAGCCGAGGTGACCAATGAATAGGCTCATTTTGGTAAAGTTAAAAATATACAGTGCATAACAGATTATAAATTAAATAAATAAATTAAAACCCTCCAAACCAAGAGAGAAGCTTTAAATACAGTGCATAAACATCCAGAAAGCAAATGCAGTACAAAGAATTCACTGCACACTCAATACTTCAATGCTTGGGCTGGTTAGGTATTTGGGAACTGTCACACAACAATCCGTGCAATTGACTCAGAGTTAAGCATGTGAGGAAAAACATCTAGTGAGAGGCAGTTCTGCAGTGGCTATTCTTGTTCGGCCACTCATCAACAAGGCATTATCCACTGCAGTTCTGCAGTGGATAATGCCTTGTTGATGAGTGGCCGAACAAGAATAGCCAGACTAATTTAAGCTTTGTTGAGTGAAATACCCACACTTTCCAAAAAGTGAATCTCAGAATGCACAACAAATTGAACTTCTACAACAGCAGAAGACCACACCAGCTGAGCGTAGGAATCTGAGGCTGCACACACAGGCTCAGCAAATCTGGCCAGTTGCACACTGGAAAATGCAGCCTGGCCTGATGAGTCTTGATTTCTTGCAGATGGTTGGGTCAGATGTTGGCATCACTTACATGAATCCATGGACTCAACCTAACTTATGTAAACAGTTCAGTCTGGTGGTGGTGGTGTAATGCTGTGGGGAATGAGTCCTTGGCAAATAGTGGGCCTCTTAATACAAATTAAGGCTTGTTAAAATGCTCCAGCTTATAACTCTTCTCATGCAGGTTCCATGAATATGACAATCAGTTCAAAGTATTTCAATGGCCTCCTAAGTGACCAGATCTGAATCCAATCGAGCAGATTTTAAAAGTGGTAGAAGAGAAGTAAACATTTATGTCAAGACCTAGCAAAATCTCTATGTGCAAAGGGCAATGTTTTCAACACTTTATAGAAATCATGCCATACAAGAATTATACTCTTCCAAGGGTAAAGAGGGGTCTTGTCTAGTACTACCAAGGCATTCTTAATAAAGATGCTGTAAGTCTATTTTGAAAAACTAAAATAGTCACTTGAATAAAAGAAGTGAAAATGCAACCATATGTTTACAATGGGATAAGGTTAGGCAAGATATCCCATGCAACATCAAAGCAAAATCTTATCCGACAATGGAATATATGACTCACTATTCCTTAGTTCTCATTTCGTTGCAAATTATAGAGACTCAAATTCCACTGCATTGTTTTCATTATTATTTTTTTCCGATTATTATCTTTGTGACAAGCATTTTTTCCAGAAGATGGATTAATCCACAGTGACTGAATGAGGTGGTGAATAGCTTCGAGAATCATGCAGGAAAACAGACAACACAAGATTCCTGACATTATAATCCCCTTCCTATTATGTTTCTATCATTCATTAGTTGACTTTTGAAGTGATTCACTTTTTGGTTCAGTCACCAAGAATGAAAAATCCTTTTACCCTTAAAAATACAGGTGTGTATTCTGAGACACACAGGCCTGCAGGTGTGCATGACATTATTAGATCATATCTATTACAATCAGACCCTGTGGTCAAAAGATAGCCTCCGAGATGTTTTCTTTTCTTTAAAAATGAGTCTTCTCATGTGTCCAGTCTGCCTGTGAAAGCAAGGTTTAATCACCAGTTAGGCAATCCAAATGAACACAGGTCCCTGTATCTTCCTGTGACCAGGTTAAAATAACCAGAATACAATTTATATTTCATAAATGTTCTCAAGCTAGGGGACATCAAATAACTGGAACCCGTGCCTTATTTCAAAATGGAACTCTAGCGTAATAACAGAAAATAGATAGCTGTTAAAGTGTCTTTTACTCTTTCTTGGATTAGTGCATGTACACAAGTTTCCAGTCTGCTATGAGATGCATACATACAGCATCAGAGGCACCCCAACAAGTCATGAAAAATTAGGAGGGTGGATTCTTAAGTACAGTGCTACAATTTTTAAATATGATGCTACAAATCAAACAGTTTAAACTTTTTGTTGTTTAAATGTTGTTTTGGGGAAGCATTCTCACTTATTTATATGTACTCCCGGATGTCGGCACAAGTCAACTTTCATCCAAAGAGCAAACAGACAATCAGCATTGCAATGCATAAGTATGTATGCATACATAAGCCATGAAAAATCAAGTTGATGGTTTCTAAAGTATGGTGCTCTGCGAGTGATTTATTTCTAAAGAAAAACATCTATGGCAAAGAAACTTGTAATGAGCTACCTACTGTATGAAAATACACCAAATTCAAAGCACAGGCTTTAAACTGACTGAAATGTAGTGTACTGAAGTAGCCTCTCCAGTTACAGATATTAAATTACTCAGTGCTTTATTCATATAATACCTCTGTACTGCTTATATGACAAGAGGGGCATGCTGAAATCTATTCAGTGCTAGATTGGTCCAATATGATATTTATGGTTAATGTAGTGTAGAGAAATCCAAAATATCCATGTAAACCACAAGGTTTCTAGCCAGTAAACTGTGCCTTTAAGGAGGGAATTTGTCAGCTGTAGATTATCCCATGCACTCATGATGTTAAACGATACCTCAAATGTTCATGTGCTGATTCAAATGTCATGGCATATTTGGCTTTATTTTGTGGCCCAAAAGGAACAGCCTGGGAAGTTATTTTTTCTGAAATACCTCCTTTGCAAGGCAATATGTTCTTTCATAAATTTTGCATTTCTTCAAGCTGACAAATTGGTAAAACCAATGATGTGGGATTAGAAACACCCTGCTTCACCTATAGACAATCAGGTGTGCAAAATTAGGATGCTAAAGAGAATTATTTAAAACCTATTATTATAAATATTAGTATGATTAGATCTATATTATTATTAGTAGTAGTAGTAGTAGTAGTACAATTTAGAGCTTATTATAGTTACAATATTGCATTATTAATTGCTGATAATTCACAACACTGAAACAGATTAAAACAGATTGGGTATTACCCATAATATTATTTTTGGTAATTATATGGCATTAATAAATCACTTCACTATGATTTTAGTAGTTTTGTAAATTTGTTTATTTAATTGACAGTGAAAAGACTCTTAGCTATTAAACTGGCCTTCCTAAAATGTATCATGCAAACTGACATCTAATATGGTGGTAGAATTCCTCAGTTATAACAGTCAACTGATTTGCTGTGCACAATAATTGCCTACCACAAATCAGACAACCCAAAAAAGTGACACTGGAATTATCAAATAAGTGAGATTAGGAAATGTATGGATACAGTAGGCAACAGTCTTTGTGTGTTCTAGAATAGAATAAATAGTAAGAGTGAATTTGCCTGGTTCTTATAAATAACAGCAATCAAGCTTAGGAAGATAAAATAGTTAAAAAAGTTAAAATACATTTACTTTTACAAAACAACCCCCCAATATTTTCATTCCTTTATACACAGCCCATCCTCCCACCTCACAAAAAAAACCCTGCACATTGTAATAATTTGTTTAAGTGCCTTTAGCCTTGATTACGGTGCATAATGACTATGGCAGTGGTGCCTTAGTTGGTCAGCTCGAGGCTCAGAAACATACTGTGAAAATTATATCAGCTGATGAGCTGAGTGTACTGAAAGACCAGGTTATGACATCAATGGACTTTTTCTTTCTTTGAAATCAGGGCTCAAATCGTGAAAATTTTTGGGATGTGCTGGAGAAGGCTTTATGGAGTGGTCTGGAGTTGATTTTCCTGTCACCAATTCAAGATGTCTAGAAAAATCGACCCAACTCTGGCTGGAAATTTATTTTTTGATATTGCTTAACTTGGACACAATATACCACCCAGGCCAATAAATAAATAAATAAATAAGATAAAATAATCGAATACATTGTCAGACTGAAACAATACGTGGGATGAGAGGAGCTGAATAGTTTCCAACACAAGACAATGGAAATGGGTGCAACGTAGACAGACAAAAAACCCAACTCCATGATCAAAAATACAATACATCCATATTTAGCCCAAACAATGCTGTAATCGCTTTTCATATTATCCAAAGCTAACAGTAGTGAAAAGTACACCATTTCCTGTACTGTATACAAACCCTTCATACCTCAGGAATGTGGGGCTAGTCATGAACTTTTAAATGAAAAATACATTTAAAATTTGAGGTTGGTTACTTTTAAAGTTGATGCACAAACTGTTATAATTGCTTAAAATGTTCTTTACAGGTCAAGCACAATCAATAATGTATGGGATCTGAAAAAGATCAGAAAAGAATCTGTCATTTGTGGCCACTGTAATTTGTTAAAAACACTGACTAATCACAGCTTCATAGCTTTCTGGGAAATGCTCTTGAATCCTCCTGCGTGTGTGATGTACCAAGCACAACTCTGCAGTCAGTGTGTGTGCGCACATGTGTGTATGTGATGTGAAGTGGGATGTAACTTTGGAAAGGCTTCTGAGGGCACTTTAAAATTTTGCAGTATCTAATGCAGTATCTAGCAAATACACTCCCTGGCCAAAGTAAGTTGGAAATTTTTGGATTTTTTTTTTTTTTTTTGGGGGGGGGGGGGGGGGGGGGGGGGG
>JAQNCB010000012.1:13364973-13377275 GCA_030068295.1 Euristhmus nudiceps
AGCGTACACGGACTGAATTTTTTGCTGTATTTTCACTAATATAGTAATTACAAAATGCATATACATTTTTTCCTATGCTGAAACGTGAGGTAAAAGTCCCGAGGAAACATTCATTCAGTTTTGAATTAGGGTTATGTTTTGCTTTACACCAGTGCTTCTCAATTATTTTCTGTGACGGTCAACAACCAACCTGAACCCCCCAAAAAAGAAGAATACTGCCTTCATCTTTGATTACAGTACATAATTGCCATGACATTGTTGCTTTAAGTGGTCAGGTCTAGACTCAGCAACATAATGTGGCTTTAAAATGAGGTCAGCTGATGACCTTAATGTACTGAAGGACCAGGTCATCCCATCAATTGACTTTTCCCTTCCTTGATGACATGGATATAAAAGATAAAATTGGGGCTTAAATAGTCAAATAGTGACTCAGGGAGCATGAGGAATCATTTTTCACACGTGCAATGGCCACCCAAAAATCCTGTCCTTAACCTTATTGAAAGTCTCTGGGATGTGCTGGAGAAGACTTTATGAAGTGGTTTGGTTTTCCCGTCATTAATTCAAGATGTATAATAATGAGAAAAAATTGACAACTCTGGCTGGAAATAAATGTTATCATGCTGCTTAAGTTTTGTAAAACAATGTCACAGTGAATATGCACTGAAATCAGTGCTAAAGGTGGTCCAACAAAATATTAGAGCAACTTTAGTGTCCACCAGTACTTCCTAGTGTGATTGCCACTTACGTGGCAGCCATCTTGGAGCCGCCTCTATGATTAAAGTATGAAAATGTGGATTTAGGAAAAAACTAAATTGACCAAACTCAGTACAAAATATAAATGAGCTCTTCGTGAAGCTTCTGCGACTTGTTCTCAAGAAAGCCAGAAAGCTTTCCTGGGTTTACCAAGTATCATTCACCACCATCCTGTCCAAGTTAAGCCCAAGAATTGGTCAGATGACCGATCTGCCCCTCTCTTGGCCCAAGTGTCTAATCTTTGAACAGCCTTGTACCTGATTATTATAAGCAATCTAGTCTGAACAGAAATCCAATACCATTTTAACAGAATATATATATATATTCTAGGAAGCCATAATACTTTTAGGTATCGCCATCATTCCAAACATAAGCACTATCCCCTAACAGCAAAATAGATGAATAGGTGGTGCTCTATTGACAACCTGCCCCACCCTGACCAAGCAGGTTGAATACACCAAATTACCATTTGGTGCCTAAATAACAGAAATTCCTTTAATCTTGAGATTCTGTGTTCACTCAACTGTAAAGTCTTCACCCTGGGAATGATACCCACACCTTACTGAGAGCCATCACGAGTAGAAACTCTACAGTAGGAAAGCTACCACCCTTGGAACCAGAGCCAGGGCCCTGTGCATGGATGTAAGACTGTCTATATCTAGTCTATAGCTTTCCATCTCACACACTGAAAAATTCAAGCTCTTTCTCCAACAGTGAGGAAAAGTCCACATTTCAAAGCCAGTTTCCTCTTTTAAGAATCAGCTCATTTAAGACCGCCCATCCTCTTGAAAGGCACTGCACCTGACATCCACATTTCATTTTGCAGGAGGGAAGCACACAATATAGCTCTTTGTTACAATTTTGAGCTAGGCTCAATTGAATTACATGGGTGGCCTGGTCACCAGGTTCTCGTCTGGTGACACCACCCTTGGCCTGGCTCCCAGGGTGGATCCTGGTGTCCTTAATCCTGGCAAGGTACACGTAGTCTTTTTTGTAGCTTACACAGGGATCTTTAGGCTTGCTCTGTCTCCCCTCACATACATCTGCCAAGGGTGGCCCTCCTAGAGCCATGGTAACAGAGCTTTGAGGTTCACCAAAGTATATAAGCTCTCGATGAATGAGGGATAAGCATACTTATACCAATATGACATACAGAGAAAATAACCATGCCAGGAACCACATAAAACACATGTCTGAAGAAGCATGCCATATGCACAGATGAAAAGGATTTGCTACCTGAAAAGCCTCAAACTGCAGTCACACATGGTAATAGGTGGCCTATACTTCTCCAAATAAATAAAAAAAAAAAAAAAAAAAAAGCATTGAAGGGGAAAAATCTGACTCTGAAACAGTTGAGAAACAGACCTTCACTTTTGCAAACAAGAATGCTTGGTAAAGTTGCAAAGTTGGGTACACTAGTGCATCTCTAACACATGAATAGATAGTAATACTATATAATGTGTATGCCAGACAAAAACTAGAAATGTGCTTCAGCCATAACATAATCACGACTTTACTGGTCTGTGGATTGGCAGCCCCATAAATGAAGGGAAAGCGTTATTCAAAAACGAATAAAGTGGATGGGACTGCCTAGCTGCAGACCAGTTAGATTGTGTTAATTTCATGGCTGATCTATGTACATCTTATTTTAACTAATATTAAAGGCTGTGTATGGGGGATGTATAGGTGATGGAAAAATATCAGTCAATACTTTTTTAAAAGGTAAAATGTACTGCTAACTGAGTTGCGAGTGAAACAACCAAAGCCAAAAAATTGTATACAGATGTAAGCTATCGAACAGGCCAGCCTGATCTTACTGAATGCATAATAATAAAACACTTGGGTTACACCTAAGGGCGGGTATTTCCTGCCCCAGACATCTTAGCATTCATTTGTCCACATGCATACACATGTCTGCTCGAAGATATTCGGCTTCCCTCTTTGGACACTGTGATTTTCTTGCAAGCGAGTTATCAGCACTACTATTATAAGAGCATCTATCACCTCAAGTGCTTTTCTGAAGCATACGACCAAGCTCACATCTGGTTTCTTTTGTTGTCTGCACTATACATGTGATACATACCACTCAAAAATGTGCCATAAAAAAATTATGTATATTATGTAATTATATACCTGAGATGTTGTGTCTTCTTTATGGTTAATTCAGTTATCACATAGGATAATGCTGCCAACTGGGATACTACTGGAATGAAATACAAATGAAAGCTTAGATTTTAGAATTAGCTGAGGTGTACGACCCAATCTAAATTTATCATTTACCATATTAGAGGGTAGATCTGGGTTGAAAATCAATTTTAGCGACTCAATGGATCCTTTTGGTTTAAGAAAATAAAAGTCGAGATGCACTTTAAAAGTAGCAAAACACAGAAATCCAAATTCCCAAAGTAGCTTTTTTTATTTCAAAAAGATCATTAATTCATTTTATAAGATGCTTAATCCTAATTAGGCTCGCGGGGAGGCTAGCACTCATCTCAACCGACTCTGGACGAAGGCGGGGCACACCCTGGACAGCTCACCAGGCTATCACAGGGCCAGCACTCACACAACCATTCACACTCACATCTAGGGGTGATTTAGAACGTCCCAAATTAGCCTACTGTGCATGTTTCTGGACTGTGGGAAGAAAAACCAAAATACCGGGAGGAAACCCACACAAGCACGGGGAGAACATTTACACTCCACATAGAAATGCCCGAGCTGGGAATTGAATCGAGGCCTTCTTGCTGACGGCAGTTATTTGCTTAAATTTCTATTAAATTAATTAATTATTTTTTATTTATTTTGTAAATTCTGTCGTGGGATGGCACCCCAAACCCAGGATTCTCAAAAACTGTTTAATTCAAGAAATGTGATTGGTGTTCTTCTACGGAGCCCCAGAGGTGACATGGAAGAGACAAAAAAATAAAAAATATATGAAGGAGGAAAAAAAGAAAGTTTTCTGAGATCCTGAGAAAATTTTGCAGGATCTCGCAAAACTTTTAATTTCTGATGAAATCAACCAAGTCGGCCAGGTTTGAACACGCTTTCTGTTGTATTCTTTTCAGATCTCACTCATTTATTCAAAAATGTTCGAAATGTCAGGGTCTGATCGCCAAGGCCTGTACATGTAATACCAAGCTCAAAATAGGTGTGTTTCATTATTCTCTAATGCTACTGCAGCAAACACGGTAACGCGACCAAAAGTCACATAAGTCGTTGAGAAAGTTTTTTCTCCTCTCTGTCCCTTCCCAGGCTCTATAGATCTCGGTGTTGATATTGTTAAAATAAAACTTATTTAAACAAAATGTTTGCTTTTTAAAAAATTGGAAAGATAAATCTGTTGTAGTTTGAAAGAAAAATATATGATTTTATTTGCAGACCACATTGCCTAGCCCTATTAAAGGGTAAAGTAATTCAACAGTAACAGTGAGCGGAGAAACAAAATCAAGATACACTTTAACTTGTAAAGAACAGTCTATGCACAGTTGCAGACTGAAATTAATTCCAAGAGTTTCTCTCTTTATAATAAAACTATGCTAAAGCCTTTAAAGCTAAAATGGTAAAAAACAAAAAGAATTTTTACTGCACATTATTTTATGCCAACTTTGGGTGCTTTATAGAAGAATGAATAAGTCTTTAGGCAAACAGGACACCTGATGAAACCTGAGCTGGAGCCAGGGTGGAACCACGCAAAAGAAAAGAGGGGTGGAGGGCAGGGAGACAGGATTGAGACAGAAAGTGTGTGTGAGTGTGTGACCATGTGTCTGCAAGAGTGAGAGAGCGGTGAGCGGGTGGACAGGCTTCAAGCCCAGGGGGTGGTGTAGGTAGTGGTGGTGGTGGGGTGTCAGTGACTATGAGCCTTACTGAAAGGGGAGGGCGCAGATGTAAAGATATTTAAGATGTGGCCACAGCAGACCTAGCGTTAGAAGAAAGAGCGAAGGCCTTGAAAGAACAGCTGAGACAAAAAAAAAATAGAGCAAGAGAAAAAGCCAGAAGCAGCAATCAGAATTTTCACTCGCACCTCCTAGATACTTGTTAGCCACACCAGAGGCACTACGAGGAGAAACACAACTGTGCTACAAGAGACCAAAAGCCCTTGCTTAAGCTGAGTACATGAAAAGAGCTACGATGAGGATGCCGGTCATCTCTTCTGCCCTTTTGCTTTTGGTGTTAGGCCTGACATGGGCTCAGAACCCATTCAAGAAGCGTGCGGTTGCACCCAAAATGACAAAGGCACAGTGCTGCGACGATGTACGAGCCTTGAAGGTGCAAGTGGCCAACCTTACCAGCCTCTTGGAGGAGCTTAGCAAGAAGCAGGAGGGAGATCGGATCACTTTAGTGAAACAAGTGATGGAGCTAGAAAAACAAAACCAGCAGCAGGAGGCCCGAGTGACTGAAGCTGAAAGCAAGTACTCAGAGATCAACAATCGGGTGGACATTATGCAGTTTCAAGGCATGCAGGGTGCCCCACAAACTACCTCAGGTAAGAATAATACTGGAAAAAAACCCAAAAACTTATTTTAGACACATTAACATTAAATGATTCCTCGTGTATGTTCTATCAATGCATGAACATGTCCTGGGGTTGCCAAAACCTTCCAGAGTCCACTTAATAAAAATAAAATGCACTTTTAATAAAGTTTTATTAGTTTCATTAAAAAGAGCAATATTAACCTAGAAAAAACTTATAGGAGAATAAAAATCAGACAGACATTACTGTTTGCATCCAAAGCCACAAGGACATCATTTACATCCTATTCTTCAAATGTACAGCCTGAAACTCCTTTATAGTCTGATGTCCAATTATTAAGTCAAAGAATCATATGATGAGCAAGATCACCAAACACTAATCAAATCTATTATTAAGGATCTTAAGATTTATAAGATCAGGATCTCTTCAGATAGTGATCAAACCAGGCACACACATGGAACAGCTCATAATCTGTGTCTGTAACCTTTGACTAACAGAAATATAAATAATTTTTTCTTTTAAAAATCTGTCTGGTCCATCAAAAAAGTCTCATAAATAATGCTTTGTCTCTGCCACACTATTCATCTTTCAAACCAGAAGCAGACCTAAAGCATAACCTTGCTGTAAACCTATGTTATTACACCAGTTATTTGGCACCCTTTTTTTCTCTCATTAGTACTGAGAGTACAGTGAAGCTTTGTTGGAATCCTGCAAAATATACAGAGTCTGTTTCAATAAGCACAAGCACATAAACCACTCCAAGTGGCTTCAATAAATTTTCCTCTTCAGCAGGCTGGATTAATTTCTAAGCTGGTTGGATGAATAATGTGCTATTGGGTTCGAAAAACCAGACATGAGGAACTCAACCATACTGGATATTATCTCAACCATTAAATATGCTATGACTGAATCAACCCTTTGATTTGTTATTTCGTAGATGCAACCTATGATTGTGCATCACTCTACAACAGGAACTACCGAATGTCCGGCACTTATAAACTTCCCAAGGATGAGTTTCTGGGAACACCTGAACTAGAGGTTAGTTATGAGGTTGTAGATCTACAATTGATAGCATGATCCTTGTTTTAATGACTGATTTGATCATCTATCTCTGTTGTGCTCAGGTGTTTTGTGATATGGAGAAAGATGGAGGTGGTTGGACAGTCATCCAGAGACGGAGAGTAGGTCTAACCAGCTTCGATCGGGATTGGAAGCAATACAAGAATGGCTTTGGGACAAAAAATGGCGACTTCTGGCTTGGCAACGAAAACATCTTCCGCCTGACCAGGCAGTCCACAGTTCTTCGGATAGAGCTAGAAGTAAGAGTGGCATGATAATACATCGCTAATTTTACCCTGAGTGTTCAATAATGTCCAGTTTTGTTTAATGCTACTGTTACTGCTGAACTGTTTCAGGACTGGGAGGGGACAACACGCTATGCTCAGTACAGTTTCTTTACGGTGAGCAATGAGTTGAACAGCTACAAGCTCTTTATTGCCAACTACAGCGGGAATGCCGGGGACTCGCTCCGTTACCATAACAACACCAACTTCAGCACTAAGTACAAGGATAATGACAAGTGTGTGGATGACTGCGCCCACCTTCGTAAAGGTAGGACACCATGAGACTGACTGCTTTTTGGCTAACAGTAAGCATTTCTGGCCTTTTTTTTCCGCCAATGATATAAAATATAATAAATATATTTTTCCAGGTGGCTATTGGTACAACTGCTGCACAGACTCAAACCTGAATGGAGTGTTCTATCGCTACGGGATGCACAACAAGAACACTGATGGCATTACCTGGTATGGCTGGCATGGACCAAACTACTCCTTCAAACGGGTAGAGATGAAGATTCGCCCCCAGAATTTCACTCCTTAAGTTAAATTAACTGCCCGTGCCTACCATAACCACATGCAAACCTTACGCAATACACACTAATGTCTTCTGCCTTTGACTGGGTAAAAAAAAACAAAAAAAAAAAAAACATCTCTATGCATTTTTTCTAACAGAAAATTTCTGGGTTGAATGTGTGATGTGCAGTGTATGATTGTAAAGTGCTGTTGTTTTGATATTTATCTCAGATATTTTATTTTCTTTAAGCTTTTCTTCCTAGATTTTCCCATCGAATGAATGAGAAAGAATTTTGGCTCATGTTAAACAAAGAAGGCATGCTCTTCAGATAAAGTCATGCCTTTCATGGAGTAGGCCTTATTTTACAATTTAAAAAAAAAATTACAGATACTTTTAATAAGATATATTTACATTTGATAAACTGCCTGATAGATTGCTTTGAATTGTGTAAAATGTAAATAAACTGTAAACTGAATAATGAATTAAATTGTATTTTTAAAACTCCTGTTTCTCGTTTTGTCATTTCAACATTGAAAATGAACTACAACCACATCTGATTTTCAAGCTAACAAGCAAAACCAAGTAGATCCAATGGATACATTTCCTATCCATAAACAAGCATGTTAACTCTGAGAAACTGACCTCAAAAAAACAAAACCTTGGGGGAAAAAACAGGTCAAGGTTACAATCCTCTGAACCCATGCGAGAGTTTTCGGGAGGTCTTACGTTTAAGATATGAAGGTCCTACGACAAATCGATGTGTTCGCAGGAGATATAAATTAAAAACCATAACAGAACTATTGCACATATGCACTGGTGAACATAGATATTACATTTCACATCACAATGTGCAAATGTGACCCGTTTGCTCAGTTCTTACAACCAGTGACCAGTATCACCATTTTCTCACCGGGAGAGCTTCTATGTGGTGCAAGACTGGCATGACAATAAATACCCAAACCATAAATTGATTAGGAACCATAAAATCAATACTATACAGTCACTAGCAACAGCCTAGTAAGTTAGTCTTCCTTTTGTACAGTACTTAACTCTGAATACCTTATAAGGTATCTACCAATACTCACCAAAGAGTTTATTTGTCAAAACAACTAATAACAGCAGGTACGGTACTATGCTACACAAGAACGTTACTGAAAACCCATGAAAAGAGGGCAGACTCAAGTGAACCTTGGAAAGAGTGCATGAGACAACTCACACAAAGAACAAATACCATTCTGCCATTCCACGTTTACTTTCACAGTGTTCTAAAAACATGTTTGACTCTCAGTAAAGTTGATGGAGGTCTTCAAGAATCTTGGGAGGTCAAAGCAACCAGAATTATGTGGCCTGGCTTGACCTTTAACTGGCATATGTGCAGTTTCCTGATGGCTGTACTCCACTTCACAAAGCCATTCATCAGACAGTCTTCTAAAGGCTGCTGTGGTTGGAGCCCTTAATTGTGAACCGTAAGGAAGCCTTGGCTCAACCTTAGTCACTAATTAGGATCTCAATAAAAACTGTTATTTCAGTACAAGGATTACTGAAAATTTTAACTAGCTTACCCAAAATCATTTAACACAATGTATTTACACTTAACTAGTTTTTTCTATTTTAAGTCATTAAATCTGGGACTATAATGGGCAATTTAAGGGAAATAAAGTTTCTCAATTATTATTTTTTTTACCACTAAAAACTGCTGACCGTATGACGAGGCTTATGAACACCACTTAAACGCAAATCTACACTTTGCATATCGTGATCAAAACACATATAGTATTTCTACATGAAGTATGCTGGGATTCTTTTACTAAGGACCACAAAATACATTTATTTTCCACTAGCACCAGTTAAAATGACAAATGTCTAAAAGAGAACTGGGCATGTGGCTTCAAAATATTACCACCTCATATTCTATTCAGGAAACAGCTGTTAGGTTAGAATGTTTTCATGGGCAAACATGACAGTAGCATTGCATGTAGCTGGCTGAGCAAAATGTACACCAGAAATCCTGTTCAATAGATAAAAATTCTTTCAATACTTAACAAATACGTTGGACTAAACTGTTACGTTCCATCTGAGGACAGTGTTTACCGAGCCAAACCATCTTATGAATATTTTCCAATATCGTACTCCACAAAAATATAATTTGAGCATTTCCGTCATTAAATTCAACTAATAAACATCAGACAAAACAAAACGTATATATAGAATAAGACAGCTACCTCAGCTAACTTTAGTATGAGGATAAATATCCTTATTTAAAAACTTAATGTGTTTTCTTACATAAATTGATATGATTAGAAATACAATGTCACTATCTCTGTGATAAGAAAGATTGGGATATACCACATGGGAGCCCCGCAATCTGATTGGTTCTATATGTGAGGGATAATACCAAACATGATCTCACATGGAAAATGCTTTGATCGAACTCAGACACACACACACCATCACTGATTCTGAAATCCGATAAATTAAATCAACTAACTTTTTTTGAAAAACATTAAAAAAGTAATTTATTAAAGCCTTGAATAAGTTTAAAAGATGGCCTCATGAAGGGCACAAAGGCATTGATGGAGTAGGCGATGTAATCAGTGTAATGTTTTAATAATGGAAAAACTAAACCATAAAAATCTAATTTTTCTGTGTATTCTATACTACAAATGTTATAAAGCTGGCATGACAAAGCGTGCTTATTTATGTTCACAACTCTCACGTGTGCTCGCCTGCCACTTTCCCTTAACTTTTTCCCTAAGTTAAGGGAAGTACCGTAAGGTCACTTCCGAGTCTGATTTGGGACTCGGGTTGACTCGGCTCTGAAATCTGGCAAGTTGATTGGTCAAGATGAATTTCCCAGCATTCGTGGAAGAAGAGGAAGTGGAAGTCAAGCAGGAAAGTGAGTAGAGCCAAATTAAATTACATTAAAAGTTCTAAAAACACATTTCACTTTATTGAAAATCAATTGAAAAATATTCATCGGAAAACAAAAAAATAAGGAAATTAAGGGAAAAAAGATGTCCTTAATTTGCTTTTTTTATATTTCGATTAGTTCATCCTCTTTAGTGCCCTCCTAACTTCATCCTTACTATTCTTTGTTACCTCCTGGTTCATAATGGTCTCCTCTTCTACTCTACGTTCTCTGTCGTTTTCCTCATTCATCAACTCTTCAAAGTACTCTTTCCATCTTCCTACCATACTTCCAGCATCTGTCAGTACATTCCCATCTCTGTCCTTGATCACCCTAATCTGCTGCATATCCTGCCCATCTCTATCTCTCTGCCTTGCCAACCTGTATAAACCATTCTCTCCTTCCTTGCTGTCCAACTGAGCATACAAGTCATTGTACGCCCTTTGTTTGGCCTTTGCCACCTCTACTTTCACCTTGCGCCTGTTTACTCTCTTCTGTCCTCTCAATGTCCCACTTCTTCGCTAACCTTTTTCTCTCTGGATACACTCCTGCACTTCGTCTTTCCACCACCGCTCCATATCTACTTTCCTTCCAGAAGACACACCAAATACTTTCCTACCTGTCTCCCTGAAAGCACCTCTTGACCACCCAGGGCCTGTCTCAACTCCTCCCCGAAAACCACACAACACTCTTCCTTTATCAGTTTCTACCATTTCTTCCTCTGTTCTGCCTTTGACTGCTTTGTCTTCTTCACCACCAGAGCCATCCTGCACACCACCATTCTATGTTGTCCGGCTACACTCTCACCTACCACTACTTTTTAGTCACTGATCTCCTTCAGGTTACATCGTCTACACAATATGTAGCCCAACTGTGTGCACAGACCTCCGCTTTTATAGAGGTCACAGACCTCTGTTCTTGCCTGTCCTGGATGAAAGTATTCATTACAGTCATTTCCATTCCATTCTTTTTGCAACATCTACCACCATCTGTCCTTCTGTGTTTCTATTCTGGGTAAAAAACCTGTCCATCACTTCTTCATCACCGCTGCTACCCGCACCAACATATCCACTGAAGTCATCACCAATCACCAACCTCTCACTTTCGGGGATACTCTGTGTCACTTCAACCAGCCTACTCCAGAATTTCTCCTTCACTTCTAATTTGAATCATCCCTGTTGGGCATAATCCCTAACAACACTGAAGAGCACACCTTCAATTTTTAACTTCATCACTCTATCTGACATTCTTTTCACCTCCAGAACATTCCTAATAAACTCCTCCTTCAAGATAACTCCTACTCCATTTCTCTTCCTATCTACACTATGATAAAACAGCTTTAACCCTGCTCCCGGGCTTCTAGCCATGCTACCTTTCCACCCGGTCTCCTGGACACACAGTATGTCCACTTTTCTCCTTTGCATCATGTCAACCAACTCTCTAGCTTTTTCTGTCATAGTCCACTCCAATATACTGTCTTACTCCAAATCCAAGGCTCTTGCCTTTCCTCGTCTCTCTCTCTGCCTACGGGCACATCTTCTCCTCTCCTTCCTCGACCTACCGTAGTCCAATTTCCACCAGTGTCCTGTAGGATCAGCACTGATGGCGGTCGTTAATAACCCAGGCCTCGACCGATCTGGTATGGAAGTCATACAGTTGATTCACATTTTTACTTTGGCACAGTTTTTACGCCAGATGTCCTTCCTGGCGCAACCATCTGCATTTATCTGGGCTTGGGACTGGCACAAGGAAGACACTGGCTTGTGCCCCCCCCCCCCCCCTTTTAGGCTGCAGGGTACCTGAACCTGAACACTGTATAATAACTTACTCATAGAGCAGGATTTGCAGGGATACCTTGGCAAAACTCAACTGGATCAAAATTACTGGAATAAAAAGTCTAACTTCGGCATACACAGCAGTGATGACACACCCAATACCAGTAAATGTTGATGATACATAACTGACAAACCTTGGCCTATTTAATAGCAGAATATGATGAGTTTTACAGAAAACCAAATTATCACTGTGAAAATATCAGCTTTGGGCTGAGATCTAATTCAACAGTAAGCATCATTTTGGAGAGAAACCTGGAGAGGTGGAGGTATGCCCTGGAAAGGAGAGGAATGAACATTATCGAATCAAGACAGAATACATGTGTGTGAATGAGAGGGACCCAAGTGAAACAATGAGGTTACAGGGAGTAGAGATAAAGAATGTCGAGGATTTTACGTACTTAAGGTCAACAGTCCAGAGCAATGGAGAGTGCGGAAAGGAGGTGAAGATGCGTGTGCAGGCTGGCTGGAACGGTTGGAGAAA
>JAQNCB010000012.1:13404371-13435496 GCA_030068295.1 Euristhmus nudiceps
GTTGTAATGGTATGTAACATACATACAGTGAACAGCAACACAGTGACTGCTGTGGTGTGTGTGTGTGTGTGTGTGTGTGTGTGTGTGTGTGTGTGTGTGATATACAGTGCTTACTTTTATCAATCAACTTTTATTTTGAACTGGAAAATACATTTTTGAAAAGCTAAATTGTTTTTCGCACTGACTTAATGTACAAAATATAAAATAAAAATCTAGAATAAAGTTTATACTTAAAAAATAGGGCACCTAAACGTCTGCACAACACTAAATCTCCCCAAAACAGACATGATACAGAATCAACATGTGTACCTTCTTTCTCTGTGATACATAAATGAATAATTTTTGGTTCCAAGAAAATCCTGTTGTAATTCTTCCTCTGTACTGAGGGAACGATCATTCATCCCTCACTTGCATTTCTGACTCTGTAAGAGTTTCCAGCATGCTTCATATTTACTATCAATTCAGAGAAAACTCAATTTCTCATCTGACCATTACTAATAATGGAATAAGTATGACAGAAGACGATGGGGCAATTCAAAAACAGTATACTAGAGCTTATTCTACTTACCTATTATGCTACACAAACATTTTGCTCATCAATTACAGGCTGACTTCAAATAAAGTAATTCAATCATTTACTCACTCATTTATCAAACCACTTAATACTATTAGGGTTGCGAGAAGGCTGGAGCCTACTTAAGCCGACACAGGAGGAAGGCAAGGTACACCTTGAATAGCTTACCAGACAATCGCAGGGCAACACACACATAACCATTCACACTCATCACAAATAGGGGCAATCTGGAACAGTCATAATGTGCATGTCTTTGGGCTATGGGAGGAAACCGTAGCACCTGGAGGAAACCCAAGCAAGCATGTGGAGAACATGCAAACTTTACAAAAAAATGCCCAAACCCAGGAGCTTCTTGCTGTGAGGAAAATTGCACATCTTAATCCATTTTAAATACACTGTACCTATTCTAAAAAACTCTGTGTGAAGTGCATGCGTACTTCTTTTATGCTGGTGTCACACACTCGAATGACATTGAGGAAAGTGGGCATGACTTGGGGCAGGAACTGAACACACTTCAGACCCAATGACTTGAAAATGAAGGTGACGGCCTGCACCACCATGGTGTGGTGGTTGGAGAGCGACGGGTCACGCAGGATTCGCATCAGTGTCACTATGGCAACAGCTGGGTAAAACTCGTCCAGGGGTAAGTTGCCCATGTTGACAAGCATTTCACTGGTGCTATAGTCGGCTAAAGAGAGAAACAGATGGACACAAAAACATCATCATTCCTAATTTATTCATGGTTAATTCCTACCCATTGGGCATCTCTTCCCCAGTCTCATGAGAGCTAATAATAAAGGTGGACTACTGCTAATGTGATATAGGAATGGCAAAACATGCTCAGAGGAAGGCACTAATCGCCGATCTTTGTATGCCATGAACCATTTTTGAAGCCATGGAATGACAGCTTCTTCCATCCCTCCCTCCCTAACAGTTCAGCTAATTGCTTTCTCGGGTTCCTCAAGAAGGATGGATATGGCTTCACTCTGGATTCTCACCTTCAATCTCTGGATAACTGGCCGACCACTTTTCTGTCGCGCCACTCGAGAGCCTGCATGCAAATAAGTTTAATCGATTTTCCCGTCCTGACTAGGAGCACTCATGGAAACGACGTTTCCCTTTATTACGACTGAGAGAATCTGAAGGATGCCAGCTAAATGATAGAATTTATTACGCTCAAAATCATGCATTGTTGTCTTTATCACCATACTTAAATCATCACCTACCAATTTTTAAAGGTAGCTGTTTGAGCGAATTAAAAACTGTAGAAATATTTCATGACATATGATGACACCTTAAGGCTCTCTTCATCCTTGTATCAGCTTGAAAGCTATGTACCTCAAACCCCACAAACAGATTTGCCAAAATAAAAGGCAATGAGGATTTAAGAAGCCATATGCCATAAAACGGTTGTCTCGGCACAAACTGACCCACCTGCACTTCTGCTATACCTCTTTCCTCTCACAGCAAAAATTCAGACAAACCATTTGAACCTTCAAATCTCCCCCATGAGCCCACATCTGTCAAAGGCACTTTATAATGTAACATGAAACAAGCAGGACTGGATTGTTTCAGGACTTTCAGTGGTAAAAAGTTGTTTAATGTTAAATGAAAGGCCTAATTTAATTTCTAAAATTCCACAACTGTTCAAAATCAAAACGTTTACCATTCAGCATTATTCAAGTTGTGCTTAACCTTGAAGAACAACAGATCAATGTTGATATTCAAACTAATACAACTGCTTTTTTTTTTTCTTTCTCACTGCCTTTGTCTGATTAACCATTCGTGCTCCTTTCTTGGAATGGCTTGCGAGTGACAGCGTTAGGAAAATGCAATAAACGCAACCTGAACCCTCATTAACTCCAAATAGGGCAGCAATAAATCTGCACTGGCTGTTTGCTCTTGTTCAGTGACTGAGCAATCCAAAAGTGTGCATGGGGGATAAACTGGACACAGGCAACAAGTTTGTGACTTCACAACCATGCAACCCTTGAGGCAACGTGGTTTGTGGCTAGGTGCTTCCTATGGTCGTTAAGACATCTGATCAGCCTCTCAACTGAGCGGGTTGCAAGCCTGTGTGTTTGGACGCCCTTTTTTTTTTTTTTTTTGGAGCATATGACTTCACCTTCTTGTGCAGTTCCCACACACATGAAAAACACAGTCCTCTTAAACTCAATGAGGCGTTTGATGTTGGCATGAGCAGTGTTGCGTCTGGCTGCATGAAATGAGTAGACCTGGGGCTGGTGGCTCAGAAGTACTCAGTTTTCACTGAACTTAAGACTAGAAGACACCAGGAGGCCAAGGATGCTGGAATAAAGTCTGGGGTGGTTTATAACACCGTGAAAACAGAAAGATGATGACAAGAAAAAAATGATACATCAAGTAATCTACTACATGGAGATCATCAAACAAAACATGAGATTGTAAAAGAATATTACCATATAATTAAGGACAAGAAAGAGACAAGAGCACACAGTTCGTGTCAGGAGTCCATGGGACGGAATTGGCCGAGTTCACTTGGGAGGGAGGAATGGCATAGGGTCACTTACCTGTCACTCACAGCAATCGCCACCTAATAATGGGCATCTGTGAGCTAATTCGTACAAGGGGCCGGATAGCGCTTTCCCGCCGAGTGTTAGACCGCTCCCAAATACGTATGTGCTACAGTTCGAAAAGAAAAGGGTAGCTAACATCGCATGTCACAGAGGGGGCGTGTGCATGCTTTTGTCCCTCCCTGGTACGTGGTGGTCATGTGATAGGGAAGGTAATACCTGACGGGTGGGAATTGGATAAAATTAATTAGGGAGAAAATTGGGGGGGGGGGTGCGCTAGGCTGGCGCTTATCTCAGCTGCCTCTGAATGAAGGAACACTGAACAGCTCGCCAGTCCATCACCGGCCCAGCACACACACAAAACTATTCATGCTCACACTCCCATCTAGGGCCAATAAGCCTAATATTCATGTCTTTGGAATGTGGGAGGAATCCACGGTGCCCAGAGGAAGTCCTCACAGGCAGGGGGAGCACATGCAAACACACTTTTGCCTGACAGTAACATGGTCCTGGGTTCGAGTTCAGGGCATGGCGAGGCATGTGGTTTCCTCCCAGATTCCAAAGAATGAACAGAAGAACAGAAGGCTAACTGACTGGTCCAAACTTTTACCGCATTTGGCAGACGCTCTTACCCAGAGCGACTTACAGTTATCATTTTTATACAACTGCGCAATTGAGGGTTAAGGGGCCGTGCCCAAGGGCCCAACAGTGGTGACAGTGGGGATTGACCCACTGACCTTCGGATCAGTAACCAGACGCCTTAACCACCAAACCACCACTGCCCTAATGGCCCTAGATGTGAGTATGAATGGTAGTGTGTCTGTTTTGGGCCTGCAAAGTTCTGGTGAAAGTTGCTCAGCAAAACAAAAATTGTATCTACATTTTGAAGCATTTATTTGAATTGTAAAATTTGTCACCAAAAATTTGATAAAATTCAATTCCAATTTGGATGGAAATTTTGGAAACTTATATTTTAATTAATTCTAAGCTTAATTTTGGATTGCACCTCCCCAATCTGAAGTTAAAATCTCTGCACATGAGTCTGAAAAAGTTTAATTATAGTGGTTTTGCTGGGCAATATGATCATAAGACAATATCATAGTCAGACAATTTTATTCTTATTCATCACAACAAGTTCTAAAAATGTTACATGCAGACTGTTTGCATGTATACAGGCAACAGGTAACCTGAGGGCACTCACGGATTAATTTGGGTTTAACAAAGCTCTGTTGTTGTCCGTTTGTTTTTTTACCGTGACTCAGTGACTACCCTTCCTTCTCCCACTACTGCCTACAATAAGACTGTGACGCAGGCGCAATATTTAAAAGAGTTTTATGGATTACTGAGATATTAATGGGGGTTAAAACATTTACAAACATTTCTTGAGGAAAGTCAAATTGCAATATGATCATTTATTGATACATCTTCCAGCCATATTTTGTATTTAATACAATTTAACCCCTTTGGATGACACTTGGCTATTTTTTCCAATTACCAGTGAAATCCTAGTAAACATCACCTGTATTAGGTTACAAGGCCTCACTGACTGGGAGAATGAGTTTAGAGGTGTGTGTACTTCTTGATCCAGCAATTGTTCGCAATATTTCTGATCGAAATATCATATTGAAATACAATGAGTATGAGTACGAGTTGTTGTTCAGCACCACTTGGGCAATATTTCAGTCATTAGTGGCGTGCATATTGAAATACAAAATACACACTGTAATCACATCTTTCTTTAAAAATAAAAAACAATTCTTCCCAGGTGAGGTTTGGCTCGGTAACCCTTAGTTGAATAGCAGAGTGAGCAACAGCAATGTAGTTCTTCTTCCTCCTCTCAACAGTACCCGACATGACTCACATTCATATTTCCCATGGCTCCTCACCGAAATGTGGACAGCAGCCAGCACATAGTCTTTCTAAGATGAGGGTAAAGTGTGAGCACGCTGAAGCAGTATTCCAGGCTGCAGCAGCACATGTTGACAGACAGGCCCAGACATTGCCTTTACTGAAATTCTATCTCTCTAAGGGGTGATATCTCCCACTTCCTGCTCCTTTATGTAGCCCTACTGCTAAATCCATTTGCTCTCTCTCTCTCTCTCACTCTCTCTCTCTCTCTCCACACCAAAACAAAGCAGAATGAAAGGCCCACATTCCGAGCTGAGCAATGCACAAGCAGTGAGGAGTTAATACTACAATTGCACACAGTGGTATTCAAGCCTCAGATATGCAAGACCACAGATGTCCATGCTATGAATTAAGTCAGTTGCATGAGATGCACATGCGAGGTGGAGTTATCAATTTTTTTTTTTTTTAAATATTATCCATTCCTCAGTTACTAGCATTGAATTGGTGTTCTTAGCACTTGAATTGTTTTTGTTTTCAGCTCCAAATACATTAAAACATATCAACAATCAATATGAGATGCATAAAGTAACAGCATTATCACTTTACAAGTCCATGGGAAGATACAACTATGAATTAATTTGAAGGTCAGATATTATACCCCTTTCCAGACAATATTTTTTTTTATTATTTTAGACACCTGTGGAGCACCAAAGTATGATTCCTAATGTTAAAAAAAATTCAAGTACTTTAGATCTTTTTCAGATTTTAAATGCACTTGACGAATTGCCTGTTTGGCTTCCTCCTCACATTTAAGCGATTCCCACTCTCTGGGCCTACTGTGTGTTGATTGGCCACTTGAAAGCTCCACTCAGCATGCTGGGGTGCAGTCCAGGATGAGCAGATAATCTGATGTGCATGGGTTGGTGGAAGAAGGTCAGCTAATCAGGAAACACGGCATGCTATGACATACCAGTTTGCCCAAAATAAATAAATAATTAAAAATTGGTGAAATCTTGTATTTACAGCTCAAACAGCCCAGAAGGGAAAATTTAAACTAAACACTCTGGTGTCATCTAACAAAGCAGCATTTATGAGACAAAAAGGTGGAATAGCATTATATCTCTGCTTTAAAGTAAGTCATAAACAGAGCATGTGAATGATCTGACTGCTCAGTCAACTTATGGATACAACTGCTTGATGTTTCTGTTTCTGCTTGATTTTTCAGGCTTGAAAGCAACTGCTTATGATTAAACACATTGCCGATTAAAGAATTATATTAACCATAATGGGGCATTCACAGCAATGATGCTAATCTGGGCATGGAAAACCTTCCTAGCTTAAATATTGACACAAACCTCATTCACCAACGCTAAATATTGCACACAGAGATCTGCCTGGCAATCTCAGCAATGTCTAGTGTCACCCATCTTGTGTATCTCACATCTACGACCTGACGAGTGACAAACTGCAATTTTCCATCACAAAAGCAAAACTTTTCCGGAGTTTTCCACGAATCTACAAGACAAATGATGAACATGGCCCCACTCCAGTATTTACATGATGCCTTTCTCAAAAAGCTTTGTACTCCGCACTGCTGTGATCTGGCTTTTTGGAATGCTATTGGGGGGAAAAAAATGGTAAGTTGTTTGATGAATTCAATGATAAAATAGGATGATGTGTGGTAGATGTTCTGACATGTCAGTTTTATGGTCCGCAGCTGGTGACAATACCAGGGAGCTTTGCATGATAACCTAGCCGTATATCATAATAAATGGACATAAGGATTACAAAAATATAATGGTGCTTAAATCAAACAGAGAGAGACTGTTAATCAGAGAGGTGACTAGCTTACAATATGTATGCCAGTGTATAAGATATGAGGAATGTGCCAATAAGATGCAATAGCCTATGTAAACTCCTAACTGCAACGTTCAAGTAAAAGCATGTTCTTTTTATTTGTGGTAAAATTGGTTTTCATTAAACCATAACAAAAGGATATTACCCAACATTGTGTTTACCTGAGTCTTGACTGGACTTTGATTCTGAGAGACTCACAGCAGAAGCATCGCGTGATTGGTCAATCATGCCAATGTTGACCTTATGCTTATAGGGGTCCAGTGCACCAAGAAGGCCGAGCACACGGATAGCCTGGGAAAGAAAAGCACCGTTTCAAAACAAAGACTATGCTTCTGTGTGCTGGTGTCTAGGTTCCTGCAATCATACAAGGTGTTGGAATGTTTTGGGAAAAGCCTACACCTGAACTACGCAAACTATCTTTATTACTCAAAAATTTTCAGAAAAAAAAAAACCCAGAGCAACAGAAGAGACTGTGTGCAGGTATATATAATGTATAATCCTAACATACTGCAAAAGAGCTTCAGTAACATGGGCCTACTGAAAAATTATGAAGAAGTGTCTGAAGGCACAAAGCTTTCCTAGGGAGGTCCGGGGCAGCATGCATTCAGCATTCAAAATGTTTGCAAAATAGTACATTCTGCTGTATTTTGAGATGTTATTTCTCTGTCAAATAAGTTAGTGCAGGGGTCCCCAGCCTTTTTTGCCCCATTTTCATGTAAAACAATACTTTCATGGACCGGTATAGAACCAACTAAAAACAAAGTACATAAAAATCCAACTCACCATCCTGCTGAATTAGTGGGAAGCTCTCCAAAGTAGTTTGTTTTTTACTTATTTTTGCAGTTTTTAAAAAAAAAAAAAAAAAAAAAGGATTTTACAGACTGTGATGGTTAATAAAATACTTTTTAATTCAGCCTTTCTGAGGGCCTGGCACCAAATGACACACGGAACGGTACTGGTCCATGGCCCAGTGGTTGGGGACCTCTGAGATAGTGTATAGGCTGCTTTTCAAATAAAAACACGAAACTTAACTACCGGGCATTTTATATACAGTCGAACCTCGCTCGTATGGACTAAAAGGGGTGGTGAGGTGTCCGGATCAGTGAATAGTTGAGTGAAGTGTTTTTTTTTTTGTTTTTTTTTTCCTCCGGGGGGGAGTCCACATTGAATACTGTACAAGTAAAATCACCTCAAAGTTTTGTAAAAGCACAGTACTACTGAACATTTAACACCCAAATAATAAATTTATATTGTACCTGTACAGTAAATACATGTAATACATATTGTAATACACAATACAGTAATTCATTTAACGCAGTGCTCGCGCTGCTCCCGACCTATCCTAAAAATAAATAAATAAATAAATAAATAAATAAATTAATAAATATTAAATCGGGTTGTCTGTAGGACCCGAAATCCAGTCCATCGAGGTCCGATCGAGCGAGGTTCAACTGTACATTCTACTATGGAATAGAATTCACTTCAGTTTTATTTGTATCGAGCTTTTTACAATTGACATTCTCGCAAAGCACCTTTACACACTAAGAGTTTGCTCGAACAATGCTGCTAAAGTTTACAGCTCATGGTTCTGGGCTGAAGCCAGACAGCCTGTTCCTGTTCGAAACGCCAGATGGCACGCTGATTCATTTCTGATCAAATACCGACGGTTCCTATTCAAATAGTTATGGGAGTGCTAGGAGATACTGTATGTAGTCACAGGAAATAGATATTTGCGCAGAATGGAATGTCCATTGTTTACATCAATGTGACATGCTAGTTTCTAATTACGGTTGAGTCGAATGGGTTTTAATCGTTCTCTTGTGTGTATTTCAAAAGAAAATACATTTTCGATTGAAATTTAAAGCAACGAGGTGGCTCTGTCTGTTGTGAAATATAAGGGAGACGGGTTGAAATAACAGCGAGATGGCCCGCCTCTTAATTAATTTGCCATGGGAAACGCGACAGACAGACACACACACACACACACACACACACACACACACACACACACACACACGGGGGTCACCAGGGAGACATTTGGTCAATAATACAGCTCAAGCAAAGGCCCAAAAGCCTGACAGGCTTAGTATTACGGTCAATTCAGCTCTAGATAAGTGATGATACATATGTGATACAATGATACCATGTAAAGTCATCCACTGAAAAAGGATAGCATAAGCTTTGGAATGAAACGTACATGGCATGTTACAGATCAGTTATAACCATGACATTCATTCACTCATTGCCGAACTGCTTAATCCTGCTTTCAGGGTCATGGGAAGACCGGAGCCTCTCTCAAGTAACACTGTCCAAGGTACACCCTGAACAGCTCGCAAGACCATCGCAGGGACAACACACACAACCAATCACACTCGCACTGAGAGGAACCCCACGCAAGCACAAAGAGAACATGCAAACTACACATAGAAACGCCCTCGCCGAGCAGGGACTCAAACCCAGGACCTTCTTGATGTGAGGGGATTTCAAAAAGTGAAATTTGTCGTTTTACATTTGGGGCTTTAGCACCTTTTCCTTTCTGCCTGGTTTAATTCTATTCGTATCGATTGCTTTAACAGTTCTGGTCCTGTCTGAGGCGTGATGATCGAATTCCTCACCTCTCGCCTGATGCCCTGGTTCTGCTCTGTTTTTAGAAAGTTGAGCAGCACCTCCAGTAAAGACGGATACTTCCTGTAGGGTTCCACTACATAGCCAGTACTGGCCACTTGCTGTCCCAGTGTCCACAACGCCACCTGGTGGGTAACAAAATGACAAGAGTTAGCGGTGCGGATGCGTTTTGGCAGGAATTCTGACGAGATTATGGTACTTGAAGATAAAGATTTATATTGTAAGGATTTCTTTGCTCAATAATTCCTGGAGCACTAATAATTTACTACATTTCGCTCAAGTATTAAATAAAAGAAACTTGTCCAGTATCCTGATATTTGCTATTCAAAATAATTTTTTCCTATTCACAGTCTTTTTTGTGATTTTTATGAAAAGTATTCCTTTAAAGAAGAAATTCAAACTCTAGGCAATATTATAACATTGTGCTGATAGTCTTGAATCTGACTGGCAAGAACCTTTGGCATACACATGTCATAATTTATTCAGACCTTTTTGCTACTCACACCTCACCACATGGTTTAAAAAAAAAAAACCCCAACCAAAAGTAAAACTTAAAGAGAAAGCAGGAGCAGCAGCTTAGAAGTGAAGTTTATAATTTTTCTGGATTCTAATTACCTTACCAAAAAAAAAAGGCTTGAATCACCTTCGCATGTTAAATCACCTTTGAAGACCATAGCAGGAAAAGCTTTTCACGTGGGAACTAGACCTTACTAGATCTTATCGGAGTTGTTGACTACACTTTCACAACACCTGCACTGAAATTGGCTCCAAGCAACAGTGAAATTGCAGTTGGCGCGCCAGGTTTTCTAATGGGAGCTCCGCCAGTGAGAAGTGAGAAAAGCAATACAGCACTTGTAAGAATGGCATGACTAACAACACTGTTTAATTTGCAGCAAATCAATAATACAGTGATTTGTGCATATAAATAGCTTCATTGGGCAAATAAAATGCGATAAGAAAAAGCTCAGTCACGTCTAGGCCAGGGCTTACTTTCAACTAACTTTCTTGCACCTACTTGCACGCTTGTTATTTAGTTTTACTGCTCTTATGCAGACTGACTTATATTTATCTTTTTTTTTACCAATACAACTCAGCACTTAAGGGTCAAGGGCCTAGTTCAGGGACCCAACAGTAGTGGCATGATGGTACTGGAGATCAAACCCCTGACTTGTGGATCAGTGATCAAAACCTTATCGACGGAGTCATCACTGCCCCGGTTATCATTCATTCATTCATTTTCCAAACCGCTTATTCCTAATTAGGGTCGCAGGGAGGTTGGTGCACATCTCAGCCCACTCTGGGCGAGGGCAGAGTACACCCTGAACAGCTCGCCAGGCCATCACAGGGTAGAACGGCTATGCAGCTACTCTTGGTGAATATAAGCAATGGTTCTTTTACAACTCTCTCACCACAGACAGTGAGAGACATGGCCGGCATTTGGTAACCCAGTTAGCTGCACTGGGCGGGACAGCAGTGACAACTGTTGAGAGTGGGGCTTGAACCCCCAACCCTGGGATCAGCAATCCAGCACCTCCCCCCCGTTATCATCTCTCATATATCGCCCATTGCTTCTTATGCTTTCTATTGCCCATGCTGTCCACACTGTTCACTATTCAAGCCAATTCATCTCCTTATTTATTGTCTGTTCACCTTCATGTATTCTTGTTTGCTTTCTCATCTGTTTGTAATGGTGTTCTTATTTTGAGGGACATACTCTGCCCTGCCCAGCTCAGACCCTCTACACCAGTACATTAGACGGTGAGCCTTTTCATCTCTGGTCTGCAGATCAGCCTGAAATATTGACTGCAAGTTTTAACCTGTGTGCCTTATAATCTGCTTTTTTGCCATTTTGTTTGTTGTCAGCCTTAGTGGAGATCCATCCATTTTCATCAATATGTTTTTTTAATGCATATCTGAGATTGGATTGCCAAGGAAACCCTAACCTAGGTAAAACTAATACCTCTTAGGAAGGGTGAGTCCTGAACCACAGAGTATAAATTCTTGTCGCCTGTATGAGTTTTTATAACTGAAGAAGGTCCCTGGACAGGTAGCGAAACATCTTCAACCAAGTTTCCAGTCCAGTTGACTGAAGGTAACCACACGCCCTGGATAGTATGACCTGGATAACTGAGAGTCTTCACAGACATGAGTGTTAAGGATCTTGCTTAAGGGCCCAACAGTGGCAGATTGGTGGAATTGTGGCTTGATTCGCAACCTTTGGATCAGTAACCCAGGACCATAACCAGTGAGCCAAAACTGCTTAAGATGTCTGAGCTCCTCACCTTCTCTCTAAGGCTAAGCCAAGACACCCTCTGAAGGAAACTTATTTCATCCACTTTTGTCCATGACCTCGTTTTCTTTTTTTTTTCAGTTACTATCCAAATTCCATGACCACAGATGAGTGGTTGGAACATAGATGGACCAATAAATCGAACACTATGCTCAGCTCTGAAAGGTCACGTGCCTTTTTTTAGCTTTAGAATCTGTTTGTTTGTGCCCTATAACAAACAACGTGATCTCTACTACTGAGTACAGAAGCCATGAAAATCATGAAGCTTCAAATCATTTTTCTGGAACAAATGTTTTATTCTGTTGCATGAAATACATGTAACAATGTGAGGTACAAGAGAAAATGTAAAGAATTATCTGATCTGCTAGAAATCTGAGATTTGTGTAAGATTTACTCTTTGGTCATCATACCTGTCTTTTGGCCAAGGAGGACGAGTCCTGAAGCATGTCCATGATAATAGGGAAAAGTTCATCCATCCACTTTCTCATCTCCAGACCACTGACCTGACACCACACAGACAAATACATAACATGGTAAGCAATACTGGACAAAAAAAATAGTTCCTTGCTACATGGCTACTGCCCATGAAAGTAAATTATCAAACATTACAACCTGTTCTGATGTCACAGCCACTACTCTCAAACATTCCTTTTCCTGGCTTTCCTCTCCTGTACATGCCCGCCTATAACTCCCGCCATTACTCCGTAATCAGCTGTGCCATCTGTACTCTTTACTACTCTTTACTAACCCTGTTTGTCTTGTGGCCTTCAGTAATTCACCAGATCAGAAAAGCACATGCAGTTATTTATATAGCGCTACAGGTCACATGTTCAACAAGGAGCAAAATGTCCGTACCTGAGCCAACTCTCCAATCGTAGCCAGGACGCTAATGACCACACCAGGGTTAGGGTCTGGATCTTTCAGCTTCAAGATGAGAGCCTATATAAAAGGAAAGAGTGAGATTCATTGGGCTTAAACATAAATAACACAAAATCTATTAGAACAACAATGTGAGAAATAAGAAAGTCTATTCTAGCCTACCGTATGGACTACGTACAGAACCATGCAGAATACACAAATTACATTTAATTGTGATGTAACAGGCAAATCTTGAAGCCACAGTAATGCAAATGACATGCATATCCTCTAAGACATCTAACTTAACAAACATATACCTATTGTGATGTAGTGACAATGTCACAGGTAGCGACATTAACTATATCTACTACTTTTCTTTCGGCTTCTACCCTCAGGAGTCGTCACAGCGAATCATCCGTTTCCATCCATCCCTGTCCTCCGCATCCTCTTGTCTCACACCAACTAACTTCATATCCTCTCTCAGCGACATTAACTATATAAGGGCATTTATACAGTTTCTTAGAGCAACCAAAGGTGTCAAAAATAAAGGTTTTTAATTTGCTGTTTTTTGTAAGTAGTAATTTTCATAAATATTCACGGTTATAAATACTTTTTGAATTATGGCTATAAGGTTATTTTCTTGGAAGTTGCAGCCTTCGAAAGTATGCATGTCTAAAACAATAAAATGTCTTTAAAAAATATAATTGTCAATAGTAATAAGATTTCAAAAGTTAAAATCAGTTCCATTCTATATGTACATTATATAAAATATGTAGCAAATGAAGATTGTTGATGAGTTTTGATTGGTAGCCATATCTTTTGTTTTAATTTACTGATGGCATAAAGCTAGATTTCGGAGTGAACACTTTTGGACGGCCACATATTCACATGCTCGTGTAATCAACATTTCAGAATCTGGTTCAAATATGTTTTGCTCTAAAGTTACACACTTAGATGTACTTTATAAAAAGTGCATCTGATTGGAAAGATACATTTCTTATTATCACAAGAGACAGAAAAGTCGGAGTGGACATTTTGGATGGACATTTTCTCGCCTGTGTTCAGATCTGCCTTGTGCAGAACAATTCAGAGAGATTGTCCCCGTCCCCAATGCATGATTTAGTTAAACAACATAAGCTTATCTCATTTTGGATGGAAAAATTTGCATGACAAACATCCTCCTTTGAAAATTATTTCAGTTTGAATATTGAGAATTTCTGAAGTGCCAAACTCAAATTAGTCCAAAATTTATCTTCCGTGCAAATTTTCATGACAAGCTGATAGATTTTGTCTATTTTTTTTATTTGAAAGTACTCCATACTACTGTGTATTTATTCATATATAAAATTTTACATAATATGTACAGACTGTGGAACAGTAACCCTACATTTATATATCCTCAGTGCTCTAGAAAGCTGTGAAAAGGCCCATATATGTGAAGTGTACTCTGCAAAGGACTATGCCGAAATCTGGACAACCGAGGATACTGCCATGAGACTCAAGACCCTATATGCATCACCAGCCACCTACCGTCTCTGATCCTCCCTCCAACCAACCTGTGACTGTTTCTCTGGATCAAGACCTAGCAAAGCAGTGATCCATACTCGTGCAATTGCTACAGTCACTGGCTCAACACAATAAATTGTCATACTGACTTCATTTACCTAACCTTGATCGTTCCAAACATTTCTTTAACATGCGTTAGGGTGTCACATAGTGGACAGTATCGCCATGTTGGCAGCTGTCCTGATTGCTACCAATGAATCAATCAACATCATTGCAATTGTATAATGCGGTAGATGATTTTACTTTAAGAATGGGCTCCATGTAAGGCCGGATGAGCCGAGGGGCATTGGACACGAGGTGGCCGAGCATGCGGGCACTCTGTTCCTTGTTTCTTCCCACACCGCTATGCTCCAGCTCAGTAAGGATCTGAAAAACAGAAGATTATGGGCCAATGATGAAAAAGAACTCAATTCCCATGTGGATGATAAACATAATTGTTAATATGAAGATGAGTTAAGTGGTTAGCAGGTAGGTCCGGTGTTCAAATCCAGAGCTTGACGAGCTTCTTTTCTTCTCTTCTTTTCTCAGGCATGTGCTCCCTGTGCTTTTATGGATTTCCTAGGGGTACTCCTATTTCCTCCCACATTCCAAAGATATGCACATTAGGCTCACTGGTTGTTCCAAATTGCCCCTAGATGTGAGTATGAATGGTAGTGTATGTATTGGCCATGCGATAGATAGACTGAGGAGCTTCCCAGGGCACACCCCGCTTTTACCCAAAGTTACCCAAAAATGGGCTCCAACCCTCCCCTGGCCCTAATAATATAAATTGGCTGGGCAAATGAATGAACTATGGGGATGATCCATACCACAGTTCAAACTTCTAAACGTTTAGTTCTAAACGGTAAAATTTGCTTCTAATCCGTATCATGATGCAATCAGTATTTTCATGGAATTTATGGAGTACTTACAAAATGGTGTCCTGTGAATCTTCCCAAACGGACCTTCATTTTATCATTAGGTTTTATATAAATAACAGCAAACAGAGCTTACATAATACCATACAGGAGTGGCAATCATAACATTTAAGTCAGTATAGGTTTATCCTTGTCATTCAGTAACTCTTGGTTGAACAATTCCCCCATCTGCTGGCATCTGATGAAACTTCACCGCAATACAGAAAGCTCTTCAACACACAGTACATCCCACAAATTACAACTTAAAGGGAAATCAGGCGTACAAGAATCGAACACATCAAACTACTCCTTATTTGAATACTTTGAGCATGCGTGGTACCAGAATCCAGGCCCCCTTCCATAAATGGTAAAGGACTGGTGCATGTCTCTATTTTTCCCTTATAGGGAAACACTTATCTGGCTAGTTAAAGATATCATTGACACTAAAGTCCTAGAAAAGTATTCAAGATTTATTTTAATTCAATTTATCATCCGATTTTTCCATCGTGAGTGATTTCCTTTAAATTAAGGTATTGATTTATTCCATAACTGTATGAGACAGCTTCAAACATGTATTTAAAGGAGCTGTAAATGTACAATGAACGCACTAAACATGAATTTACATTTATTTTAAAATAGCCTTTCAACTTATAAATCACTCACGCACTCATCTGCTGAACTACTTACTCCTACTATGGTTGCAGGAGGCTGGAGCCTATCTCAGCCAACACCGAGTGAAGGGGGGGTTCATGCTGAAAAGCTTGCCAAGCCATCCCAGGGCAACACACACACACACACACACACACACACACACACACACAACAATTCACACTCAAATTTAGGGACAATTTGAAACAGCCAATAAGCCTAATACACATGTTTTTTGGAGTGTGGGAGGAAACTGAAGTTCCTCAGAGGAAACCCATGCAAGTACGGGAAGATCATGCAAACTCCACACGGAAACGCTTGATCATGAGAATCAAACCAAGCACCTTCTTATTGTGACGCGGACATGCAAACAACGACACCACTGTGCCGCCCACTTAGAAATCAAAAGTTGAAGCTTTTCAAACTAATATGGAGAGACTCGAAATGGATTGCAACAGCTTTCAAAAATAAAAACAAAATCAGAGTAGACCAACTGCAAGAATCACATTCAAGTCTGGCAACACCACTTTAAAACCAAATTGAAACCTGAATAAGCATCTTGCGTAGAAAGGGCATGACGAATGCCGGGTTCATGCTGCTCAGGCGGCCGATTGTGCAGATGGCCAACTCTCGAATCTCGAACACTTCATCGTTTAGTGCCACGAAAAGTGCCTGCAGGTTCTCGGCCTGTGCCAGGTGGGCGTCGAAGCGCTCATCCAGGGACGCCAGCACACAGTATCGGATGTCAGGATCTGGAATGATCATGAAACGGGAAGTAAATGTCAAAACAGAGACAGAACACTGAAAAAAATCCACAGTAGTACAGTTTTCAGCATACTGCAAAATCAGTTTACAGTTACTTATTTTTAAAGGAGATAACACATGTAACAGACATTTCAATACAAACTTAAAGGATAAATGGCAGCAGATGCAGTCTAACAGTTAAAAAAATATTTTTTTTGTGCAGAAAACCCCAATTCAACATTTCTTTCCTTCCCTTTTCTTTTATTACTGCTTTATCCTGGTCAGGACTGTTGCGGAACTGGTCGACAAATTTGATTTGCCCTTCGTTAAACCATGCACCACTATGACTACCGTAAAACATGCACCTAAAACAAAAAAAACACCTTTCCTACCTGGGTCTGTAATGCCCACTACCAGCAGCTTGCTCAGAACATCAGCTACCACCTGCACGGCTGTCTGGCTGACCACGTGGCCGTGGCCGCTGATCAGGTGAATGGAGGGCGTGAGGAGACGTGAGCAAGTCCGTGCTGCCTCCATGCGGATTTCTTTGTGCTCGCTGTTCAGAAAGTGGTCGGCGCAGTGCCGCACGAACTGCGTTAAAGAATGACCTACAAACAAGCAGCCGGGAAAAGAAAAGAAAAAAAAAAGTTATTCAGAAAGTGTTCCATCACAATACTCAAGATCTGGAAAGATATAACAAGAACCAAGAGAGCGTGGCGTCCATCCCCAAAAAATTTGGTCAGATTGACATTTGCCATGGGTCAAGCAGCGGATTTTTATTTAATTTTTTTCTCAACCAGCAACTGTGTCTTCATTTGCATATATTCCTTCTCCTATATTTGAGACAGACCACCTCCACAATCACATGGAAAGGTCAAGGTAGTCCTAGCCATGGATCCTAAATCAAAACAAGTAGTGCACGAAATAAAACTGTGGACAGACAACCAGACTGACATTGCTTGTGATGACAAATCCCTCACGTCCATTGGGATGAGGAGTAAAAATAAAGTAAAAAAAAAAAAAAAAAAAAAAAAAAAAAAAAAAAAAAAAAAAAAAAAAAAAAAAAAAAAAAAAAAAAACCAAACAAAACTATTTTACATATTAAATATGTCCCACATATTTTTCCCTTTGGGTTCTCAAATAAAGAGATCACCTATTATTAACTTAAAGTAAAAATACTTTAAATTTGACTGGGACCCTTTTATTCATTCATTCATTCATTTTCTAAACCACTTAATTCTAATTAGGTTTGTGGGGAGGCTGGTGCCCATCTCAGTGAGCATCTGGGCGAGGGCAGGGTACACCCTGGACAGCTGGCTAGGCCGTCGCAGAGCTAACACTCACACCTAAGGGAGATTTGGAGCAGCCAATTAGCCTACTGTGCATGTTTTTTGAACAGTGGGAGGAAACGGGAGTACCCGGAGGAAACCCACGTAAGCTTGAGGAGAACGTGCAAACCCACACAGAAACACCCATGCTGGGAATTGAACCCAGGCCTTCTTTCTGTGAGGCAGACGTGCTGGGAACCCTTTTAATTTCAAGTAAAATTACTCAAGTACCTTCAAGACAATTAAAAACTATATATATCTTTAATTGTGTACAAAAGTTGACTGACACTGGAACACGATCCTGCTGAGTATTGCAAGCTCATCCAAAAAACATGCAGAATATTAAATGTGATAAGAGAAAGTATTTTCTACCCTCAAACTCAAAGCTGCCAAGAGTCCGCAGAGCCAGCGTAATGCTGCCCACATCACTGGCTTCAGGGATGTTGGTGAGGCTGGGTGAGGCCAGCTGGTGCGCGAGGCCTTTGGGCATGCCAGGGTGCCGTAACGGTTTGTGCATCAGCACCAGTGACAGCATCTTAAGCAATCCATCCTGGATATCTTTCTTAAGCTGAGGAATTTGCCGGCTCAGGTCATAGAGTACGGCAGTCAGCGCAGGACTAGGACAGGGAGAGAACAATTTACACAGTACATCATTACATTGTGACAGAATATTAACGAGAGGAAAACTGGGAAGTCACTAGAAATATGTGTGACTATTATTGGTCAGACCATCAGGGCCATGAGGGATTTTTGCTTGATGGATTATATAAATTGCTTTGTGTAGTATGGAAACAAAAACGATACGACTGATTCAAGTCCTATAATCACCTAAGTCCAACAGCTAACATCGGCTCTAGAAGCTCCTTGATATCTTGATGAATGCTGGGTCCCATAGCTCTAGACAGCATGCTGATACAGGTGAAAACAGTGGCGTCCACCTGCATGGACTTCTGTCTCCTGAAAGAGAAATGGGACAAAGCGAAGAGTATTAACATCAAGTGATTAGCAACATCATACTCTTAACAATTATTCACAAAATAATGGATAATGTTGGATCCAAAGAATGGCGAGGTGGATGCCTCTGAAGAGTCTCAGAGATGGAACATTGAGGTTGGCAACATCCACCAAGCCTGAGGTGCGTACTGTTTATGTATACACTATTTGTAGTAAATTTAACATAAATAAAAAAAAAAGACTAAAATAAGATTTACACGATTTATTATCACACGTTTTTAAATCATGATGGATGCAGGTGCGCTCTGAGCACGCGCGCGCACACACACAAACACACACAAAAGCAGTCGCATTGCCTAATAGTTGTGTAACAGTGCATCTTTAAAGTCTTTTCAAGGTTCCAGTATATACTACACAGAAACTGAAAGAAAAGCAAACTAAAACTAGAACACTATGTACATATTTAACCATGACAAAGACAGGTGAGGTAAGCTGGTATGATGTTTATTAGCTTTTACTTATGTGCAAAGTCCTTTGGTGGCAGGGCTGCTTTAATGATCTCGAGGATCTTGGAAAGGTAGGGTTGAATCTCGGTCCTCACTGCCACCGCTAATAGCCCAAGTGCCTGAAAAGCAGCTGTGCGTTCTTTCTCTTTTTTCAGACAGCCTAGAAGGTGACCCATGGTGTCTGACAAATATTGATCTGTGAACACACAAGCAGAAAATGTATAAATACAAAAATGTTTAAAAATATCAAATAAAATATAAAGATTAAGGCCATGCGAGATCTTGCTGAGCTTATTCAATACATCATATAAAACAATTGTAATTTGTTTTAGATGTTATTTCTTCTTAAAGGTTTTCAGAACCAAAAACTGTCCTAGTATACATTCCTAGATATCAGCACATATCAGGTTCCCACCCGAGAGCAAACAGCCAATCAAAATCGCAATACGAAAGGACATCAAGATGGACAGAAAAACATATTAGGTTTCTGCTCAAGAGCAGTCAATTCTGTCTTGTTCCTACCAAGGAGTGAACGCATAGTGTTATAGTGTAACAGTGGTAGCCCACTGCAGGATCTCCGCTAATAACTGCTAACTGTGGTGGCTAACATGGGCAGCATGGTGGCATAACGGTTAGCATGTCCACATTTCAGCCTCACATCAAGAAGGTCCTGGGTATGGATGTTTATGTAAACTTTGTGGCCTTCAGTTTATGCTTTACGTACAGATAAAAATAAAAGTTTCATGTCAAAATAACAATACATTTTCAATTTATAGATACTTTCCGACTTAAATCTACCTTCAAATGTAGTGGAAATCATACAGCAGTCATTGATTGGAATACCTGCAAGATTGTTTTGGATGCATGTCTCAGTGGTGTATCAAAAAAGTGGAGCAGGACATCGCAGGTTGATACCGCGGCGATCAGCAAACCGAAAGTCCATGGGTCGCAGTCGCTAACTGGCTGAGCTCTCATGGGAGGGAGGGATGGCATACTCGCATTGATCACCAGTCAATCATGGGCGTCTGTGAGCTCATGCCATCCAACTTGTGGTGCTTTCATTTAGAGTGGGTTAGGTTACCAATGAATGCGCATGAGCAGCAGTTAACAAACGATGCACTCCTCCCTGGTTGGCGATGGTCATACATGATAGAGAGGCAACGACTGGCAGGTTGGAACTGGACATGACTAATATTAGGGTTAGAAAAATGGTCAGGGTTTGATACCTGTGAAGTTATGTGGCTGGAAGGCTGCGAGACGAGGCAACAGGTTGAGGATAGTCATCTGAATGAGAGGGTTTTTCGTAGTCCTATATTTTAGCACCCAACGACACACCTGACAAAATATGTTAACAATTATGACAAAAAACTGCAAGACATTAAGGAAGATCTTTTTAACTTAAAGAAAAGCAAAATTAGGTTGATAAGAGGAAGACTGTGATGTACGTGTGAAAATGACGCCCCACCTGATCAAAACGCTCCTCCATGAGTTCGCGACAGTAACGGCTCTCCACAAGTGTGCTTTTAGAGGGTACCGGCACAGCACCGAAGCTTAAAAAGCACTGCTGGCTGCTGTAACCCAGAAGCCCCAGCAAGGCGTTGGACTGCGGCGGCTGCACCGACTGGAAGCTGGTGAATGGTGTGATGTGGCGCGGCTTGGTGCCGAAGCCCATCAGCTCCTTACAGTACTTATCATGCACCAGCTGCTGCTGTGTGATCTCATCCATCTCCTCTCGCATTCGCTGAAAAGAAGCAGAAACAGTGCAGGAGAAAGGGAGTAAGAATCAGAAATATGATGAAGGACGTGGAGTTTAAAGAACAATGCTGTCTGAGGAAACAGGAAAGAGGAAATACACGTACTTCTCCTTCCATGCTGCTGATGCGAACCAGCTCATTCAGAATCAGCATGGCACCATGGCACCTGTCATCCTTGTTCATGCCTTTCTCTTTTGCCAGCGTCTCATCAAAGCCCTTCTCTGCCTCTTCAAACGTTTGCTGCGGATTAGAATTGTATCCAAAATGTCATTCATTTCACTGAAGTGAAATTAAATCTGTAGGATTAGTACACAGCTAGAACGGCATGGTGGCGAAGTGGTTAACACGACCGTCTCACAGCAAGAAGATCCTGGGCTCAAGTCCCGGGCTCAGGTGTTTTTGTGTGGAGTTTGAATGTTCTCCTAGTGCTTGCATTAGAAAGCTGCTTCTGATAAGAGTAGCACGGCACCTTTAAATGATAAATCAATTCCAGCACTGAAGGAAACAACCTGTTTCCCAAACACAGTCTAAAGCAAAAGAAGGAAAGGTTAACACAGGGTTTTTTTCACTGCTTTTGATTGATTTGCATGGGCATTTGTATCACCTGTCTTATTAATTCAATTATCCACTTAACAAGTTCATGTTCCGTGCTCCCGTTCATGCTTGATGTTTTGCTCGATAAAGGTTTACCTGACTCTGACTGTATTTTTTTTTATTCTGTTCGACTCTGAGAGGAGACCTATGAGCCTCTATTTTTTGTGTTTCAGTATCCTTATGAGGTTTTTTTGTATTACTGCACATTGACATTCAAATAATAATAAAAAAAAAACAAGGGGCTTCGCTAAAACTTTTTTTGAACAGTGGTGCATATACTCACCACTCAGAATGCTTTTGTGTATGCATCATGAGTGCCACATGTTTCAAGCGCTCTTTTGATGCGTCCTAATAGCATGTCATCAGAAATAGCCGCAGCACTTGTGCGACACGCAGTACCAGTAAAAACTGGGAGATCTCACCTTGTACCATTGGGGTTTTTGCATCTCCTTGGTCTCTCTCTGGGTGGTGAGGATGAGGCAGGCTCTGAGAGCAGACACGGCTCCTTCACGGATAGCCTGCTTCGAGTCCCACACCGCGTAGAAGATGTTGTCAAAGAATGGCTGAACTTGCTGAAAGAAGAATGTGGGCGCGCTGACAGCCAGTTCCCGCAACACCAGCACCTGTGAATGAAAAGACAAAGAGTTTATATAATGTCCTAGCACTCATAGCCCTGATGCTGTCTCCAAAAGAGTCCCAAGTAATTATTCTCAGGGGCCACACAAGGATGACTTTGACCCAGTGTATTACTGCGGTGTGCTCGACCGCATAGGTCATGGGTGTATAAATTAAGGTGCTGGTATGCAGCATTGTCACTATGACAACAAATAGTGATATCAGTTTCATTATGAAGATTCATGATGCAAGAAACCATTAAGGTCTTAAGTGAAAGGAGACCAGCATGCCAAGTTAATAAACCTGTTAAGCCACTGAAGATCCCATTGTTATCACATTATTTATATATTCTGGTTATCTGCGTGGATTTTGCTTTACCACAAATGTAGGCGCTCCACAGCGAGCAATTAGAACCATTAGGAACTGGGTCAGTCCGATATGTTTCACCTACCGCTGCATGGCGTCTGCCCTCGTTCCTGTCGGCTCCCAGCCACTCCAGAGCCCGCTTCACCTCAAACTCCACGTACTCTGCGGTAAACGTGTCTCCTGCCATGGATAGGTGCCCCATGGCTTTAGAAGCCATTTCCATGACCACTGGGTCACTGGAGGGCAGAAGGTTACGCAGGTAGTTGGCAAAGCGGCTGATCCGGGTTGCATTGCCTCCCTCCACGCCGATCAAGCTCACTGAACAGGAAGGCAATGAAATGATTAAGACTGCACAGACAACGGACCATGCTCAAAATGTTAAGCGCTGTTCCAACTGAAAATGTTATTGAGAGGTCAGCATGCTGCCTTACAGCCTTGACTGATACTGAACCATAAACATCATATAATACTACTACAGGAATTATAAAAAGGAGTAATGCTTAGAAAAAGTTCATGAAATTTACATCACAATCCTAAATAAGGAACCAAACCTTTGTCCAGCCAACCATCTATGTTTATTAAAAAAATGAATTTTAAATATTCCAATTCAATCTAATAATCATTTAATCTAATCAGACTTGTTTTCCAGATATGATTGAATCACCTATGGCAAGAATTCCTCCTTTTTTCTCATTCACGTCCGAGCTGGAGACCAACTCGAAAATGTGGTGGTTCAACTCATCGTAAAAAGAGGTGGCTTCTTCTTGGCTCAGCTTTAAAGAGAGACAATAGTGATGAAGTCAATGTTTGCACGGGTCCAAGGTCTAAAAACATTGGAATACTAACAATACATACTGTGAACACAAATATGACATTTCACACTAAAAGACTTCAGAGGAAACAACAAACAATAATAGCAAAAATAAAGTCAGGAATGTACAACAAAATGCTCAAAACCCAAGATGCCTTCAAAAAACTCAGGTTTTATGAGAATATGCTCAAGAATACTTAGAGACTTTTAATGTCACATTCATTTGCTCATATATACAGCATGTAATATGTTACTCTTTTTCCTGGTGAATGGGATAAATGAGCTAATATGGGCCATCGCTACATACACTATTTACAGCTGCTACTACTACTTTTCTTTCGTCATATGACAGCATATGATGTCACAGGGAAGTCATATTAGATTTAGTTCATATTTGCTCAAGAGCCAGTTATCTGCCTAGGCTAATTAACTTAACCCAGCAGAAATGTTTATTATTATAAATACAGCATATCTATGTTTAATTTATATCAAGTATAATTATTTGCTCTTAAATATTGTACTGATGCTATATTGATCATAGTGTTAGTTTACTTCAAATTATCCTTACTACTAAATCAAGTGGCTGATTACAAAACAATTTGAGTGGCCAATATTACCTGTAGCTTAGGTAATATGGGCCCTTTTATATATTTTGCAATTATGGTCATAGGTATTGATGGTCAACAGTTAGAAAGCTGTAATTTATGAATTTTAGAGATATCAATCGACGCTATGATGAGCCAAATCTTTGTCTCAGTTTACTCAATATTTTTCAAACAACAGCCCATTTTACTTCAAATAGCCCATATTAACCGTTACCCTTTAAAAAAAATAATAAAAACTTTGACTGCTCAAGTAATGCTTTGACTGCTCAAATAAAGTTTTAAAAAATGTACCGGTACTCGCATGTCAAAGGCAAATCTGGGTTTAATGATGCATGAAATCAATCTACCATCCATTAATCACTCACTCTCAGTGACTCATCATGGAGAGGCTGGCGGCTATCTCAGCTGACACTGAACATTGAATAGCTTGGCAGACCATTGCAGGGCCAACAAACAGAACCGGTCACACTCACACATAGGGATAATTTAGAACAACCCATTACTCTAATGTGCATGTTTTTTACTGCGGGAAGAAACCAGAGTAACCAATAAAAAACCCACGCAAGCACAGGGAGAACATGCAAACACCAAAAAAAAAAAATGCCCAAACCGTGCCAAGGACTCGGCTTTCTTGTTGTAAGGTAGACACACTAACCACCAACCCATCATGCCACCCTCATCCGTTTCTGTGAAACCAAAAGAATACGATTGGATGTGCGATTGGTATATGGTGGTGTATATACTTCTCTCAGCTCTGTGGTCACATAATGCTGAAGGTCCTTAGCAGATTTGGCACGCGTGTCCTCATTCCGGCTTTTAAGGCCACTCACGAACTGCTGCAGCACCGTACCGGTGCCGGACATACTGGCAGCAGTGGTGCCGCTTAACGCAGCCTCTGTAATGAAATTAGTGAGTTTTATTTTTTCCCTTAATCAAAGACCCCTCTATAATAAGAAAAGTTATGATAAAAGCAATGAAGACAGGACAGAGGTAGCTCAGTGGTGAAGCCTCTGGCTTACTACTCTGATGGATGGAGGTTCAAGCCCCAGTGCCACTAAGCTGCCACTGTTGGGCCCATGACCAAGACCCTTACCTGTTCAATTACTTAGTTATATTAGAGAAACCTAATAATGAATGCAAATCCTTCTGGATAAGGGCATCTGCCGTAAATGTAAATTTAAAAAAATAAATAGTAAAAAAAAAAAAGTCTCCACAAGACCAGGGAAACTGCCTTAATATTTTGGTCTCTTGGGAACGAATATAATATTTTCTTTTTGCACTTTAATATTTAGAGAACCAGGTATATTGTTTAATAAGGAAACTGATCACACTACGACATGACTTGAAGAAGTGTGATCACCTCCCAGTTGTATTAATTAAAGATGAAATTCAGTGTTACGTCTCAGAAACAAAATGGAATAATCCACAATATCTTTCTGAACCGATTTGCTTACTCCTATACACGAGTACCAACAAGCCCTGCAGTAGATACAATGATATTAGTAAACACTGCCATCTCTTTAATTTTTCTTGAAATCATACACCTCTGTCTGTTTCTTAATGCTTGATCTCGGACTACCAATTGGTGTTGTTGGTGCCAGGTTAATGTGCACAGGACCATTCCTACAACAGTTCTGTCTTATAATTGTAAACAGAACCAGAACCAAAACAAGATGTAGTACAGGTGAATAAGACATAACAAATCCCATGAGCTGGGGTGGGTTCACATACTTATTATGGTTCACTTAATATGTCAATCCTAACAGGTGGGGTTGAAATGTTCCTGCACAATAGGAAATGCTATTCTAACAACGTGGTGCTCCTACAATGTTATTACATAAAGCCACATAACAATAACAACAACAACAACAATAACAACAACAACTTTGCTGTGTTCACTTTCATTCCAAATCCAAAAACTTCCACTGTAAATACAACTGTCTTATGCATGTCTTTCATATTCATATGACTACAGAGCCTATCTGGTGTTATCCAGTAGCTATTACAAAATAATAATACATGTAAATAAAATATATATGACTATCTGGTAAGCTGCGTTTTATAAAGCAAAGCAATGACTAGCCTAAAAATGTATGCTAGCTACCTAGCTCGCTTAGCAAAATGTGCTGCTAGCAAGGATGCACACTGACCGCTGGATAAAATGCATAGAAACTCTATTATTCAAAATCTTACAACAACGTCAATAAAGTGTAAATAAACATATATCTGCCTTTAAGCATGACACATAAAAAGCGGCACAGTAATAAGTTGCAAATCTTACTTTTATTGTTTTCCTCTGAAGATGTTCTGCTCGCAGAGGAAGCCTGCAGAGCAATCTAGGGGCGGGGTTTAATCGCTAAAACAGAATTGGTCAATGGGCTGAGAGTTTGGAATGATTGACAGTAGAGTCAGCCAAACATCTCGTGAGAAACCGAAACGACACAGAGGAAGTGTTCTGTTTGTTGTGTAAACGGGGAGAAAGGTTGAATGAGTGGTAGGTTTGTCCACATTATTGTTCTTCCCTCCTCCATTCACTGTCGAAAATGTGAAGGTTATTAGTTTACAACCATAGATAAACACTGCAGTTGAGTAACAGTTGTTTTTTTATAAGCCTTCTAGAGTTTTAAAACATCATCATCATGGACATGTTCAAAAAATCAGAGCTAAAATACTAATTCTTTCGTTCATTCATTCATTTTCAGTTACCCAAATAGACTTTTTAACCTAAATATCACTCAGCAATCTTGCTTTCTCCTTTGCCGAATCGCCTAATCCTATTAGGTTGTGGTGAGGTTGGAGCCTATCTCAGCGAACACTGGGCGAACACAAGGTATATCCTTCACAGATCGCTCGACAGGGCAACACACTCAAACATTCACAATTACACAGAGGATCAATTTGGAACAGTCAATTAGCATATAGAAAGAATGCAAATATGAAAAAGATGGGAATGTCATGGCCCCAACTGGAGAGAACCACTCAGGATCGGGAGGTCTGGAGGACCCTTGTCGGCGGCCTTTGCCCCAGGATCATAGGCATAGATATATACATAGCAGGATAATGTACCCCGGTGGAAGTCACACAAGCATGGGAAGAACATGCAAACTCCACACAAACACCTGAACTAAGTCTGGGACTTGAACCCAGGTCCTTCTTGCTCTGAAGCCGACTTTTAAACTTTACCGATACGTTTTCAATCCATTCTATGCTGTTTTTGCACAGTGATGTCCAAGACCGTTGCTCTTTCATCCTGGGTGGCAATTAGGTTTTCCCAGGATCTGCACCTTAAAAGAAAACAATGATCAACAACAAATATGCTCTTTTTTCCTCTGTGGTCTTTAAAACCCCTTTCACAAAGACACGTTCCAGTCACCGATATCACTATGTTGCAACTTGATGTTTGTGGTGGTGAACATTAGATTGGCCTCCAGATGAATGGTCTTTGTTAGGTTGCTATGCTCGCTAATAATAATAAAGTTTTCCTGTGAGACTTGAGCATCACCGATCACGAAAAACATGGTGAAACGTACCTCAAAACATACAAAACATAGAATGTAGTGCATGTAGACTGGGTGAACACAACTTTAGGTTTTATTGGCTGTTCTGTCTTTTAGTTAGCTATGTCGGCCAGTCTGATCCATAGATCCTCGTCAATCCACTGTTTTCCATTCCACTTGTTTTCCATTCCCACCCTTCTTCCCTGCAGCGATTTGGCACAACCTGACCAGGGTCATGCACTATGGACTGGAGCTTCTGGGATTTAATCAAGGCTTTATTTCAACAAACAATACCTGCAAGAATGCCTGTGATTTAAAATATATTATTGTATTTTAGTCAGTGTGAGCCTGCCCAGAGGTTTGGGCACCTTTTTATTTTGTATTATCAGTGTTTTATCATTTCAGAATAACTTTATCCTTTATTAGGGTTGCAGGGAGGCTGGATCCCATTACAGGCGACTCTGGGTGACGGCAGGGGACATCCTAAACAGCTTGCCAGACCATTGCAAGGCCAACATACACTCACTGGAGCAATCAAGAGTATCCAATTTGCATGATGCGCATGTCTTTGGATTTTGGGAGGACCCATACAAACATAGGGAGAATATACACAGATGATCCTTGCTGCGAGGGAGGACATATTAATAACTATGTCACCATTCCACCTTAATGTTTCTGTTTATCATTAATAAATTTCAGTTCACACAGAGCCCTTCATTTGTGTTGTCTCCTAGGTCAGCATAATAATAATAATAATAATAATAATAATAATAATAATAATAATAATAATACAGTATCTTCCTGTGGATAAACATTACCTGGTGCCGAATGGTAAGAGAAGCAGGCCTGAGACCAATTCCAAAACCAGCAGGAAAAATGTGTGGTGGCGAGGAGAGTGAGCAGCATTTTCCCCTTCCTCCACCTTGTGGCTGCCCACTGCTCTGAGTATGTGTGCACACATTTTGCAAGAGTGAAATGCAGAGCCAAAATTCCCTTGCAGAATTAATACAGTAAATCAAATATACATTTGTTTTAAGGCAGATAGACATTTATTTTAACATTTACTCTAACTGTATTGCAAACTGACAGAGTTTGATTACAATCTAAAGATGAGAAGAGTGTAATTTAATGTTCAAAAATTATGGATGCCCATAAACACAGTACCATACTCAAGACATACAAAAACCATAAAAAAGTAACGCTTACTACAATCACAGAACGTATGATTAAATGTGATTAAAACAAACACAATGCTAATATTTATGGCTTAAGTGATAACATTTAACACATTTTACCCACGTTTACTGGTTGAGTGTTTGATAATCAGAAATCACCATCATGCCCATTATGTTGTGCCTCTAATAATACCCAAAAGGTGAGCGAAGCTTTCTTTTATTAAGTACAAACAATTGAATAAATCATTTTAAATATAGAATTTATTAAATTAGTTTCATTTATATTGCACTTTTTTAATAAGTCGCAATTATTTTACTTCTCATTTATATGTTTTTGGAGAATTCCACCAAAAACCGAGAATACATTTACATATAAGTAAAATATTTGTGATCCTAGGAGTTACCCAGGGCTCAGTTCTTGGTCAACCTCTGTTTTGTCTTTATACTCGGTCCCTTGTTGATGGCATATCCTCACAAGTGTTCTCATACCACTGCTATGCAGATGGCACTCAACATGTACACTCTTTTCCTCCCCCAGACACTGATGTTTGTGTCCAAATCTCTGCATGTCTGGCCTCATGGATGGCAGCGCACCAGTTAAAGCTTAATCCCAGCAAGACTGAATTGTTGTTCATCCCGGCTGACTCATCTCCACATCAAGATCTTACAATCTCCTTGGACAACACGGTGATCCCACCTGGTGGGTCTACCTTTGAGTGCTATTCGACCTCTGCAACTGATCCAGAATGCAGCTGCATGGTTTGTTTTCAACCTTCCCCAATTTTCCCACACCACTGCTATGATCTCTCCACTGGCTTCCTGTTGCTGCTCACATTAGATTTAAAACACTAATGCTTGCCTACGAAGCCAAAAATGGACCCGTCCCTTTCTACCTCAAAGCAGTAATCACACCCTGCTCTGCACTACGTTCTCAGTGGTCATTGATTTGGGGTGGACATTCTATATTGTGACAGGTGCTTTTTTAAAAATGATACATCAAAGACTTTGGCATAGTGACAAAAATACCACAGTGGGCTTACACTGTAAATATAAATGAATGTGGAGTGCCCAGTACTGACCTTATTTACAGATGTCTGTATACAACAGTGTACTAGATGTCTTTGCAACATGTATGTGTAATAATGTAATGTATGACTGATTCATCTGTTATTATTCATTATACATCAGAAGTGATACAAATCACAATCATGTACATCCAGCTTTGTGGATGTATGAGGAGCATACAGGGATATGAATTGAATGTACTGGACACAGTTAACATGTACAATGAGCATTTGGTGGCAACTATTTCCAGCCTCCGGGACCTCCTGCTTTCTCTGTGAACGCGTCCAACTCTGAACATGTGAAGGGATTTTTACAGGCTTGTCCTATGTAAAATTGAGTTTGACGAAAAAGAATTTTAGGATTAAAAATAATGATTCACAAGCATATACAGATCTAGGCACTGCCCAACATTGGGGCTCTCCATGAGATTTTTTGTGCACCGAGTTGTTTTTCGTAATGAATCTGTCAATGTTTCAAAAAATGCTTGAAAAAATAATTTTAATTCATGATCGTTTGGACTTTGTTTCAGTAAAGAAAAAAAAAAGATTCCCTGAGGTCAGCACACATCAGGTTCCTGCCAAAGAGGCAGCGGCTAGTCAGCATCATGATATAATGTACGTATATGGATGAATGTACAAGCTATCAAAAATCAAGCCAATGCTTTTTAAAGTATGATGCCCAGCTAAAGTCTATTTAGTATTCTAACCATGTTTCACCCCATTACATCTAACAGACAGAACATGCCACTCAAGGGTATAACTTGCACCCAAAGGAATTCACGACATCTACTTTAAATATATCCAATATAACATCCGTGTCACAACTTCAGCATCAGCCAATACTGGATCCTGATCCAAGACTGACATCTTACTAACCAAATTATTCCGTCACCAAGGTATGGGGAAACATCAGCACACCATGCTATAAATAGTAGCAAGGCATTTTATTTATTCATTTATTTTATTTTATTTTTTAAAAATCATGACAGATGCACCTGAGCGCCACAGCGAGCTCCGGGGGCTGGTACATACGCTTATTTAAATTTCCAGTCTATAATACATGAAAACAAACAAAAGCAAACAAACAAACTTTTTTAGTTTATTTTTATATATTTGAACCATGACAGGCATATCATGTCCACACACACATTCCTGGCACAGCACAGCTTAAGCGCTGTGTAACGGTGTGTTTTTATTACTCATTCCATGATCCAGTATATTCAACATCAAATTTTTTTCCATTCAGATGCATGACCATAATGACACACCCCCTGCTCAAATTTTCCCAGGATCCTCCTTAAGTGTAACCGTCCTGTTGAAAATCATCTAGGGAAAGAAAACCAAAAGAAAGATCAGCAAAAAAAAATGAATTTTGAATTAGTATATACACTAATATCA
>JAQNCB010000012.1:13502509-13512586 GCA_030068295.1 Euristhmus nudiceps
GAGGATATGAAGTTAGTTGGTGTGAGACAAGAGGATGTGGAGGACAGGGATGGATGGAAACGGATGATTTGCTGTGGGGACCCCTGAGGGGAGAAGCCGAAAGAAAAGTAGTAGTAGTAGTAGTAGTAGCTACCTCCACCTCACAGAAAGCAGGTTCTGGGTTTGGGTCCAACATCCAGCTGGGGCATTTATGTGTGGCGTTTACATGTTCGCCCCATGCTTGCATAGCATGTACATTAGGCTGAATACCATCTCACTCAATTGTCAAACTGCTTCCTACTTGGGTTGCAGGGAGGCAAAACTCCTATCTCAGCCTATCTAAGCCATCACTGGCTGAGGGCGGGGTACACCCTGAACAGTACGCCATACTATTGCAGGGCCAACACACTCACAACCAATCACACTCGCACCTACGGGCAATTTGGAACAACCAATTCGCTAAATGCGCATGTCTTTGTACTTTGGCGGGACCGGAAGTACCTGGAGGAAACCCAGGCAGGGAAGTGGAAAACAGGCAAACTCCACACAGAAACGCCCAAGACTGGGACTTAAATTGCGGTCCTTGCTGTGAGGTGGATATGGTAACCACTACGCCACCATGCTGACACACATTAGGGTAAATGCCTCTTTTAAATTGTCCCTCGGTGTGAGTACGAGAATGAATGGTTTTGTGTGTGTGTAAGTGTAGGCCCTGCAGTGGACTAGCAAGGTCCAGCCCACCTTTGCCCAGGTTCGGCAGAGATAGGCTCCTGCCACCCCTCTGACACTATAAGGATTTGTTAAATGAGTAAATGAATAACGAATAATAATGTTATATTGCAATTGATTTGACGCTGGAGCTAATCGTTAGGGTTCCCTGAGTGACGATGTTTTGATGTAATAATTTGTATCCAAGAGCACGGTCATTGTCATACCTAGGTTAATATAATCATCATCATCTTCTATCCGGGGTCAGGTTGGGGGGTAGCAGCCTAAGCAGTGAGGTCCAGATGTCCCTCTCCTCAGGTACTTCCTCCGGCTCTTCCGGGGGGGAACACCCCAAGGGGTTCCTAGATTAATAAACACAGCCAATAAATATAAATAATTCAACTATTTGATTATATTATTAGGTCAGAGGGAGTGGGCTTAATTAGTCACTGTATAAATGTAACCCTTTAATTAAAAAAGGTTTTTATATCTGCTGTGCCGCCATCCTTTTTTCAAATTATTTTGTTTCCATGTTTAAACAAGAAGAAAACAAAAGAGAAAGGAATCGTATTCCAGAGTTCATTTTTTTCCTGGAGGCTGACTGTTTTTTAGAATCACAAGGGAAAATCAAAGCACTGCCTTCAACATGCTGTGATGTTAAGTTCATACTATTTTAAGGTTTGAGTGATCTGCGGGAGAAAAAAACATCAATGTATGTTCCTTTATTCATTTATAAATTTACCGCCCCGCCCCTACTATTAAGGTCATTGGGAGGCTGGACCCTCAAATGACTCTGGGCAAAGGCAAGGCAACACACACAAGCATTCACACTTCCATCCACACCGAGGTACAATTTGGCTCAGCTGATTAGCCTTACGTGCATGGTTTTTTGGCCATTGAAGGAAACTTGAGTTCCCAGAGGAAACTCACTCAAGCATAGGGAGAACATGCAGACTCGTCTTCACAGAGCCTGGGAGCCCTAGCATGTGAGGCAGACATGCTAATCTCCACATCTTCATGCTGCCCACTGATTCATCCCATTTTATTTTATTTTTTGCATACTACTTGCAGGAAGGCTGGAGCCTATCTCAATTAATTTTGGGTGAATGCGGGGTGCACCCTGAAAGGCTCAGTAGACCATTACACAGCCAACATTTGGAACAGCCACTTAGTCTAATGTGCATGTCTTTTTGACTGTGGGAGGAAACCTGGAGTACATGGAGGAAATCCACACAAGCTCAGGGAGAACAAGCATCCACACTGAAACACCCTCGCTGAGCCTGGAACCTCACCTCACTTCTAACGTTCTCTGATTAAAAAGGGACATACAGTATATGGAATAGATGGAAAAATACATGAACAGATTTGTACATTTGAAAAAGTTGGTATTGAGGAATGGTGTGACTTGGTAAATCATAAGCAGAAGTCCATTGTTTCCCACAGGTCTGAAATATACTTGTGGTGGCAACCAGCAGAAAGAGCCAGAATTAAATTCTGGCACAAACCTGGTTTATTGCATGTAAGAACAACAGATATTTCACAGATGGGCGGCATGCTGGCGTAGTGGTAAGCATGTCCATCTCAGAGAAAGAAGGTTTTGGATTCGTGTCCTGAGCTGTTTGGAGATTGGATGTACTCCCAGTGCTTGTGTGGGTTTCCTCCTGGTACTCCGGTTTCCTCCTACAGTGCAAAGACATGTACATTAAGTATATATGGTGTTTCAGGTTGCCCAAGTGTGAGTGTGTATCAAACAGGATATACCCCACCTTCACCCAGAGTTGGCTGAGATAGGCTCCCACTTCCCTGTGACCCTTATAGGATTAAGCGGTCAAGGATCTAATCAAGATTCAATCCTCAAAATCTTTCTCGTTTATTTACCCATATGAGAAAAGAATAAAATTCTCTTTAGTGTTTTGACCTGTTGTTATTTCTATGACTTGGGTGTTACTCCACAGGGACAGTGGTTAATGCTCTGGGCTACTGGTCAAAAGGTTGTGGGTTCAGGCCCCAGTACTACCAATGTGTCACTGTTGGACTCTTGAGGAAGTCCCTCAACCCTCAGTTGTATAAATACAATAAAACTGTATGTTCCATTGGATAAGGGTGTCTTCCAAATGCCATAAATGTCGCACCACTCTCAGGACTTGTGCCAGGAACATCACTGACTAACTAGAATTAAGAACAAACTTAAATCTTGTTTGCTGTCTCCCAGTATTTTCCCGACTGATATGTATTTATTGAGGTTTCAGTATTTATTTTTGTCATTTCACACTGAACACTAACGCTGGTCAAGTTATATACCTGTGGTAGTGTGTGTCCCTCAGACAACTCCTCCCTCATCTTGGACCCTTCCATCATCACACTCCTCCCTCATCTCCTTTTAAAATAATTTTGAGTAGTCAGATCTGTCTCAGGTCATACACAGACAGACTTGCCACGGGCACCCCCAATCTGTCTTTTCCATTACACCTGGCGAGCTCCTCTGGACTTGTTGTGCTAGTGTCCTGAATCAGGATGTGGACCATGATTGAGCTGGGGTGGCCCCAATTCTATCTCCCAGGCATGGGGGTCCAGAGCACTGCTTTGCTTTTGAAAACTCGCTGAGTAGCTGCATGAAGAACTGCCAGTCTAACCTTAACTAAAGTTAGGTTATATCTTTCTAAATGCCAGAGCCTCAAGAGAAGGCTAATTATAATCTTTCTTCTGTTTAGTGTTGCTAATGTTGCTACTTGGCAAACAATACTCAAGTTACATGTCCTGAGTGTATTCTTGAGCCTTGTAGCTACCAGCGCAGCATGGCTGATGCTTTCTTTCATGGACTTTGAAGATACTGTCAAAGTTGGAGTACAATTACAAAATAAGAAGGAAAGGAGTTTCGATCCACGCCTGAATCTGCGTCTTCCAAAATAATATACCAGAGAACATCTCCTGCTCTCTACAGGTTTCTCTTCAGGGCATGTGCGATTGTCAGTAGACCCTTCTCATGGTAGCAGAACATACAGGTATGGGTAAGGCAAGGTAAGGCTTGGCGAGGGTGTTTCTGTGTGGAGATTGCATGTTCTCCTGTGCTTGTAGGAGTTTCCTCTGAGTACTCCGGTTTCCTCCCACAGTCCAAAGGCATTCATTTTAGGCTAATCGGCTGTTCCAAATTGCCCCTAGGTATGGATGTTATTGTAAACGGTTGTGCATATGTTGGTCCTGGGACGGACTGGTGTGCTGTGCACGCTGTTCACAAAGCGTCGGCTGAGATAGGTGCAAGACTCCTCGATACTCGTAATAGGATTAAGCAGTTTGGAAAATGAGTGAATGAGTAAGGGACGATACAGTTTCATATTATGAATGTTATATTATTTGGTTAAACAACTGAAAACGGTATGTTTCCTTGTTCTCAGACATTTCTTTTAACACGTATTCCAGAAACTGATGGAGTTTTATTACATTCCGATGAGAAAAATGCTTTTAATGCCTGGTAACACTGCAGGGCTTGTCACATACCTGACATATGAGTTTGTTACATACCTATCATAGCAGCACATGCATGTAAACAAACATAATAATAAATAAAGTCATTGTTCTTATTCAGCTTAGTAAAAAGTAGACCACATGTAGTAACTACAGGGAACTCGTAGAGTGCAAGGTACCTCCACCAGGCACAAGTGGATTATAGTGACAAGTGCATTGTTTACGCTGCAGGTTATTATAACTGGGCATAGGTATAATGAAATGTCTCTCTCTAGTGGGGGTCTGAAATACTCTTCCCCATGTTAAAGAACAGAGATTTTTTTTTTGATTTTGTCAACATCATCCCATGCATGGATCAGCTCCAAAATAGCATGGGCTGTGACTCGTACCACACTCTGCTCTAGACAAAAATGTCTTCAAAATCTGTGCATAAACCAACCAACACACATGAAAACATAGCCTCCTGGCAAAAGTGACTGGTGGTTGTATTTATGACACCTATCTGTCAAGTAGCATGCGAGAAGCCTCAAGAAAAGATCTTTCTTTCTCACTTTGACTGCTGATGAGGTCTGATAAACAGCATCAATCTGGCATTTATGAGCTTGCTTGTCAATATATAATATGTTGGATGCAACCATGAAAAATTGGCTCCACTCTGCTAAACTATTCATATCGGCCAGAATTAGTGAATGTTGTGTTTTGGCTTTTGTTCATCCGTTTCATGGGCTGATGTAGTCGAGACTCGGGAAGTGACGCTGTGTTATCAGTAGTGCCTCAGCTCTCCCAATGGTGTGATGAATGAGGCATTTGATTTCTATGAAAGCTAGCACTTTTAATTTCAGATTCTACTTTGCATGCTGCTTAAATTTACTTGGGCATCCCATCCAGGTAAAATCAATGTATGCGGAAAATTGAGATGAACTCCTTTCCAAGCCCTTTGCTGAAATGCGTTTCTTATTGTCTTTGCCTCCTTCTGCTTTTTTCTTTCTTTTCTTTTTTTTTTTGTTTTGTTTCCGTGTTATTGCACTCACTCCCAACACACTCTTTGCGGTGCTTTATTTTGGGGCTGTTAAACAAGTTTGTCATACTTTCTCTACATACTTGACATCCATTGTTTGCACTGTGTCCGGAGTGTAAAATCCAACGGTTCCTTGTACAATTGCATTTTTCATACACCCACTACCCTGTGTCTTTAACCAGGCTGCTGTGTTGCCAGATGACATGAGGAGGAACTGTGAGATAAAAATGTGCTGATTCTTGGTTGTTATTGGTGTATTCACGTGTCGGTCAGAGAAACACATGGGGGTTGGATCAGCAATACAGAGATGACTATCTATTTCATAAAAAACTTGGGATGTCACGTCACGTGTAAGCGTTTCCAGAGCAAATATAGACACACAGATATATAGATAGAAAGTAGTGGGCAATTTTCGTGATGTATGGTATTGATATATCGCCCACACCTAGTATTGCTTCCCTCACACCGGCAGTGTCCTCAGTTCAGTATAGAGCTTATGCTTCTGTTTGTCTGGAATTTTGCATGGCCTCCCCCTGTAGGTTTCCTCCACCCTAAAAAAACATGCCAGCATGAAGTGGATACTCTACATTCATGCCATATGTATATGTGAATGTGTAGTGTATGCATGGTGCCTTGTGCAGAACTGGCAGCCCATTCAGGATGTTTTCCTGCCTCATACACAGTATTCCTTGAGTATGCTCTTGAATCAAAACTCTGATCAGGATGACGGTAAGGGATCATCAGAGATGGAGCTTATTGTGGTTTTTGTAGAATGAAGTGACTAGGAGAGCAGCTCCTCCTGGATGGACCGCTAGTCTACCGTACGTTACATTTCCAGTACTTACCGGTGCCCATTTATACTGCTAAGTGGACACTTGTGATGAGACCTTGCCCAGGGGTCTTGGTATGGTGGGAGTCTAATGGAATTGGTTCTCTCAATCATGTGCCCAGCACCTTAAGCACTACATCACTAATGTAGTACTTCACTCATGGAGTTTTGAGTACTAATTTTTAAATGACTTTTGAGGTTTGGGAGATGTGTTGTAAATATTCGTTCTTCAGAATTAAATAATGTTGAACAAATTGCACACAGTGCTTGCCTGCTACAGCTCCAAGATATTGAGATTTTCAAATGAGGAGATGTAAAAATAATCAAAACTCTGAGGGGAAACTCGGTATACATTTTGTATTGTGATATAATTATTGAAATTTACATAACTTGGCAAGGTGGCATGGTGGCGTATTGGTTAGTACGTCCGCGTCACAGCAAGAAGGCCTGGGTTCGATTCCCAGCCTGGGTGTTTCAGTGTGGAGTTGGCATGTTCTCTCCATGCTTGTGTGGGTTTCCTCCGGGTACTCTGGTTTCCTCCCACAGTCCAAAATCACGCACAGTAGGATAATTGGCTGTTTCAAATCACCCCCAGGAGTGAGTATGAATGTGAAGCCCATGTCAATTCCTGCCAAAGGGCGAACAGTTAATTATCACTGTGATGCATATGGTCATGTGTACGGATATTTAACCAAAGGTACTCTGACACGGCATTAAAAAAAAATCATGCAACTGGTTTTTAAAGTATGGTGCTATGCTCATATGGGCCTATTTGGGGCTCTTCTATAAAAAAGTTTTAACTTGGTTTTTGATTGGATGTAGTTTGTATAAAAAGGGAACAACTTTAGAGGTTTTTAAAAATGAAAAAATCCCCCCCCACCCCCGGATACTAGTCCTCATCAAATTCTCTCCAAATAGCAAACAGCCTATCACCATTGCGATGCAAACAGACGTACAGATAGATGGACAGGACATGAAAATAATGGGTTCTTAAGTATGGTGCTTCTTCTTTGGCTTGAATTGGGGGTCCGCTATAACAGGGGTCCACAACCCCCGGTCCGTGGACCGGTACCGGTCTGTGGACCATTTGATACCGGTCCGCAAGCAAAATATTTCATGGTACAAATTATATATTTTTTTATTAGAGCTTCCGGATCTTATTTTGAAAAACGACTGTTTCCGCCTTCGCCTTAGTGCCGCACTTGACTCTGTTGCATCATTTCACACATTAGCTAACTGCAATTATAATTTTAAGCTAACCACAGGCTAGCCCTTGAAAAAAAAGACTCACAAACAATCCGCGGAAACATTTTCAAGCATAAAACTGGTCCCTGGTGCAAAAAGGTTGGGGATCCCTGCGCTATAAGGTGGAACAAAAGATGTTACTCTTGAAGCAAGGTAAAGTTTGTATGAAATTATGATCTTAGTTTGGCACTTACATTTTTCCACAATTTGCAGTTAAGTGTTAGCAAGACTAGTTAATGTGAAACATCAGAGACCTGATGCATTTACATCACAAGACATCGCAGGATTGGATCCGGTTAACTAATAAACTCAATGTGATACTAATCGAGAATTTAAGATAAGATAATCCTTTATTCGTCCCACAAACGGGGAAATTTGCATTTCAACCCTTGATTGATTTTTTTTGAGATGCGGTGCACTGTGGCGTAGTGGTTTGCATGTCTGCCTCAAAGCAAAAAGGCCTGGGATTGAGTCCCTGACTTGCCGAGGGCATTTCTGTGTGGAGTTTGCATGTTCTTCCTGCACATGTGTGGGTGTCCTCACAGTGTACTCCGGATTTTGGAAGACCAAAGACATGCACATTAGGTTAATAATAATTGTCTTTTCCAAATGTTTTTCCCTGCGATGGGTTGACGAGCTGTTCAGGGTGTAACTCCTTTGCCCAATATTGGCTGAGATAGGCTTCAGCCTCTTCTCAACCTTAGAAGGATTAAGCGGTTTGACAAATGGGCGGGTGAGTAAATATGGTGTACCAGATCAGTGCATGGCTCTTTGCAATTAATGCTGGGCTAAAACCCTGTTGGTATGATGATATGAACCGGGCTTGGTCTGATCTGAGAGTTTACATTGGTATCATGGTCATGGAGAAAAGGACTTAATTTTGTTCACACAACACAACCTTGGAAGAAGATGTTGTTTGAATGTGCGCCTGTATGAGAGGGAAAGGGGGAGGGCTGTGAATTTGGCATGAAGAACCTGATAAAAGATATTGGGTGCCAGCTGAAACATGTCCACAAAACAGAAAGTAAGACAGGTAGAACATGGACTTTGAGATTTGTAGACCTTTATTATTACATCTTGCGGTTTTGTGATAGTACCATGACCCCCAGAGAAAGTAAGAGCAGGGAAATGCTTGCATTAGGTGAACATGATATCCTGATTTAAGTTTGTGCTGTACATGCTCACTGGTACCCAGCGAGCGAGTCTCAATTGCGTAAAGATGGAAAGAGAGCAGGTTTTACCCTGATAATAAATACTATTTACATTCCTTCAGAGTGTAAGGGTGGAAAATCGTTTCGGTTAGAGTGACCAGTAAACCCCAACCACATACCTTGCCTCTTCACACACACACACACACACACACACACACACACACACACACACACACACACACACACACACACACACCTATCTCCCTTAAAATTCTACATAAATAAGCCATACACATTTATCATCAAAAACTCATGGGAATTCAGCAATATGCTGACTGGATAGCTCTGCCATTCCTTTGAGCAGATAAATCCCTACCTCCACTCCCCCTACACACACACACACACACACACACACACACACACACACACACACACACACACGTTTAAGGCTATGCAGGACAGCGTTATGATACCACTGTCTACAAACAGGCTCCTGTCTTTGCCTGGAACAGAACGGAAAAGAACGGAATGAGATGAACGGAAACATCAGACTGCCTGGAATGAGTTAGTCTGTGTGTGCAAGAGTGTGTGTGAATGGGGGGGGGGGACTTTGGTGCTGCTAAGGAGAAACAAGCATCTCTTTTAAACATTTTCAAATTGCCCATGTGGCCATGAGGCAGGAATTTGATGGTCATATTTAGAGAGTTAGAGAGTTAGCGAGATCACACTGTGGGAACCTAAATCTGTTTACACAGTCATATTAGGGAGCTGGTTGTCTTGTGGCAGGGACGTCCAATCTTGTACAAAGGGCCGGTGTGGGTGCAGGTTTTCTTTTAAACCAAGAACTAGCAACACCTTCCACCTGTTTCAAACACTGATTTAAAAAAAAAAGAATAGAAGCCAGGTGGCAGCCATCTTGGTGAGATCACCTTGCTTTAAAATCTGAAAATGAAGCTGCCCTGTAAAATTTTACTGCGGAAAGTCAGAATACATTAATTAATATAACTTCACCAATATTTTCACAGATATTTGTAATTAATTTAAAAAAAATAAAAAATAAAAAATCTCTGCGTGGATGAAATTTTGAACAACCAAAGGGTGTAAAGTGAAATGTACCCCTTTTAATGTACGCATTTCCATTTTCTCCATCTTTTTTTTTTTTTTTTTTTTTTTTTTTGTTATTTGAGCATAACTTTAAAATTGAAAGTGGTCTCAACAATATAGCACCAGCCTGACTTCAGGTTTTGCCACATGAAAAGAGTAGGAAACACGACCCAATCACTTTCTGAGATCAGAGATTCACACAGGTGGAAGGTAGGCCTGCTGGATGGTTAAAATGAAAACCTGCACTCACACTGGCCCTTTGAGAATAATTATGGACACCCCTGCCTCATGGGGACAAAATGCAAGGCCCTGTTTTGAGGTTAGGGTAAGGGGTTGGGGGTTAAGTAATTAGTGTTAAGGGTTCGTGGTCAAATAAGTAGTGTTTCGGGTAAGGGGTTAGAGAAGTAATCTTCAGGGATTGGTAAGGGTTAGGGGTTAGGTAAGTAGAGGTTAGGGTAAGGTTTAGCATAAGTCAGGAAATTAATGTAAGCCTATGTACTGTTCCCTGAAGTTATGGAAACAAGTGTGTGTGTGTGAAAGAGAGAGAGAGGGGGGGGGGGGGGGGGGGGGCGGGGAAAAGG
>JAQNCB010000012.1:13512630-13527350 GCA_030068295.1 Euristhmus nudiceps
GAGAGAGAGAGAGAGAGAGAGAGAGAGAGAGAGAGAGAGAGAGAGAGAGAGAGAGAGAGAGAGAGAGAGGAAAAGTTCAGGCAGTTTTCAGTATAATGAGCCCTATTCAGGAAGTAAATGTGGCTGTACATGAGTCGATACACACATTACTGCTCAGAGTAAATCATTGTCACCCTTCATGTCCTCATACTCACAACACATACACAAACATGAGGCTGATGTGCATAGTGTAAATAGATTCACTTTATACATCTGTGAGACGTACACACACACTCACACACACTCGGGCTTGGTAAACAAAGTATATCTGATTTTTCCATTTTCCCCCGGCAGAGTAAATACACACACACACACTCTCTACAGCAGTGGCAGACACACCTCTGAGGTGACTCCCATAACAGTGTAATACACTAATAAAAGTACTGTATTTGTACAAAGAGAATCCTTATCTAGGGCAGCAAGGAGGTGTCGTGTTTAGCACGTCCGTCTCCCAGCAAGAAGATCCTGTGTTTGAGTCCCAAGCTCTGTGGTTTCCATGTGGGGTTTGCATGGTTTACCCGTGCTTGTGAGGGTTTCTTCTGGATATTCCTGGTTTCCTCTCACAGCCCAAAGACATGCACATTAGGCTAATTGGCTGTTCCAGATTTCCCTTAGGAGTGAGTGTGAAAGGCTGTGTGTTGTGATTATGGTGAGCTGTTCAGGGTGTAACCAGTGTTGGCTGAGATAGGCTCCAGCATCCCTGCGGCACTAATCGTAGAATTAAGCGGCTCGGTAAGTGAGTGAGAATTTTAACCTGCAGTCACTCTCTTCCATGTCCTATCTCTGCCTTATGTGCTTTATGACCATGCTTTGTAGTCCTCTTTATCTTTTATGATCGTTGATTCCTGTAAACCAGAAGTGTCTCAGAGTAACAATAAGAACAAGACAACAACACTGGCCAAGAAAACGTGGAAAAATCAAAGACGGAAAAAGCAACAAAGGGTGAAGATTGGAACGAACACCTTCTTCTCTCACACGTTCTCTCTTTCTGTACTTTCTTTACTTCTCTTGGGTCTATCATGTTTTACTAATGTTCTACACACTTGTGTTTATTCAGGATGCAGCCACATTGATCAATACATTTGCTCTTTCTGTAACTGTCGTTTTTTTTCTCCATGCCGTTCTTTACATGCTTAATCATATTAAATGACTTGCATTAAGGCTTAAATTAATTCAGGCTCCTCGTTCCATACTTTCACTATGACTGTAGCTCTCATATGACACTCTGGAGACTTTTGTACTCTATCCGAACGCTTAATCGAATTTCTCCAGCGTGATTCAGCATTTGGGGGTGGGTGTGAGTCACTGTGATGCATGCTGGGAAAGAGGTTAGTCTGAATTTCTGACAGGTGCTTTATGTTTTTTGGAACATTTCGCGCAAAACCCTGAGTAGAAGAACAGATGCAATGTGTCATTCAAGGGCAAAAGAAGCCAATGTGCTATAATGAGTCATGCTGAAATTTTACTCCTTAATAGAGTTTTTGTCTGTGATTTTAACGGGGTACCGAAAATAGCATGTAGACCTGCTGTTTTGCTATTTATTTGACTATTTCGACATTTTTTCCAACATGGCTGCAGTGTGGGAAATTGTACTATGTATATTATAGATGTTTTGTATACTATGTCCCCATGTTTGAGTCATATGTAAGGGATTATTGACATACCGTAATCTGATTTGGAAGACAAGATCTGATGTAAACAGAACCTGCATGTGAACAATGTTCCTTGTAAGCATATTTGACTTCAAAACCTTTTGGGTTCCTGCCTGGGCTCGGTCATTAAATAAAATGGTTTATAACATGGGCCATCCCATGTCAAATCATCAGATGGTATTCGCAACCTCAGATTTTCCTAAAAATATATATTTCAGACTACATCATGAAAACAGGCTAACTGGAAAATGTCAGCAAGATTGAACAGATATTGATGATATGACAGCTATCTGAATTTTCAAAATTTCAAATCAATTTGATGTGCATTTTGTAGCAATGAGGTAAAATGGCATTTTCGTATTGATCACAGAATCAAGGAAATTCAATATAGCTAGAACCCCTGCTGCGCTTTTGCGGCCTGGCGCCCATTTCTGCCGACTCTGGGCGAGGTACACCCTGGACAGCTTGCCAGGCCATTGCAAGGCCAACACTCGCATAACCATTCACACACACTTTCACACCTAAGGGGGATATGGAACAGCCAATGAGCCTACTGTGCATGTTTTTTGTCAGTGGGAGGAAACTGGAGTACCCAGAGGAAACCCATGCAAACACTGGGAGAACATGCAAACTCCACACAGAAACACCCAGTGCTTGCTGTGAGGCGGACGTGCTAACCCCTACACCATCGTGCCACCTACTTTTACACATTTTCATCAAATTTCAATGAGCCATATTGCTGGATATAGATTTTCAAAATTCAAATAGCTGTCAAACCATCAATAATTGTCTGATCTTGCTGAAATTCATTCATTCATTTTCTGAACTGCTTTATCCTGCCTAAGGGAAGAATACCCCTGGACAGCTTAGCAGGCCATCGCAGGGCAGAAACATGCTGACGGCTATGCAGCCTACTGTTGACGAAAGTTAACAATGGTTCTTTTACATCCCTCTCTCCACAGACAGTGAGAGACATGGCCGCCCTTTGATAACCCAGTTAGCTACACTGGGGGGAAAATACTGACAAACGTTGACAGTGGGGCATGAACCCCGAACCTTGGGATCAGTAATTCAGCACCTTCCCACCAGGCCACCACTGCGCCTCGCTGAAATGTTCAGGTTAATTTTTTTCATGATGTAGATTCAAATGTATATGTTTGCAACAAAATCTAAGACTAGATCTGTGATAACCTTTTGGGCTGTCCAGGGTGTACCCTGATCTCTCCCAGAGTCAGCTGAGATGGGTGTCAGCTTCCCTATAACCCTAATTAGGATTAAAAGGTTCAGAAAATGAATGAATGAACATATGAGGAGACAATGGAAAGTTTTCTGAAAATCTGATGATTTGATCCAAATTGACCAATATAGCAAAGACATCCCATGTGGCACTTGGGATATAATGATGCACATCTTGCTTTGGTTCTCTGTACTTGAGTTGAAGGAGTTATCGAGCTGACTCCAGTAATTTATTTGCAATTTAAAGAGAATTGTGTTGTCTGCACAGATAGAAAGAAAATGTTCTTTGAGGAGCTTTGGCATGATTTTTCCATCAATAGTACATGCAGTCTGATTGGCAATAACATGCATCACTCTGAAAGTTAGCTGTTAGCTAACTGCATTTTTTGCTATAACCTTAAGCAGCTTCCAGACCAAGCCAAAAGCTACCTGTCTTGAATGCATGTGGAGACAGGATGCATGCGTTAGACTCTGAGTTTATTGTGGACTAGAAACCCAAGAGATACAGGAGATGAAAATGCAAACTAAGACGAATAGCATGTAGGTGGAATATAGATGGAATATGCTAAAAACCATAACTAACAGTCAACAAAGAAAACCAAGGCTGATACTGTGATGACTGCTGAATAGTACTCCACTCATCAGTAGGGGTCTTAAATCCACTTCCTTGTGGTGTAATGGTTAGGGTGCTGGGTTCAACAATCAAGAAGTTGAGAGTTCATCCTCTGTTAGACCTCCACCATTCTTAACCACACAGCTGTATTAGTGTCCCATTCAGCAGCTACAACAAGAACCAATCAGTTAATGCTGCAGAAACTGGGATAAGCTCTGGCTTATGCCCAACAGAGTGCACTCACCAATTAAATAAGCCCACAATTTTACAATGGCATATATATGTGCCTTATATGAAATTATGAACCCATGTACTATTCTTGTGATTTCACGAAAGAGTGTGGATGAATTGGAAGACTTTTCAAACAGGCTAATGCAAACTATGAAATAGGTTTTTGTCAGACTGCCACTTCGAAATTGTAAATAAAAACCACCTGATGAAAATACAGTGATACCTTCAGCTATGAGTTTAAATCGTTCCGGGAATGTGCTCGTACATCAAAAAACTCATGTCAAACTAATTTTTCCCTATTTCAAATAATTAAAAACCATTTAAACAATTCCAGCCCTCCAATATGCCCAAATAAATCAGAACGAACTAGAAACTAACATGTTTTTAATTGTCATAAACACAATTGTGTGTTCAGTGAACATAAAATACATATATATGTAATATATATTCTTTGGGGGCAGCCGTAGCCTAATGGTAAGAGAAACAGCTTTGGGACCGAAAGGTCGCGGGTTCAAGTTCTGAACCAGCAGGAAAAATGTGAGGGAGTGAGCTCCACCTTCCCTTCCTCCACATTCATGGCTGAAGTGCCCTCTGGCAAGGTACCTATCCCCTCCACATAACTGCTCTCCAGGAACCCTCAATGTGTGTGGCAGTCCACTGCTCCAAGTATGTGTGTGCTCACTGTTTCTGTGTGTGTTTGTGCTCACTTTGGATGGGTTAAATGCAGAGGCAACAATTTCCCTTGTGGGATTAATAAATTTCTCAAAATAAAAAAAAAAAAAATGAAAAGAAAATTTTGTTTTATCATTAATTTCTACCTTAGAGAGGAGGAGTTGGTACTGTAGTATCCTGACTCATGTTGTTAGAACTGTAGTACCGCACCGTGCCCCTAGGAGATTCAGTGAGCTTTCGAAGTTATGAGTGAGATGAATGAGAGACAGAGAGTAAGACTGTGCACAGTTCTGAGTGTGTTATTTTGCAGAGCCAATAAAACAACTTGAAAGGAAATCCAATAAATTGTGCTTTATTTTTTGGAGTACCCATAATGAAAAGAAAAAAAAAGTCACACAATCACTTAAAAATTGATGCACAATATAGTTACAAAAGCGCGGGAGATGTGTATCACAAGTCGGTCAGAACGTGTACTGCTCATGAGGCTGGCGGTAAGCGTCAGGCGTCTGACTCATGTCTCAAATTTCAGCACCTGTCACAAGGCAAAATTTTGCTCCAAAGCTGGATCTTATCTCAAAAAACACGTATGTTAGCTCGTATGTCAAGGTTCCACTGTATACACATGTTCATGTATAACAGTGGAGTTTGGAAGACTTGACTTTCATTTCACATTAAGGACACATGCATACTAATGCAATACAGAAAGACTGGTATGACTGTTCACTTTTTGAAAGTGTGCACTAGGATTTAACTAACTAGGAATACTGAATATTGTTCAGACTACAAAGTTGAGTCTCTCAGAATAAACAAAGACTGTGTCTGTTTAAATGCAGGTATGCCACTCTTTCATTCATCTTTAGTAACTTTGTACCTGGCAGTGTAATGGTAATGATGTTATGTATGTTTTGGGGAACAAAATCAATTAAGTTTATTAGAGCAGGGGTCCCCAACCCACGTTCTGTGGACCATTTGATACTGGTCTGCAAACAAAATATTTCATGGAACAAATTATATATTTTTTTTATTAGGGCTTCCGGATCTTATTTTGAAAAACGACTGCTTCCGCCTTCGACTTACCACCGCACTTGACTCTGTTGGATCATCTCACACATTAGCTAACCGCAATTAGAATTTTAAGCTAACTACAAGCTAACCCTTGTAAAAAAATGAGTCAAACTGATTACATAACATAGTTAACCGTGGAAACATTTTCATACACAAAACTGGTCCCTGGTGCAAAAAAGGTTGGGGACCCCTGCATTAGAGAATAAGTAGACCCACTTATGAGCCCACTTAAGACCAATTATGAACTTGTTTATACCTCAGATTTTTTTTTGCTGCATCCTGGCAATATGACCCTAACAAAACATAAAAATGCACACCAGCTAATACATTCAAATCTATGTTGTGACACAGTGTTACATGTCTAGTGTGCACTTTCCCTTAAGTGATTTTGATGGATAGCATGAACTGCATGTCTTACATGTAAAATTTAGTCATACATCATTCATCATTCCAAAAACCACAGATTCTTATACATACAGTGACTCACATATCTTTGTTCCTCCATAGGAGAAGACATGAATCAATACAGCCCTTCATTGATGAGGCTTGCCTTGGGAAGGCGGAGCACTTCCATGGCGCTTCTGCTACTGATCCCATTGTTTCTTGCATGCATCCAGCCAGTTGCAAGTCAGGTGCATGTAAACGCTTCCTCAAATGATGGCACCACCGGCATGTCTACAGTAGAACAAGCTAATCATACACAGCAGAGCCCAAAGCCTACTCATCCCATTGTTTGGACTGAAGTCCCTGACCAAACACTGGTTTCAGGAGCTAAGACTGAAAGAGCAACAGAAAGAATTGCTTCTGTTGGTGACTATATACGAAGAAACACAATACCAAATAGCAAAACAGAGGCTATGAATATTACTGCTGTGGAAATATCAACAAAACCTTTAAACGTGGACATAAAAGTTGACCTTGCAGCGTATTCCCTACCACCACAAAATAGAACCAAAGGTGGACCCAACCAAACTGAACATTCCACAGCTCGGCCTGTTACAGTTGTGCCCACCCAAAAGACTGGAGGATCTTATGAAAAGGAAGCAACTACAGTTGTACCGATTGAAAACCATCCTGGTGTAACTATAATAGCAGGAGGAGAGACAGTGTCTGAAACAGCAATTAGCGACATCATTAAAAAAGGCCAATCAACATCAGTCACATTACAACCCACTGTACTTAGTGTAGTAAAGTCATCAGCTGACTCTGATGATGGTCACCAAACCCAAACATCTAGTATTTTTATGACAACCATGTCTACAACTGCTGTAAAGCCTACTGTTGGCTTAATACTTCAGGCCAAAGCCTCCACTGCTTCACCAGCCAGCAAAAACCCACCAACACCCGTTTACTCCCCAGTGGTTGCTGACAGGATGAGTACAACTGAGGCTGATCTAGAAGGTGGGTGAATAATGAATGTTTCCCATTCCTGTATGATGTGTTATTAATATTTCTTACTTTTTGATTTTCCTTGATTATTAGCTCTGGAAAAGCATCAGCTCAAAGAAAGTCCACCAACATCACCATCCCTTAACAGAAGCACCACACTACTCTATACAAACATGACTGATCTTCACGTGACGACAGCATCACAAAGAAAAGCCTCAGCCACCTTGACTTCACTGCAGCCGAAAAGCACAACACCACTCTCGAGCACAATAGCGATAACCAATCAGAAGTCAGAAGGAATTGTATCTCAAGGAGCAGGCTCTACCATAAGCACAGAGATCAAACCTTCACGAAGAACAACAAAACAGCAAAGCACAACAGGTATGAGTCTACTGATGGCACTCGTAGGCGTGGTTGTGTTAGAAAACAATAGCTGCATTGATAACCAACAAGTCACAGGCATGAAGAAGAATTATTTATGCAGCTGGCTTCTTACGGGAAAACTTTGGAGAAAGCTCAAAGGAATGAAGGAGCAGACAGAGAAAAATGGAGAGGGGAAAGAGAATAGAGAAAAGAGACGTGGATGGAAACTGTATGCGTTTTCAGAAAGGAGACAGGCTGGTCCCAAAGGGAATATATGTACAGGAGAAGATGAAAGAGAGGAATGGCAGAGTGATAAACAGTTCAGAGAGAAAACAGCCGTAAAGGATGAAGTGAACAAGGACGAAAGCTCCTCAAGGTTTACCATTAGATACAGTTACCCAAAAAAATGGATGGTTTGTAAATGGAAATAGAGAGGAGCACTGGGGAGTGAGGAGAGGGAGTTTAGAGAATGATGAGATCCAGATGGATAGACAACTCGGTGCAAGGAAGGGAGGAGACGTGTATAAAAGTGGTGGAGACTAAGAAGTAGATATACGAATGACAGCAAGATTGTTTACTTGAGTATGTCAGAGCCTGTCACTTGCACTGTGAATTATCACACTACTTCAAAGCACCTCCAGAGAACGAAAAATCCTGAATGATGCAGGACAACCATTATGGTTTAAAGTGAGTGAGCTACACAGAGAGTGCGCTTTGTGTGAATGCCTCAAGCTGTGAAACTTGATCAGCACATCTGGGCGTCCTACTGTTTAGGAGCTGGGACGAGTTACAGGAAGTACAAGTTCCTGGAAGTCTATTTGTGTCTGTTTTACCATTTACTCCTTTGAAAGGTTGGTGTAGGAACATGTGCAAACATTAGTTTTAGATACAAGTGAGTGTTTGAGATTGGTGTTATGTGGGGTTTTTGGATAACTTGAAAGCACATTAAGGTGCTGTGGGAATAGTCTATTCCCATTCATTTTCCAAAAAAGCTCTTGTTTGTGATCTATCACATATTACCTTCATGTCTAGTGTGTACGAGTGTGTACTCCCTAGGCTATGCAAGCAAAAAACTTTAGGAAAAATAATTTTAAATCCAATATGTTTCAAAATGGGCGGTACAAAAGGTGATGTAGCCTCACTGTGGGAAGCTCCTGAGCTTGGTGAGGATGTTTCTGTATGGAGCTTGCATGTTCTCCTGGGCATGTGTTGGCTCAGTGCTTAATGCTCTAGATCAGTGATCTGAAGGTCAGGGGTTGAAGCCCAAGTATCACCAAGGCCATTGAGTAAGGCTCTTAACCCTCAACAGTTCAGTGATACAAAAAAATAAAAATAAAAATTTAAGTAACATTCCCTGTACTTGTGTGGGATCTATCAGGGTACTCTAATTTCCTCCTGCCATTTGAATCAGAATACTTTATTGATCCCGGAGGAAATTGTGTGCACACAATTGCTCCATACAAGTAAGAGTGAGATAAAGTGTAGATGAAGAAAATTGAAGAAAAATGACAAAAATTTATTATTTATATATATATACACAGATGTATATATGGAATATATACAAAATGTGTGTGTGTATATGTATTTAGGTCTAAAATTAGAGGTTACTAATATCCACATTTAGGGCAGTGGTGGAACGTTGGTAGGGTGCTGGATTACTGATTCCAAGGTCAGGGGTTCAAGCCCCACTATAAATGGGTTGTCAGCTAACTGTGTTACCAAAGGCCGGCCATGTCTGTCACTGTCTGTGGTGAGAGGCATGTAAAAGAACCATTACTTACTTTCATCAAGAGTAGCTGCAGAGCCGTCAGCATGTTTCTGCCCTGCGATGACCTGGTAAGCTGTCCAGGGATATTCTGTCCTTGCCCAGACTTGGTTGAGATGGGCACCAGCCTCCCTGTGACCTTAATTAGGAATAAGCGGTTCAGAAAATGAGTGAATGAATGAATGAAGATCTATATAAACAGATACAGAAGGAATCTTGTGAGTGACTAAAGACATGCACATTAGGCTAAATGGCTGTTCCAAATTGCCTCTAGATGTGAGTGCAAGAGTGAATGGTTGTGTATGTGTGTGTTGGCCCTGTGATGGATTGGTGAGCTATTCAGGGTGCGCCCCGCCTTTTCACAGAGTCAGCTGAGATAGGCTCCAGCCTCTGTGCAACCTTACTGGGATTAAGCGGTTCAGCAGATTAGTGTTTCAAAACCTCATTTTGCCACAGAACCAAGATATTTTATTTTCGATTTTATGAAATCTGATTTTATGTACAAAACCATAACTCCAGTGCAAAAACAGGAACTAAAGACCCAAATCATTTTTGTGTGCTTGTGTACATATTTTTCTTTTGTCTTAACCTGTTTCTAAATTGTATGGAATCTTCTGAGGAAGAGAAGCAACTTGGAACATAAAAAAAATGTTCTAAAAGTTTCATTGCTTCAGATCTACTACATGTTTAGATTGTGCTATGATGGTTCGAGTTAAAAATCATGTGGAAAAATTCCAGGTGGTTTTCTGGTTACGCTGTTCCCGTGTGCACAATACTCAAACATTCTGTTCAGGTAAACCATAAAAGGGGTGGAGTGGTGGGGTGTATACATATATAACCCTTCAGGCTGTCATACACACCCTAGTTTTTAACTCTGACCTGCTGTTGGGGAATAACACTTCACCATGTTACCTAACCCTGAATAATGGAGAGCACGTGGATTGAGAACTGCATGGAAATTGCCAACAAAACCTGATAAAATATCAATACTAACCAGGATTCGCTAGTCACTAAATACATGCTTGTAAGGAATGAAAACTCAATTGTTGAGAAAGATTCTTTCATGATCAGTGTGATAGTTACAAACTGCTTATTTTATAGTAGGAGTTAAAGAAACAGCAACATATGGCCAAGACTGTTACAATAATCAACAAGTACTGCTTGGTATGCTAGCTTTTCACACTTGACTTTATATTTAACCTTTTGCTAAGTATATGCTTTGTTTGTCACCAGTATAGACAACTCTAACCTCAAAAATGGATTTAAAATTAAATTGAGTGAACAAAAAGTACTTCCTTTAATTATTAATTTTACCCCTTAACATACTTTATATTCGTTTCCCTCAACTTTTACTGCATACCTTCTGTAAACTTTGCTAACTTGCTACAGGTTTTGATGAGCTATAACTGAGTATCAGAATGTGATTATCACCTTCTAATTTTTAGAAATGCTAACTTTTATAATGTTTTTAAATTTGTGTATTTGTAATTTAAAAATGTATTTGCTATAAAGGTTATTTGGTTTCACATTGGAATGTTGCTTTTGTTCTAGCATAAAAAAATATTACTTAACCATTCCAGCTGATATAAATGTTGTGTGTTCTGAGTACTTCATTGGACGGCTCGATTTTGCATAACAACACAGTGACCCTGGATGAAAGTGTAGTTCTTCTTTCAAACAGATTTTGTGTCTGTGAAGCTGATATGGTTTTTTACTACCCTCTAGTGGCTGGAGCTAGCATAGCATGTTCCCACAGTTTTAAAAATGGCAGGATCTATTACATTTCATTCATTTTCTGAACCGCTTAACCCTAATTAGAGTCGCGAGGAGGCTGTCACCCATCTCAACCGACTCTGGGCAAGGGCAGAGTACACCCTGGACAGCTCGCTAGGCTATCGCAGGGCAGGAACACGCTGACAGCTATGCAGGATACACTTGACGTGAGTCAGCAATGGTTCTTTTACCTCCCTCTAACCACAGACAGTGAGAGACATGGCTGGCCTTTGATAACCCAGTTAGCTGCACTGGGGGACAGCACTGACAACCGTTGACAGTGGGGCTTGAACCCTGACCTTGGGATCAGTAATACAGCACCATATCACTGGGCCACCAGTACCCTAGAATCTATTACAAAAATTAATTAAATTAAAAGTAACTTCTGTCAGATAATTTGTTTTTTATCCTTGTATACTCAGATTAATGAATTCACCAGCTATCCAATGTCAATACTTTACCAAGGACCGTGACTAGAAAAGCATGAATGGGGGATAGAACCCAGGACCTTATTGCTGTGTGCCACACTGTCCTCATCAAGTACTTAATTATTACAAAAAAAAAAAAATCTTACAAAAAGACATAACCATATATTTTTTAATCTGTGTGACTCAGTGAATGCATTATGGTGCAGTTAATGATTCTACCGGATATTTTGTTATACACATACTAGAATAAAGAATTTTCTGACACTTCCTATTATATAATTAAATTGAGATTTGTGCAGATGTCACGCAGAGTAAAAGTCATCAGTCTGTCATCACGTTTTGTTGCCTCTGTTTTCACAGATACAACCATTCACGAAAGCACAACTCTGCCCCTTCCCAAAGGACATGGAGGTTTGGAACCAGAGGACAATAATGCAAGATCTGTAGGAAAAGAGCATTCGCCATCCCTGAGAAACATCCCATCAGTTAAATCTGGACCCACCCCATCTGCAAATTCCTGTGGCACAGGTTTAGGCATCTGCTCTTCTGAAGCCCCAAGTCGCACTTCAAACCAGACCATGTTGGTGTGGGCTGAACTGAGCCGAACACTGTCGTTTGCCTGGGAGTTGCATATTTTTGGCTCTGCTGCCCTCTTCCTGCTTCTTACTGCTGGGTCTGCTTTGGGTTTAGCGCTAGCTCCCGGCATGCACTGCCCTCACCGTGGGGCACTAGGACTTGCTAATGGGTTCCTGCTCGTGACGGGAGCAATCCGAGCCATTTACTTCCTAGTTGATCCCTATGGTTCTCGTCATCTCTTGCCGTTATCAGTCATGACAGCCCTATACACATTACCATTGCCTCTGTTAATATGGGTGCATTCTGTAATGGTGGTGTTAGTGCTTAAAGGAGCTGACTTGGTTTTGCTACCTCCACCTCTTCAGCACCCACCTCTTCTGGCTGTGATGGCCATCCTCCAGTGTACTTTGTTGCTGGCTGTTGACCTTCTGTCGCCGGCATTATCACCTGCTGTACCTATTGTCCTGCAAAGCCTTACCTTGACTGCTGGGTTGCTACTGTGCTTGGGTTACATGTTTCTTGTGGTTCCACGGCTCTCAAATGTCCAGGTCGGCCACACTACAGATAAAGGGCTCGGAAAGTCGAAGATGAGGATGCTGGTACGTGTGCTAGCTGGGTGTGCTCTTCTTGGGTCACTGTGCTGTCTGCTTCATGCTTATAGCTGCTTTTGGCTGTATGGACTGCTAGGGGATTGGCGCCAATTCCGCTGGGCATGGTGGCTGGTTCAGTTCTGGGCACGACTGCTTGAACTTACATGGGCTATCTGTCTGTTGTTACTGAGCTCCTGGGTCTTCTGGAGACCTCGGGGGAGCCAGAGAGGAAGAGCTTCAGGACAGGGAGTGGGTACTACAGGTGATCTCGCGTCACATTGCTCATCGTCCAATTCTTCGGAAACACACACCTGCTGGGCAAAGATTGTACAGAGCCTAAAGGGGAGGCCTTGTAGGAAATCTGATAGCAATGGAGTGGGAGGCACCAGTGGTGGTGGTGGGGTAGCAGGGGAGGTGCCAAATAACTGGGCAGGGCAGGAACGCTCCGGTGTAGACATCAGCAAGAGCCTTATAAGAAACCGGGATCCACCCAAAGAAAGTAATCATGGACGCAACCAGCGAAGCAGTGAGGGGTCATCTGGATCATTATTAAGGTTGCACATACTTGGTCGACCGCACCAGTGCTCAATGAGCAGCAGTCTGGACAGGGAAAAGGAATCGTCTGTCTCACTTTATGACTTTGACTTGCGTCCTCCTTCCCCGATTGACCTGACCCGCAGTATTGATGAGGCATTACACAGGGAACATCTACTCAGGGGTGGCAGCCTATTCCATCCTCTGGGTCCTCCGTCGCCTCCTCCTTCACCTGAGACTTGGATGCGGAGGAATAGCGATCCTCAAATTATGCTCTCAGAGAGCAGCGATGAGCACACTCTGCTGACTGATTCCTCTGCTGGATTAAACCGCTCCATCCCCAGCGCTGTCCCAAGTCGGCAGGTAACAGCTCCTCCTACACCTACCCATCAAGGCCCACGCTGGACCTCTCAAGCTGCAGTTCCTTCCTCCATTTCCTGCCCTATTTCCCTACATCCCTCCCCTAGTATGGGCCGAGTTCTGAGTCCCAGCACAGACAATACCAGACCGTTCCTCACCCCTGACCTAGATAAAGAAGGGTCTGGCAATGGAGGGGAGAGGAGCTACTTGAGAGTCAGTCGCCACGATGACTCGGCGAGCGTCAGCAGTGACATAATCGATCTTTGAGCAAAATGAAAGATCAGTGACATAGGTAACAATCACATAAGATTAACTGAAAGAAAAAAAATGGAGAAACTATTCTAGTGTGGTGAGACCTAGAATTAAAAAAAAAAGAAATTGGAAATAAAATTAGAACACCCTTTGCATGCCGTACAGGGGAAGTTGTTCATACCATCCCATTTACCGATCTGTGTGCAGATTGAACGCTGAGGAACAAACAACTTCTGAAAATTCTAAAAAGTTACAAAACCGAAATTTACTATAGCTGCTTTATGGATATGTGTTTTTTTTTTATTTATAACAAGGCTGAGAGTATTAATTGAACATGACTGAACAGTTTGAAAACATTTGCAAATATTAGCAGATGGTTGTAAATTTTTGGATGTATTGGAGAAACTTTTATATATATTTTTTTTTTACCTGATTTGGACTTTATTTGTAATTGACTTAGGCTCAGAGACTTAATTTATATATTGACAGTGACTGAAAGACTTAATCTATGTTATGAGATTTGGACTGTGCCTGGATAATAATATTTTTGATGCAAGCAAACGGACACTAAAGTAATAATACAGTACACGATAATGCAATTCTAATCAAATATTTCATTGAAATTCCACTTTTTAAAGAGATTTTCTGGAGAGTTATTTTAATAGGATTGTTTGGAAAAGTTTTTTTTTCCATTACTGACTGATGTGTTGTATGCACAAATATGTGGCTTTAAATGAATACACTGTAAGCGTGAAAGTTGTGTGTCTTATGACATTAGATGTCACGTCTATACTGAACAAATAGTGATTGACTGAGGGTAAAGTGGTTGACTGGGTAAGTACATCCCATGGAACTTGTTTCCCTATGGAAAATTAGCTTTTTCAATCATTCATTTAACAACAATATCAGTAAATAGAATATACTTCTGTGGAGAAAGTAACCACTTACAGTACTCATTTTGTGTAGTTGTTCAACATTATCTCTGACATCATTTTTCTGAAAATATTTCTCGGAAGATGTTACACGTACTGCCATTTTCAAATTTCCCACAATAATTAAATAGGGTTTAAATTTGTGCTTTGATTAGGCCACGGCATAACTCCATATACCCCCAGTGCAGCTAACTGGGTTACCAAATGCAGGCCATGTCTCTCACTGTCTATGGTGTGAGGCATGTAAAAG
>JAQNCB010000012.1:13663935-13675584 GCA_030068295.1 Euristhmus nudiceps
AAAAGTGTTCACTCCGAAATCTAGCTTTATGCCATCAGTAAATTAAAACAAAAGATATGGCTACCAATCAAAACTCACCAACAATCTTCATTTGCTACATATTTTATATAATATACATATAGAATGGAACTGATTCCAACTTTTGAAATCTAACTACTATTGACAATGATATTTTTTAAAGACATTTTATGGTTTTAGACATGCATACTTTCGAAGGCCACAACATCCAAGAAAATAACGTTATAGCCATAATTCAAAAAGTATTTATAACCTTGAATATTTACAAAAATTACTACTTACAAAAACATCAAATTAAAAACCTTTATTTTTGACCCCTTTGCTGCTCTAAGAAACTGTGAAAATTCCCGTATATATTTTAAAGAAATTTCAGTCCTGTGTCTGCTCTTTGTTGCATGTAAGCTATACAGATAAACAATGCCTTGAAATTTAATCTAAGTGTTATTTAAAGTATTTTTAAAAATACAGTATTTTAAAAGTATTAAAAAGTAATTGAATACCCAAAGAAAACCCATGCAAGCATGGGGGAACATGTAAACACCATAGAAATGCCCTCACCGAGACCTGGACTAGATACCAAAACAGTTTTACTTTGAACCCAAGCCGACCATATCAGCAAATTGTGGAAGCACAAATTTAGCGAGGAGTCATCACATTTTTCAGCATAAATGTCTAAAAAAAAAGGAAAACAAACAAATAAATAAATAATGGAGATGAATATTTTGGAATGGCACCCAAAATTCCCTGACTTCAAAACGCCTGAATAGATTTAGGTCTATTCTGAACATCTAAACAACCAGTGATCATCTATAAACTCGAGGTTTCTGCAAAAAAGGTAAAAATACATTAAAGTAGAACAAACAGACCGCCAGTTAATTAATTATTTAAGGAAAAAGAAAGAGAGAAAGTCATTTTGTGCACTGTAATAGCTGTGTGTCTTACTATGAACTCACCTGGAAGGTTGTCCAAACGTAGAGAGAAGTCACAATTACTTTTTTTTATGTTTATCAGAAATAAGTTTTCCATAGATCTCTGCATCCTTGTCAGTATTACAGGTTGTGGAGATCTGTTTTTCAGATTTGTACGCAAGTCCAAAGGAGATTTCTTTGGATTCCGGGATGTAGTGTACGTACTTTATATACACCATATATTCTTTAACCCTTTTAAAAAATGCTTTTGACTTACCGAAGAAAGAGAAAGTCCTTCCATGATGAAATGATATAATGTTTTCTCACGCTACACTTTTACCTCTCACTGCAGATCTCTTCCTGTCATTTACTCCCACCAAATCAAATCCCTGCAATCTGCTAACCCTTATATAGACAATGTGCTCCAGGAGACACTGGTGGGTAGTTGTGGCTCAGTAGTTAGGGCTCTGTGTTACTCATCCAAAGGGTAAGGGTTCAAGCCCCAGTACCACCAACTGCCCCTGTTGAGTTCTTGAGTAAGGTCCTTAACCCTTGATGGCTTAGTTGTGTAAATATGTAAGTTGATCTGAAGGAGGGACTCTGACAAGTTTTACTATGTTAAGATACTACAGATTTTCTCTCTGTTTATTGCCTTCATAAAACATCCTATACTGGGAGATACAACTCATGATATACAAAACATTTAAAAAAATAATAATGAGAATGTTTTACCTGGATCTTAATTTTTTTTTTTACAGTTGTTATCCACTGTGCTCATTTAAGGTCCACCCTGTTCAATGAACTTCATAACACGAGAGTTATATTAGGGCACATAAAAGTTTGTTTTTATATCCTGTGGATATAGACAAGTCATTACTGTTTCTGAAGAGTAAATTGATGATTCCAGTTTCAAGGAAAGAAAACAACTCAGAAGATTTCTGAAAATACTGAAATTTGCCTTAGAACTGTTCAAAACTTCAATGAAGAAAAGTAATCAGAAGAAAAAATGGTGAAGTTAAATTGTACTGTATTAAATCTACTCATTCACCCACTTCCTCACACATTTGCTTAATCTTACTAGTGAGCCTATCTCAGCTGACACACACACTCACACACACACACACACACACACACACACACGCACACACACACACCATTCACAATCACACTCACACTTAAGGGCAATTTAGAATGTGGGAGGAAACCAGAGTACCCAGAGGGAATCCACACTAGCACGGTGAAGAACAGGCAAACTTCACACAGAAACATCTGAGCCCGGGACTCATCTCATTCTTTAGTGTTAGTAAAATCTTTATTATAGGATGGCCCATGTATTCGGATAGACCACTTAGTGATGAGCTACTATGTTTTGGACTTTATCTCTTTGTCTCTCTGTTTGTTTTCCTGCCACACTATTCGACCAGTGTGTCACTTCATGCCTTAATGTGTCCTTCTCTGTTGACTACATCACCTACTGATTGACCAACATACTTTGTGAGACCATTATTTATTGATGAATCTACATATCCAATGATAGTATCACCAAATGATTAACCTACACACAGTTACAGGTAATGAAACAGAGAGAGAGAGGGGTGTGACCACCCTGGAACACCATCCACCAACACATGGTGTTGGCCATCTCAGACACTGGAACTGCTGAAAGCCCCACTAATATTTTTTGTAATTTTATTTGCCTGCATGCAAACATATTGTTATTCTGTGTACTTATTATTGTTATACTTTTAGTATGAACATTAATACGGCCTGAAATATTGAGAGACAACAAACCCCCCACCACCCCACCCTCCTCATCAGATTCGTTGGATATGAAAATGTGCAGCTCGAGGGGAAATGGTGTGACATGAAATTTTTGTAGCTAATCAAGTGTCTATATCAAAAAAAACACTGTGCTAAGGTGGGTTACACCCTGAACACCTCACCAGTCCATCGTAGGGTCAAGACACACAACCATTCATGCTCACACTTTAAGGCAGTGCTTCTCAATTATTTTCCATGATGCCACCCAGGGAGAAGAAAAAATTCGCCCCCCCCCACCGCTCGCGTGCGTGCGACTATAAATAGTATTATTTGTCTATAAAATTATTATTAGTACACCTCTGCATAACAATGTATCCTTATTAACATTAAAAACAAAAAAGAAATAAAGTTCAGCAAACAACAAAGAAAACTTTATTAACATTCTTTTTTAATTTGTAACAGAAAATATTTTCACCAATTTGCCTGAAATAAAACAATATATCCTTATATAAACTGTAAACATTTTTGACAACTTATTGCACCATTTGATAAAAAATAAAATAAGAAAAATACTCTCTCTGCCTTTCTCTTCATTCCTGTTCATACCGCTTGCTTCATATCGCTTGCTCTCTGCTGAAATCCCCGACACCATAGTGCGACAGTGAGAGCACCACTGCCAACTAGTATAGTGGAGGTGCAATTACACTTAATTATAGTACAGTATGGCAAAAAAAGCATGTTCCCAAGGGTCACACGTGCCCCCCCAGCATCATGCCATGCCCCCCTTGGGGGGCGTGCCCCACTATTTGGGAAGGACTGCTGTAAGGTAAAGTGTGTCTGATTTAACACCCAAGCCTACTTACTTATCAGTCCGGAGATTATCCCCCGTTTCTGTAGCGTGACGCGATTAGGCGTTTAAGACTTCCTGGATGGGACTGTAGTCCATCACAGGTTACCTTCCCAGTGTTTTTACTGGTACCCATTTATACTGCCGTGTGGACAGAGGACGCTTGTGGTTAAGTTATTACCCAAGGGTTGAAGCACTGTGGATATCTAATAGCAATACAAATCCACAACCTTTCGATTATAAGCCAAGCACCCAAACCACAACACCAGCAGCCCTGACTCAAACTCACACATATTGATGAGAACCCGGGTAACCAGAATACCTGGAAGAAACCCACGCAAGCATGATAGAACATGTAAATGCCACACCATCCTTGTCTAGCCCAGGACTTGAACTCAGGACCTTCTTGCTGTGAGGCAGATGTACTCACCACTATGCCACCAACGTTTGTGAATCAGTGAGGCATTTGTGTCAAACGTGCGGCTTGAGGAGGAATGGTGTGGAATGATTTTTGGTAGCAGAAAAGAACTAAATATGTCCCACTGGAAAGCATAGTGAAAAAAAACTTAATATTTTCAGGTTCCAATTACTGCCTGTGACATAATTTCCTAAATACAAGTAACAGTCATCTTCATCATCTTCTCTTCCTCTTCATCATCTCCCACACAAAATACACTGCTGCCTCACAGGCTTGTACACCTGCTGAACACACAGCAAACTAACTCCTGAGTTATCATGTCACAATGATTTAGTAAAACCAGAAAAGTGGTACGTCAGATGAGGTGCTGCGGTTGCTTGGTAACCCCTATGATACCACACAGACACAGCAATGCCACAATAGTTTTAGGGAAGATTTAAAAGCCAGTTCTGGAAATTATGTATTAACAGTGATATGGAGAAGGTAAAATTGACAACAGAAATGAATTTTTGTGAAATAGAGGTAAATTTACAATATATTTTCATAATAACTGAGATTTAAAACAGCTTTTTTAATGTAGACAAAAACCTTTGGAACCTTAGGAAACCATAGAGCCCTACCCCTTGAAAATTGCATCCATCAAGGATGTAGCTCACTCATGCGTTTTTCCAAAGCCACCGCAGGCATGTGGTGACATTTTGAAACTACAGCCACACTCATTCTACGTCCCCGCTGAGTGTGACGAGGTTGAAAAACTCAACTGAAAGTGATTGCAAATGTAGAGAATTACTGGGATTATGTTTGATGCAGGAGGGCACAATGATGTAGTGGTTAACACTGTCTCACAGCAGGAAGGTCCTGGGTTCGAGTCCCGGGCTCAGCTTGTGTACATACTCTGTGTGAAGTATATATGTTCTCCCCGTACTTGTGTGGGTTTCCTCTGGTACTCCAGTTTTCTTTTATCGTCCAAAGACATGGACATTAGGCTAACTGGCTGTTCCAAGTTGCCCCTAGATGTGAGTTTGATTATGAATGGTTGTTTCGATAGTCTGGCACGCTGTCCAGGGTTTTCTTCCTCACCTTTATCCAATGTAGATTGAGATAAGATCCAGCTTCCTTACCTTGTAGCATTAAGAATCTTGAAAATTAAGTGAGAGTAATGAGAATCTGGCATGAATGTATTAAGGATGGAATATGAACTGTGCACATGATCATGGATGAGCGGGGGGGATAAAGGTTTGATTTGCTTTCCAGCCTCTGACCTTTTTCCTTGTAATCACCTAGGACCAGCCTACACAGGCTATCACTCAGGTGGGCTTGCTGAGGGAGGAGCAGGACAACACTCTTGGTGACAATTTCCTGCAGCAGCCTGAGGCTTATATGTACAAAACAAGCGAGAAACTCGAAAAGCTAGACAGGAGAATTCAAACCCTGCAGAGGGACTATAAGGAGAAACTAACCAAGATGAAGGCAAACTGTATGTCTACATGGTATATGTTGAGCTTAAAGGAGGTAAGAATGATGTTTCCTCATCTATAGACCACGCCTGCTGTGATTTATTATTATTTATATATATTCATATATTATATATTTATTATTATTTATATACCGGTAATTTTGTTTTATCACAATTTTTTTTGGACTTCGGTTTTCCTTAATAATTGTCCTAGTATCCTTAAAATGTTATTCTTGTATTCATACTGTGTTGTGAGATAGATTTAACTAGAAGGTACCAACATTAACAGTAGAAGAGGCACAGGAACCATTAACATAAAAGTTCAGCTTCAGTTATAAAACACCATTCATGATTTTAGGAATGCTACAGTCTAAACACTCCAGGGTTACTGAATCCCCCATTGCATCCCCTATTTCTCATATATAGTGAGTGGAATATGAAATTTGGTCATGTTAGCTATGAAGGAATATATACATATGTATGTATATACAAACCGGATTCCAAAAAAGTTGGGACACTATACAAATTGTGAATAAAAACTGAATGCAATGATGTAGAAGGGCCAAATTTCAATATTTTATTCAGAATCGAACATAGATGACAGGTCAAAAGTTTAAACTAAGAAAATATAATTGTAAGGGAAAACTATGTTTATTTTAAATTCCATGGGTGTCAACAAATCTAAAAAAGGGACAAGGCCATTTTCACCACTGTGAGGCATCCCCTCTTCTTACAACAGTCTGCAAACGTCTGGGGACTGAGGAGACACATTTCTCAAGTTTAGAAATAGGAATGCTGTCCCTTTCTTGTCTAATACAGGCCTCTGACTTTGACTGTCTTGGGACTTTTTTGTTGCACCTTCCTCTTTATGATGCGCCAAATGTTCTCTATAGGTGAAAGATCTGGACTGCAGGCTGGCCGTTTCAATATCCGGATCCTTTTCCTACGCAGCCTTGATGTTGTAATTAATACTGCATGTGGTCTGGCATTATCATCTTGAAAAATGCAAGGTCTTCTCTGAAAGAGATGACGTCTGGATGGGAGCATATATTGCTCTAGAACATGAATATACCTTTTTGCATTGACGGTGCCTTTCCAGATGTGCAAGCTGCCCATGCCGCAGGCACTCATGCACAACCCCAAACCATCACAGGTGCAGGCTCCTGAACTGAGCATTGATAACAACTTGGGTTGTCCTAGTCCTCTTTAGTCTGGATGACATGGCATCCCAGTTTTCCATAAAGAACTTCAAATGATGATTCGTCTGACCACAGAACAGTTTACCACTTTGCCATACTCCAAGTTACATGACCCCTGGCCCAGAGAAAATGCCTGCGCGATGGGTCCTCTTTAGAAATGGCTTCTTTCTAATGTAGAGTTTCAGCTGGCAACGGCGGATGGCACGGTGGGTTGTGTTCACCGACAGTGGTTTCTGGAAGTATTGCTGAGCCCATTCTGTGATTTCCCTTACAATAGCATTCCTGTTTGGGGTGCAGTGCCATTTAAGGGCCCGAAAGTCACAGACATCCAGTATGGTTTTTCAGCCTTGACTCTTACGCACAGGGATCGTTCCAGATTCTCTGAATCTTTGGATGATGTTATGCGCTGTAGATGATAATAACTTCAAACACTTTGCAATTTTTTACTGGGAAACACCTTTCTGATATTGCTCCACTATCTTTCTGCGCAACATTGGGGAAATTGGTGATCCTCTACCCATCTTCGCTGAATTATGTTGCCAATGGACCTCATTAGTGGTAATTGGTCTTCAAGCTGTTCGTTATAAATGCAATTGACTTTTCCAGCCTCTTATTGCTACCTGTCCCAACTTTTTTGAGATTTGTTGACACCATGAAAATTAAAATCAACATATTTTTCCATTAAAATGATACATCTCAGTTTAAACTGATCTGTCATCGATCATCTATTCTGAATAAGATATTGAAATTCGGCACTTCCTCATCATTGCATTCAGTTTTTATTCACAATTTGTTTAGTGTCCCAACGTTTTTGGAATCCGGTTATCCGGTTTGTATATATATATATATATATGTACCGATATATATAAAGTCTAATTATGATTATGCAATACAATGTTTTTAATTTATGGTTTAGAAATTTATAGAACTGAATAGAGGAATAGAAAGCAAATAGACGATAGTTATTTATATCTAATATATATATAAATATATATATATGGTATTCTGCATTTTCAATCACCATACTCCAGGATTAAAAATGTAATAATTATTACAATTATTTTGTAATAATTAATGCCACAATCTTGTTTTAGTTTCTTTGCTTTCTTTTTTGTTTGTTTTTTTTGTTTTGTTTTCTATTTTTTTGTTGTTTTTTTTGCTTGTTTTTTTATTAGAAAAATGTCATGCAATTTTACAAAATACATTTTCAGGCAGTGAAAATATTTTATACCAGAATTCTGAAGCTCAATATTTGTGCCCCATCACAGCAAAGTGGGTATTAAATCAGAAATGATTCATTTTGAATTATTGGCAGCATTTTGTAGCTGGTATCCTCAGCTTTAAAATGATACCAAATTCTAACATGTCTTGTTTTAGAGTAGCTAACAAAAACCGGCCAGAAATTTTTAGCCTTTTAAGTGTAAGACTTTGAATAAAATTGTGTTTAAAGTTCACCAAAGTATTTAAACATTTCTAACTTAATAACCTTTATGCTGTGATGAGTCACATTTAAGCAAATGTCATAAAACCATGAGCTTGATTTCATTTTTGTGTTCTTGCCCACTCAGGTAACCTAATAAATGAAAAAAAAAGTGTGAAAAATATATTGTGCATACCGCTACCATCCGCACTGAGTGCACTTACACTTCGCAGCATAGTCTCCTACTTTACACATACAGCTGGCTATAAATTTACACATGCAAACATTTTTGAAGCTTCACTTTTAGGCAGTGCATAAAAAAAATAAATATATGTATTCTTTTTTGACTGGAAAAACCTTACCATACTCTGTTCTACTTTGGTCTTTTGCTTTATGTCGAAGGTAGAGAGTGTGTGTGTGTGTGTGTGTGTGTGTGTGTGTGTGTGTGTGTGCACTCCCCATGATATGCATTTCCAGACATGAAAGCTCCATGTGCTTTTGGATATTTGATCCAGGTGATGCCATCTTGCTCCATTCAAAGTGTGTAATAAGAGATTATTTTCACTAATCATAAGTTTATATTTTAGCTCGAGTCTCATATAGAGGAGACAAGCCGCAGCAAGCAGTTGGTTGAAGAGCTGAAGCGAGAGCTGAACGCAGAGAAGCAAAAGGTTTATCCTTTGTTTCTAATAATAATAATAATAATAATAATAATAAAAATCGTTTTGTTTAGTTTTTTGTACCATTGCAGAGAGTGAAGAGTAATGAAATGCAAATATTTACATCATAATCTACTTGCAACAGACTAGCAGATGGCTGAGCAAATCCCAAGATACCATCCTCCAGTACAGTCAGAAACTTCAAAAGGAGAAAGAAACCAATATGACGCTGGATCATGAATTGAGGTTGATGGAGCAACAGGTATGATGTAGTTTGCGATTTATTACTATTTAGCTCTGGGACAAGACATTGCTGCTATGATCAGACATCAGACATCTCTCGACCATCGGGCAATACGCAAAGAGCCATAGGGACAGTGAAAGCTCTGTGAGAGGGATGTCCCAGGGTGTAAGCGTCACAGAGTGTGCAGCATCACAGAGTAGGCAGCATCACAGACCTAGTCAATCAGTAGGTCGTAATGTCACACAATTACACTTTATGACATCATCATTGTGACTGACAGCCAGAGAGATGGAGAAACAGGGGGAGAGAGAGAGAGATGCAGTCCGGCCCCCTTAAGAGTATTACTAAGTGCTTAATCCCTTTACATGGGAGATCCCACAGAAAAACAATATAATGAAGCTGCAAGTAGCAATATGCTGGGTCCAGACGAGCAGCCTAATCAAGAGTATGAACGGGGATGAAGCAAAAGAGGAGTAATGATGAATTACTGCATTAGGCCAAACAGAAGACTAAAGTGCCCATTGTTTGTAAAAAGTCAAAAAAGTCATGTTTAGTGGAACAAAAACATTGTTAAAAATAAAAATGTTTTATAATTAAATACTTTAATTCCAAAAGTAGTTTCGATTTCATTGAATCAGTCTTGCATAAATGTTTAAACCTGAGTTTACGCTAGGGCCATGAGTGTGGGGGTTGTAAAATCAAAATCAGGATGATCTTGAAGGAACTTGGTGAAATCGTGATGATTTTGAGCAAAATTGGTGGATTCATGATGATCTTGCAGGAACTTGGTGGAATTGTGATGATCTTGGGGAGACTTGGTAGAATCGGGATAATCTGGAGAGAACTTTGCGGAATCGTGATGATCTTGAGGAAACTTGGTGACATTAGTATAATCTTGAGGCAACTTGGTTGAATCATGATGATCTTGAGGAAACTTAGTGGAATTGTGATGATCTTGAGGGAACTTTATAAAGATAAAGATAAGAGAAGATATCTTTTTTGTCAACTGTTGCACTAAGCTGTACATGTGCATATACCTACATATGTACATATACCTATTTGTACACTTCTACTATTTTCGGCTTCTCCCCTCAGAGGTCCACCCATCAAATCATCTGTTTCCATCCATCCCTGTTCTCCACATCCTCTTGTCTCACACCAAGAAACTTTCTGTCCTCCTTCAGTGCATCCATGAATATTCTCTTTTGTCTTCCTCGAGGCCTCATGCCTGGCAGTTCCAACGCCAGCATCTTTCTACCAATATATATATAATATTTTGTCAACCACACATGCAGCCTGCTGCAGTTGCTAGTGCCGTTCCCGTACTTTTAACTCTCTTCCTTCTTAGTTTAACTTTTTTTCTTGCAATTATTTCATAATTTGTAAGTAGCTGCCCTCTCAATATGTAGGTTGAGAGAGTTTTTTACTTCTTATCGCAGCAGAACTTTTACTTTCATGGACCACAGTGCAGCAACCCCACAAGCTCATTGTTTACTCCAGGGATCAACTGATCGCCCTAAAGCCAGATGGATTAGCGACCAGACCCATGGACATAAAGGCTGGAGAAAAACACACCGTGGATGCAGAGGTGGGGGATAAAAGAGGAGCAGCAATGAGGTAGCGAGACAGCGAAGGCTTACAGAGAGGAAAAGGTACAAGTCCAGTCTCAAGTCGTGCCAATGCGTGCCACAAAATCGTTCAAGTGTCAGAGGGCCTTTAGGAAACGGTTGGAGGAAACCACTGATGAACTCTAATACATGTTCCAAACAACGGATTGGATCACACTCTGTCGGCCACACAATGATGACATTGACGGAATTACGGAGTGCATTTCACGCTACATTAACTTTTGTACCACCATTGTCCCAGCTCAGAGTCCTTTGTTCCCCAAATAACAAGTCGTGAGTGACAAAACACATCAAAGCCCTCAAGAACAAGAAGGCATTCAGGGCTGGCCACAGAGAGGATGTGAGAACAATCCAAATATCACTGAAGGTATAAATCAAAGAGGCAAAGGACAATAACAGGAGAAAGCTAGAGTGGAAACTCTAGTTGAACAACATGAGAGGTTTGAAGAACATCAATGGTTTCATCCATCAGCAGAGGAGTTGAGGGCGGTGAGGACAGGGCCAAAGAACTGAATATGATCTTCAACTAATTCAACACTGCAGCTACTGCATAGCACCCTTCTAACTCGTCAAGAGTGAGATAGAACCCCCTGCCACGCCACTCTCTCTCACTCTCCCTCCCTCTCCTCATTGCACCTCTGCCTTCTGTGATAGACCTGACACCCCTCCCCTAACTATCAACTTCACTTATAACTCAGGTTGAGGAACAACTGAAAAGGCTGCACTCAGACAAGGCAGCAGGACTGGACGGGGTGAGCTCCTGTGCCTCCAAGCTCTGTTGAGGCTTACATTACATCATCACGATGAGCCTACAGAGGGTCCCAGAGTCTACAGAGGGTCCCAGTGCAATGGAAGATGTCCTGCCTCATTCCTGTACCAAAGATTCCATGTCCCAGTGGCCCCCAGGATTACAGACCCGTGGCACTGACTTCAGATGTCATGAAGATTCTCAAGAGACTCACACTGGATCAACTCTGACCCATGGTTTTACGACATATGGACCCCCCTCGTTCATTCATTCGTTCGTTCGTTCAGTTCGCCATAGCCCGTTAATTCAGGCCGTTGGCATCTCGATTTCTGGTGTACCATCA
>JAQNCB010000012.1:13678192-13701842 GCA_030068295.1 Euristhmus nudiceps
TCGGCTGAGATGGGCGCCAGCCTTCCCCGCGACCCTAACTAGGAATAAGCGGTTTGGAAAATGAATGAATGAATGATATTGTTTGTATTGATTTTATTTTATTTCATGATGTTTTTATTTTAGCTGAAAGCTGAGCTAGTGGAGATGGACACAACGACCAGTAAGATTATTGATGACCTGAAAATGAGACTAAATAAACAGGATGAAGAGCTGTACAGTGGAAAAAAGAGGGTTTGCTTTACCAAAACTTGTTTTGTTTATTACTCATAATAATTATTTACCTCTAGGACGGCAACTAATAATTGTTTTAATATCCGTTGATTGAAGGATCTTTTTTGGTTAGTTGATTAATTGATTGAATAATTTAAGGTAATAAGCTGACGATGTTGATTAAGAGAGTTAAATACCAAAAAAGTGAAAACTAAATACTTTAAATGCAGAAAGTCAAGCTTATTCTTCTTATTATTATTGAGGAGCTGATGGGATTTTTAAAAATTATTTATTATTCAGCTGAAAGATGAGCTTGATGACATAGACAGAACGAGCAAGAACACTATTGAAGAACTGAGAGCGAGGTTGAGTACACAGGACGAAGAGCTAAAGTCTGCGAAAAGGAAGGTTTGTTTCACCATGACATGTTTTGTCTATGATTAATAACAATTGATTAGCTCCAGGGCTCAAAAAATTATGCAAACTAAAAATCTTTATATATAAATTAAAATAATCCACCTCACAGCAAGAACGTCCTGGACATGTTGTGGGCACTTCTGTGTAGGGAGCTGAGCCGAAAGACAAAGCTTTTTATTTCCTAGTCCAGCTATGTTCCAACCCCTCACCTACGGTCATGAGAGTTGGGCGTTGACCAAAAGAAAGAGCACAAATACAAGTGGCCAAAATTAGTTTCCAATTGGATGGTGTCTGGGCTCAGCCTTAGAGATAGGATGGTAAGTTCAGACATCCCAGGGGAACTTGGGGGAGCCACTGCTCCTTCTCATCAAAAAGAGTCAATTGAGGTGGTTTGGGCATCTTATTAGACTGCCTCCTGGTTGCCTTTTTTCGAGGTGCATGCCCAACTGGAAAGAGGCCCCAGAACAGACTCAGAACTTGCTGAAGGACTTATATATACCGTCTGGCCTGAAAATGTTTCGGGATACTCTAAGAGGAGCTAGGGAGTGTCGCTGGGATAAGGGGTGCCTGGGTTTGACGTGTTGCCTCTGCAGCCTGATCTCAAATAATCTGGATGGATGGATAAATACTAAGCAAAATAAGAGTTCAGTTTTGCTTTTTAATAAATTCACAAGCATTTCCATAATCTTGTGTTTGATTTGTGATTTTGGGTGTTTATATGTAGATTTGTGGTCCAAAAAGTGCATTTATTCATGTGAATCAAATTTACAACACAAACCTTCAGGGTGGCACTGTGACATAGTGGAGCATGCTCACCACACAGCAAGAAGGTCCTGGGTTGAAGCCTCAGGGATTTCTGTGTGGAGTTTGCATCTTCTTGAGCTTGCATGTCTTTTCTCCAGGACACCTGGTTTCTTTCAATGGTCCATAAACATGTACATTTGTTTAATTGGCTGATTCAAACTGACCCTATGTTTGGATATGAGTGTGAATGGTTTTGTGTGCATGCTGCCTTATGGTGGTATGGCAAGCTGTTCAATGTGTATCTGTGTCATCCACCCCACCCCAATATGATTAGGTGTTTTTCCAAATCGCTGTTGTCATCACAGTGGTAGGAATCTGTGATAATGTCACAAAGTGGGGTTGTTTGGAAGGGGGTTATGAAGAGAAAGAAAAATTATGAAGGCCAGTAATGAAGAGGAGTGATGGTGATGAAAGTGTGCAATAACAGTATTATTATCATTATTTATGGATGATAACAAGTATTGATCTGAGTATGTTTTTGATTTAGGTTGAGGTTCAGACGGAGGAGACAAGGAGGAGCAGGGACTTGATTGATGAGCTAAAGAAAGAGCTGATTACAGAGAAGCAAAGGGTTTGTTTCACCCCAGTATACTTTTTCTGTTTAATATGAATTAAAAATAGTTTTGGTATATAGCTCTTTGTAATATTACGAGTGATGAGTCTGTTTGGCTCCATCAATCTTAAAAGATCATGGGGTGTTTTAAGCCGTGGATCTTCGGTCAGGGAGCTGCAGCGTCAGGAGTGGCTGTAGAGGTCGAAACGGGATCTGCAGGTCCTGCCGAAGCCCTTGCAGATGAAGTCTTCGCATTGTGGTGGGCGTCTCGACAGTCTCCGCTGTCTGCGGAGTCTCTTCTCCCCCCAGAAAGTGTCTCTTCTCTCCTCTGCTGTTGTCATGACATCCTGGGTGGTGGTCCGCCATTTGGAGCGGACGGAGTTGGTTGATTCCAGTTCATCTGAAGCAGAGACAAACCTTTGTGGCGACCAGGGAATGGTCGGTGTCATAGTCAGCGGTGTGGAAATTTGCACGTGACCCACACTTGGTTCAACAGGGATCTCCTGGTGATGATGAAGTCCAGCTGATGGCAGTGGAGAGACCTTGGATGTCTCCATGGCACTCGGTGACAGAGTTTGGTGTAAAAGAATGTGTTTGTCAGACAGAGTTCATGAAAGGAGCAGAGCTCAAGAAGGCATTGGCAGTTCTCATTGAGCTTGCCGATGTCGAAGTGGCCAATGCAGCGGGGTCAAGAATCATGATCTGCCCCTATCTGTGTGTTAACGTCACCGAGCAGAAACAGGTGCTCCTTGGCAGGGATCTGCTCGATCCTGGCTTTGAGCGCCTCGTGGAATGCATCCTTCGCCTCAGCTGAAGAGCAGAGCGTTGGAGCCTAGGCACTAAGGATGTTGGCTGGTCCAGATGAGGTTGTGAGACTGAGAAAGGGGACTCGTGGAGTGCCTGAGGATAGCGGTTCAACAAAGGACAAAAGAGAGTTTCACACAGCGAATCGAACACTGTACAGGCGATGCTCGTCAGGCTCCTGTCCCTGCCACAAGAAAGTACAGTCCTTCTACTTCAGGTTGCCACTGCCCAGGAGTCACATCCCTTGCAGTGGTTCAATGTCAATATTGAGCCTCCTCAGCTCGCGGTTGATTATGGCAGTTCTCCTTGTGTCGTTGATTTACGAGAAGTCGTCAGAGAGACCAGGACACATTGTTCTGACGTTCCAGGTTGCTGGACTCAGGACTGGCGGCTTTGGATTCTTGATGTTACCTGGTGCAGTGATTAAGGTCCGTGCTTCAGCTTTTGGCCTACACTTCAAGCACCCATTGAAGTAAGCTGACTTTGGCGGGCCAGCACCTTGCTGGCTAGAGGCTGCCCAGCTAAAGGCAGGCAGAAGCTGGTCAGTGGGACATGATGATCCCTCCCACCGTCAGGAGACAGCCCTAGGCACCCGAGCTTACGCCGATTTGCCCTGGGCTTTTAACGAATATCTGCGTCTCCCAATGTTGAGCTGCCGCAGAAGGCAGCAATGAAATGACCTCTCCAGGGCACAGGCCAGGGCGAAATTGTGGAGGAACTGAGATGCCCCATCAACAGATCCCCCTTCTCGGCCTTGCTGGTAGTGTCCAATGGAAGGGACTTGCTGATACAGTTGGTACAAACCTGGTTACAGGAGTTGCCTGGAGGTGCCACTAAGTGAGGACCAACCGCTTTCGGGGCTCCAGTCCGGATTTTCTGTAGGAGGTTTCTCCCTTAGCCTTTGCCACTCCCATGATGGCCACAAAACAGTGGTGCTATTCGCCCATAGCTGGGGATTGTTTTGTGTGGAACCAGGGCATGTTCACAACCTGAGGGACCTGGGTGCCTCACATTCAGGCCCAGCCCAAGGGGGACACATCTCCTCCCTTAATGTGACAGGTTGTACTGGGATACATCTTACCAATAGAGGAGAGATAAAGAGACTTCCTCTCCCACCTCTCCCAACTGACAATTGATCGAAGAAATGAGGCAAAAATATGCAAATTGTAATTTTCTTGTAGCAGGCTAATGAGTGTCCTGATAAAATACAATTCTGGGAAAGATTATTTTGCACAATCATAACATGATTTCACACAGCATACTACTACTACTACTACTACTAATAAGAAGAAGAAGGTCAAAAGGAACCATGTCCCTCAGAGAAGAACCAGGCTGACATCGAAAATTTAGCTACTGGAACCAACCCGTCCTATACAACTGAGGACATCTAGGCCGAGACCAGAGCTCAAAATAGCCCTCAATTGGCAACATCTATGAAAGCACAAAATATCACTAACAGGCAGAGGTGGAATAGGAAAGAATAAAACGCAGTGATGAGAGCCTATCACAAGGCTTGTTTAACACCAAACATGCCTTCAATTACAAAAAAAACATATAACCAATTGAGCAAAGAAAATCGTGAGAGTAGACCAAATATGGATGCAAACAAATTGGGAGATGTTAGATGGGAAAATATAAAGACTTGGAAATGGAAACAACAAGAACGTGGGCAACAAAAAAATACATTATACCAGTCGTGGTAGGAGCTCGAGTAATACAATCATAATACAAAAGACGTCAAAAGAACACCGACAAAAGATACCTGGTAACACCAGGCAATAAGAATTGCAGAGTCCTACTAGGATCTGCCCATAAATATATAATCAGTTAGACCTTATGTCTGCGATTGCCTAGCGAGCTGTACAAGGTGTGCTTTGCCCTCGCCCATAGTCAGCTGAAATGGGAGCCAGCCTCCCTGTGACCCTAATTAGTATTAAGCGATTCAGAAAATGAATGAATGAATGAATGAATGACAGTCTAATGTATTCCTAAGCATTAGGCTTGAATGCATTCATTACTAAGACCACAAATGGAGAGAGAAAATATTTTTTCTCTCTCTCTTTGTATAGATAATTATTGATTATTATTATTGTTATATTATTATTATTATTATCTTCATCTTCATCTTCATCATCTGCTGCTTGCTCCGGGGTTGTATCGCAGGGGCAGCAGCCTAAGCAGTGAGGTCCAGTGGCCTCTCTCCGGCCACTTCCTCTAGCTCTTCCCAGGAGACACTGAGGTGTTCCCAGACCAGCTGAGAGACATAGTCCCTCCAACGTGTTCTAGGTCGACCCCGGGGTCTGTTCCTGGTCGGGCATGCCTGAACCACCACACCAGGGAGGCATTCGGGGGGCATTCTAACCAAATGCCCGAGCCACCTCAACTGGCTCCTCTCAACGCGGAGGAGCAGCGGTTCTACTCAGAGTTCCTCCCGGATGGCTGAGCTTTTCACCCTATCTCTAAGAGAGAGCCCCACCACCCTGCGAAGGAAGTTCATTTCAGCCGCTTGTATCTGCTATCTTGTTATTTCTGTCACTACCCAAAGCTCGTGGCCATAGATGAGGGTTGGAACGTAGATCAACTGGTAAATTGAAAGCTTTGCCTTGTGGCTCAGCTCCCTCTTCACCAGGATGGACTGGTACAAGCTCCACTTTACAGCAGAGGCTGCAGCGATCCGCCTGTCAATCTTTCGCTCAATTCTTCCCTCACTTGTGAACAAGACTGTGAGATACTTGAGCTCCTCCACTTGGGGCAGGACCTCATTCCAGACCCGGAGGGTGCATTCCACCCTTTTCCAGCTGAGAACCATGGCCTTGGACTTGGAGGTGCTGATTCTCATCCCGGCCGCTTCGCACTCCGCTGAGAATCACTCCAAAGAGAGCTGGAGGTCCCGGCTTGATGTAGCCAAAAGGACAACAGCATCTGCAAAATGCAGAAACAAGATCCCATGGCCACCAAACCAGAACCCCTCAATGCCACAGCTGCACCTAGAAATACTGTCCATAAAAATAATGAACAGAATCAGTGACAAAGGACAGCCTTGGCGGACTCCAACCCTCAACGGAAAAAAATTTGATCTGCTGTTACCAATGCGGACCAAGCTCTGGCTCTGGTGGTACAGAGACGGAATGGCCCGTAGCAACAGGTCCCATACAATGTACTCCTGGACCACACGCCACAAGATAGCCCAAGGGACACAGTCAAAAACCTTCTCTAAATGCACAAAACACATGTGGACAGATTGGGCAAACTCTCATGCTCCCTCCAGGATCCTGTAGAGTGTATAGAGCTGGTCGAGAGTGCCGCGGCCAGGACGAAAACCACATTGTTCCACCTGAATCTGAGGTTCAACCATTGGTCAGATCCTGGTCTCCAGTACCCCTGCATAGACTTCCCCGGGTAGGCTGAGGAGTGTGATTCCACGATAATTGGAACACACCCTCCGGTCCCTCTTTTAAAAAGGGGGACTACCACACCGGTCTGCCAATCCAGGGGTACGGCCCCCGATGACCATGCGCTGTTGCAGAGACAGGTCAGCCAAGACACTCCTACTACATCCAGAGCCCTGAGATATTCGGGGCAGACCTCGTCCACCCCTGGAGCCTGACCACCGAGGAGCTTTTTCACTACCTCGGCGACCTCAGCCCCAGTGATGGGCGGACTCCCACCCAAACACCCAGAGTCTTCCTCCTCCACGAAGGGCATGTTGGTGGGATTGATGAGGTCCTTGAAGTATTCCTTCCACCTCCCAACAACATCCCCAGTCAAGGTAAGCAGCTCCCCACTTCCACTGTAAACAATATATGTGGAGAACTGCTTCCCCCTCCTGAGGCGCCGGATGGTGGTCCAGAACCTTTTCGAAACCAACCAATAGTCTCTTTCCAGGTCCTCACCGAATTCCTCCCACGCCCGGGATTTTGCATCAGCAACAGCTCAAGCTGCATGTTTGGCCTGTCAGTATCTGTCTGCTTCCTCTGGAGTTCCACAGGCTAACAAGGCCCGATAGGAGTCCTTTTTCAGCTGGACGGCCCCCTTCACCTCAGGTGTCCACTACTGGGTTCGGGGGTTACCTCCACGACAGGCACCGATGACCTTCCCGCCACAGCTATGGGCTGCTGCCTCAACAATGGAGGTACGAAACATGGCCCATTCAGTTTCCATTTCCCCTGGCTCCTTTGGGATGTGGTTGTAGTTCTGCCGGAGGTGAGAGTTAAAGGCCCCTCTGACCGGTGACCTCGCCAAACATTCCCAGGAGACCCTCACTACACGTTTGTGCCTGCCAGGTCTGGAGGGCAGCCTCCCCCACCATCGGAGCCAGCTCACTACCAGGTGGTGTTTGGTTGACAGCTCAGCTCCTCTCTTCACCTGAGTGTCCAGAACATGCAGCCGCAATTCTGGTGACATTACTACAAAGTCGATCATCGAACTGCAGCCTAGGGTGTCCTGGTGCCAAGTGCACTTATGGACACCCTTATGTTCGAACATGGTGTTGGTGATGGACAAACCATGGTGAGCATAGAAGTCCAACAACCAAACACCATTCGGGTTCAGATCGGAGAGGCCGTACTTACCAATCACACCCTTCCAGGTCACACTGTCATTGCTCATGTGCGCATTGAAGTCTCCCAGAATGACGAGGGAGTCCCCAGGGGGAGTGTTCTCCAACACACCCCTAACGACTCCAAAAAGGGTGGGTACTCTGAACTATCATTTGGTGCATAAGCACAAACAATGGTCAGGACCCTTCCCCCCACCCGAAGGTGGAAGGAAGCTACCATTTCATCAACTGGGAAGAACCCCAACACATGGGTGCCAAGACAGGGGGCAACAAGGATACCCACACCGGCTGGCCGCCTCTCCCCACAGGCAGCTCCAGAATTAAATAAGGTCCAGCCCCTCTCGAGATGGGTGGTTCCACAGCCCAAGCTGTGTGTTGAGGTGAGTCCGACTATATCTGGTCGGTACCTCTCAACCTCACACACCAGCTCAGGCTCCTTCCCTGCCAGATAAGTGACATTCCATGTCCCAAGAGTCAGATTCAGTTGCCGAGGATCGGTCCGACAGAACCCATGCCTGCGGCTGCCACCCAACTCACAAAGCACCCGACTCCCATAGCCCCTCCCACAGGTGGTGGGTCCATGGGAGAGCGGACCCATGTATCACTTTCGGGCTGGGCCCGGCCGGGCTCCATGGGCAGAAGCCCGACCACCAGGTGTTCGCCTTCGAGCCCCTCCCCCGGGCCTGGCTCCAGGGGGGGCCCTGGTGACTCTGTGTCTGGGCAAGGGAAACTGTGTCCTTGCAGTTTTTCTTCCCATGGAGGTCGTTTTGAACCGTGATTAGTCTGGACCTTCACCTAGGACCTGTTTGCCTTGGGTGACCCTTCCAGGCTCATAGATCATTAGGACACACAAACCCCTCCACCTCGATAAGGTGTCGATTCAAGGAGGGGTGTTGTTGTTATTATTATTATTATTATTATTATAATTATAAATCAAACAATGTTTTTATTATAGCTGAGGACTGACCTCGAGAAAGTGGAAAAAATAAGCAAGGAGACCATCGAAGACCTGAAGCTGAAACTGGGTCAACAGGATGAGGAGATATATACTGAGAAAAAGAAGGTTTGTTTTACCAGAACATGCTTTTTTATGAATAATAATAATTTGGCTTCCCGGCCACAATTAATTATTGTTTTTGAATCACCTAAATTAAGTTTTTTCTTATGGTTAGTTGATTATTTTACTGAATAATTTAAGGTATTAATCTAATAATACCACACTGAAAAGGTTATTATTATTATTATTATTATTATTATTATTATTATTATTATTATTATTGCTCTTGTTGTTGTTAAAGTAGCTGATCCGAAAATGTTTTTAATTTAGTTGAAGGCTCAGCTTGTGGAGATGGAAGTATTGAGCAAAAAGACTATTGATGACCTGAAACAGAAGATGAATGCACAGGAAGAAGATCTGAATACAGAGAGAAAGAAGGTTTACTTCATTATTATATGCTTTATTTATGATTAATAATAATTATTTAACCCATCCGTGACCGGAAGTCCATGGTATCTAACTGGCCGAGGTTTTAAGGGAGGGATGGTATACGTTCACTTATCAATTACAGCATTCACCAGCCAGCCATGGGCGTCTGTGAGCTCATTCGTGTGTAGGGCAGATAGAGTGTGTTAGGTCACTCCAAATACGCAAATGCAGTAGTTCTAAAAGAGGCTGGTAGTAGCATCGCATGTCCTCGAGGGACATATATGAAAAAAAAATGAAATAGTAATTACTTAGTTCCAATGCTGTGCTTCTATGACCTACCAAACTAACAAACTTTTTGAGTGACCTCAAAACCTCCAAATGACTTAAACTTTTGTATTTTGATTTGGATATACTGTATCAATCCGACAAGGGGAATTTGGTTCTGCATTTAACCCATCTAAAGCGAGCACAAACATGGGGACAGTGAGCACACATACTCGGAGCACTGGGCTGCAACACACATTTGGGGCGCCCGGAGAGTAATTGGGGGTTAGGTGCCTTGCTCAAAGCCACTATAGCCATGGAGGTGGACAAAGGGAAGGTGCTGCTCACTACCCAACTGCCACACATTTTTCCTGCTGGTTCAGGAATTGAACCAGCAATTTTTCTGTCCCAAACCTGCTTCTCCAACCATTAGGTCACAGCTGCCCCAAAGAATTCTTGTTCTATATGATTTCCCCGTATATATCGAACCATGCTAATAATGATGAGTAGCTGATCATAGTCTGTGTGTTTTTTTAGCTGAAAGCCGAGCTCGAGGCACTGAACAGTGCGAGCAGGGGGACTATCGAAGACTTGAAGCTGAAGCTGAAAGCACAGGAGGATGAGCTGTACCCACAGAAACAGAAGGTTTATTTCAGCATATCATGCTTTTATTGTCATTAATAATTACTTATCTCCAGGGCTGCAATTAAGGATTGTTTATGTATTAATTAATTCATTTATAACTCTTTTTTTGATTAGTTGATTAATTTAATGGCTAATTTGTTAAGCTAGTGAGTGAACTGATAATATTGATTAAGGCTGAGAATTAGATATGATTAAGTGGAAACTAAACACTTTAATTACAGTATATCAACATTTTACTGATTAATAATAACATTCATGCTGATTAAAAATCTTTATAAATAAATTAAAATCAGTTCTTGTTTAGGGTGGCAGGGGGGTGGTGTTGTGGTTAGCAATTCCTCCTTATAGCAAGAAAGTCCCAGGCGCCGGTGTTTTTGTGTGAACTTTGCTCTCCCCCTGGGATTCCTCTGCATACACCGGTTTTCTTCTTCCACAGTCCAAAGACATGTACATTAGGCTACTAAGCACTTCACGATCGCTCCTACCTGTAAGTGAGTGGGACTGGTTGCGGGTGTACTGCTTTATAAATATTGATCAGGTTTTCTTGTTTTGTTTTTTTTTAGCTGGAGGCTCAGGTAGAGGTGACAAACATGCACAGGAAAATAATTGATGACATGAAGGAAGAAATGAATGCAGACAAACAAAAGGTTTGTTTTTCCACAGTACACCTTTTTCTGTTTAAATAAAATTACTTCAAAATCATTTTGTGTAGGTCTTTATAACACTGCAGCAAGTGATGAGCCATAAAATCAAAACTATGCAAGTCTTCTTGCACCAAGATGAGGAGTGGCCTGATTAAATATGAATCAAGGAACGAATATTTTGCACTGTCAATCATTACATCTTTTTAGACACTACGGTCATTATAATAATAATAGTAATTGTTATACTTATTATTATTATTATTATAATAATAATAATAATAATTATTATTATTATTATTATAAATAAAAATGTGTTCTTGACACGAAACTCTAGGTATATCCCACATATTCAACTGCACCCACAAGAGTGTTAACAGGAATTCTTGATGAATTGACCTCTGACCTTGAAAAATAGGTTTAGGTGTCCTAGTTTCGATAGGCTGGTAAAAATAACAGTTTCTGCCTGCAAGCCATCAAGTTACTGACTTGGTGAAATGCCAGACAATCTGTACACTACATTTTGCACACTCGTTATACACACTATACCTGTACACACCATTACCTCTGCACTACAGCCACTTCTGTATTCTGTATTTATGCTAGTGTCCATTCAGCCACACCTCATACTTTTCATTCCTTCATATGAGGATGGGTTTCCCTTTTGGGCCTGGTTCCTCTCAAGGTTTCTTCATCGCATCAACTGAGGGAGTTTTTTCCTTGCCACTGTCGCCACAGGCTTGCTCATTAGGGATGTATAGGGTTCATAGAAAATGCTTAAACTCTTTTGTACTTAGTAAACTACTACTTTTACTTTCAACTGTAAAAAGCGCTATACAAATAAAATTGAACTGAATTGAATAACTTTTGCAACATTCCTTATTGTCTTCTATTCATCATCCTCTTCCTCTCTGACCCTTTATACTTTTCATTCATCATGTACTCTTTTTCTTCAATTTAACACTCATCATCCTCTTCTTCATTGTCACTCCTCATCATCACCTATGCTTATCATTAGTCTCTTCTCTTGGACACCGGAAATCGTTACTTTCAGCTATATTTACTGTTGTTTTGTTGTTATTGTTAATAACAGAGAGCAGCTGACCTGAATATGGTTTTATTTTAGCTGAAGACTGAGCTAGTGGAGCTGGACAGAATGAGCAAGAAGACTATTGATGACCTTAAACAGAAATTGAATGAACGGGAAGAAGAGCTGGGTGCTGAAACAAACAGGGTTTGTTTTACTGGAACATATTTTGTTCATGACCAAGAATGACTTACCTGCAGAGTGGTAACTAACAATGTTGATTAAGGCTGAGTGTTAAATACCAAAATGTAAAAACGAAACTCTTTACGGGCTTGGCATGCACCGGGTTCTCTGGTTTCCTCCCATGCTCCAAAGGCATGCACATTCGGCCAATTGCACATTCGGCCAATTGGCTGTTCAAATTGCACCTGATTATGTATGTGATCGAATGGCTGGGCATGTTGCCTTATAATGGTCCATCAAGTTGTTCAGGTGTACCCCGCTTACACCCAGTATCGGCTAAGATAGGCACCAGCCTCCCAGCGACCCTAACAGGAGAATTAGGCAGTTCAGCAAATGACTGAATTCCAGTGCAAAGATAAAAGGCTGATACAAAAAGTAGGGCAGTTTAACAGTAGTAAGTAGAGGATGACACTATACTTCCCATGATGCAATACCTCATGTGTGGCATGGTGCCAAAAGGGTTTGCACCTCTGCCTCACAGCAAGAACATCCTGGGTTTAAATCCCATGGGCATGTCTGTGTGGAGCTGGCATGTTCTCAACATGCGTGCGTGGGTTTCCTCCGGGTACGGTTTTCTTCCAGAGTCCAAAGAACATGTACATTAGGCTAACTGAATGATCCAAATTGCCCCAAGGTGTAAGAGTGTGAATGGTTGTTTGTTGCCCTGCAATGAACTGTCAGGCTCATTCAGTCATCAATTTTGTGAACCCTTAAACCTAATTAGGGACGCGGGGGAGGCTAGCGCCCATCTTAGCCGACACCAGGCGAGGGCAGAATACACCCTGGACAGCTCGCCAAGCCATCGCAACGCAGAAATACGCTGACAGCGAGGCAGCCTACTCTTTACGAAAGTCAGCTATGGTTCTTTTACATGCCTCGACATAGACAGTGAGAGACATGGCCAGCCTTTGATAACCCATTTAGCGGCACTGGGGGGACAGCAGCGACAACCATTGACAGTGGGGCTTGAACTCCCAATCTTTTCTTTCAATCTTTCAAAATTCTTTGAGTTTGTATATTTCTCACGGAACATGAAATAATAGTAAACTATGATCGTAACACACTGCCCTAGTCTGTTCAAAATCAAAGTTTATCTAATAATCATTTATAACAGTGTATCGTGTCAGCAAGTCTTAGAGGCCAAGTATATATGAGGATGAACTTTGACCTCTGCTTAGATACCACAAGTTTTTGAATGATTTATTTGAGTAACCTTCTCCAAATTACCTTAAATTTTCAATTGTTCTGTTTGCTATATGGTACAAAGGCAGCCTAGTGGATTAAAAGATTTATTTTTTTCAATGTTGTATATTTTGGACCATGAGTAGCTCATCAGAGAATGTTTTTATTTTAGTTGAAGGCTGAGTTAGATGATATTACTAGAACGAGTAGGGAGACTATTGAAGATTTGAAGCTGAAGCTGAAAGCACAGGAGGAAGAGCTGCGTCCTCAGAAACAGAAGGTTTGTTTCACCACGACATGCTTTGTCCATGCACAACTGTGATTGTTCATGTAAATGTAATTCAATCACATTTTTCGCTAAATAGTTGATCAATGACTAATTTGTTAAGGTAATAAACATTTCGACAGTGGATGTTTTCAAAGTCTGCAATGACAGGATTATTTTCATTAGTGATTCATATTAATCAGGATTTTTTTTTCAGCTTGAGGCTCAAGTAGATGTAACAAATTTGCACAGGCAGATAATTGAAGACCTGAAGAAAGAGATGAGTGCAGAGAAGCAAAAGGTTTGTTTTACCACAGTACACTTTTTCTGATTAATAACGATTACTCCAAAATAATTTCATAATGATCTTTGTAACATTGCACTGGGTGACACCGCACACAGCATTGTCTTAATAATAATAATAATAATAATAATAATAATAATAATAATAATAATAACAGGAATTACAACAGCACATAATAGCAATAACAATAACAATAATACTTTATATGAATTATTGGTAGTAGTATTTCGTGTCAGTGATAGACGCTAAAAGGGTGAGACTGAAGCCTCTCCACAGTTAAGTCTTTCCACAATACTCACGCAGGAGAGATCACTCTGGCGCTGCCTCACCAAACAACACAGAGGACGGTAGATAGGAGTGATAATTCAGGCAGCAATTGTCATAACTGCACATATTACTGATCATCCTGGACAGTGCGAGAGAATGCTCATTTCAGTGATCAGCTACTGCCCAAGGTGTTGGGGGGTTCTAGAATGCACCCTCTGGAACCGAAAGAAGAAGAAGCGAAACTCTGTCAGATAATGTCAGAAAATGTATGCCTATGAAAAAAATCCGATTTTTCTTAAAAACTGACCAACTTGACATAGCAGGTTTTGCAAGTGGAATCCTCAAACATTAGTAGTAGTATGTAGTAGTGGCAGTCATAATATTTGGCTGATCTGCTGTTATTATTATTTGATCAACGTTTGTTGGGAACCCATTAAACTTCTTTGGGTTCAGTACTATCACTCATTCAACACAGTATAAATGTATCTCTGGTTGTTTTGCTGTTGCTGCTATTTTTAAGAGGGGTTCAAGCACAAATCCCCCCCAACTGTATTTGCAGAAATTATAAACAAATGATTCGCTGTGGCGACTCCTGATGGGAGAACCCGAAAGAAAAGCATTAGTAGTAGATTTTTCTTCCTTGCAGTATTCTTTTTTCTTTGTATGGTTAAAAGGTCACTCTCTGTGACATCACTTCTTGGTGATATAATTTCTCTAACATCTTCACTTCCTCAACTTCATCACTTCTTCTTTTTTTCTTTTGGCTACTCCCACAGTGGGCCATCCTTCTCCATCACTCTGTCTTCTGCTTCTCTCTATATCTCACCAATCATCTGCATCTCCTCCTCTATAAATTTCCTCTCTCCTTCCTCTTCTCCTACCAGGCAATTCCATCCTCATCATTCTTCTATCAATATATCCTCCATCCCTCCCCTGCACATGCCCAAATCATCTCAATCTGGTGTCTCTTTCTCACTTTATCCCCAAACACATCTACCTGCATTGTGGATTCTGTCCATTCTTGTCACTCTCAAAGAAAACAGGGGCCTGTCCATCCTCCTGTCTTTTTGTCAGTATTACCATCGCCAATCTGTACACCATAGCTCATTTTGCTAGGGTCTTATAAACCTCTCCCTTCACGCTTGCAGTTAGCATTCTATCACAAATCACTCCAGTCACTCCTCTTCTCCAATTCTACCCTTCTTGCACTCTCTTTCACTTTTCTAGCACACCCTTCACTACCTTGGATAGTTGACCCGAAGTATTTTAGCTCATCTACTTTCATCACCACTATACAGTCTTCTACTTCAGCTCTCCTCTTCATCATCACTCCTTTTCTGTGCTCTTCAGTAATATCGTTGCTCAGACCCAAGGAATCACTGCTTGCAACTATATTGTTCTTATTTTTCTTCTACTTCTTATTACTATTATTGAGATTGAGTAGCTGACAAGAATATGTTTTTATATTAGCTGAAGGCAGAACTGGATGAGATGGACAGAGTAAACAAGAAGACTATTGATGACCTGAAAATGAAGTTGAGTGCACAGGAGGAAGAGCTGAATGCTGAGAGAAGAAAGGTCTGTTTCACCACAACATGCTTTGTTAATGATTAATGATAAATACTGATACATATATTAATAATTACCAGGGCTTCAACCATTGATTATTTTTTGTATCAATTAATTTAAGGCTTTTTTCTTGTTAGTTACTTAATTTAATTACTAGTTTGTAAGGGTAATCATTAATAATATTGATTTAAACCTACGAGTTAAATACCAAAAACTGAATATTTTAATTGCAGAAATGTCAACATATTACTGATTATTAAAATTTATACTAATTAAAAATCCTTATTAACAAAATTTAAATGATCAGATTATATTTGGGGTTAAGTTTGACCACTGCTTCGATTTTATTTACTAAATCATTTTGGAATTTTGTCCTATCCAAATAACAAACTTTTTGAGTGAACTCTGAGTTCTAAACCGTCAAATGACCAAAAATGTAGCATTTTTGTTCTGTATGATAAATGGAACAAGAGAAAGCTTTGTGGATCAAGATTTTCGATTTAAAAATGTAAAAATATACCTGTATATTTGGACCACATCATACGTAATTAACTGATTTGTTTGTGTTTTTTTAGCTGAAAGCTGAGCATGCGGAGATTAATAGTTCAAGCAGGGAGCTTATTGAAGAGTTGAAGCTGAAGCTGAAAGTAATGGAGGAAGAACTGCGCAATGAGAGCAAGAAGGTTTGTTACACCACATGTGTTGTTTATGATTAATAAAACGTTAATAATAGTTTACCGTCAGGGCTGCAACTAAGAATTGTTTTTGTATCAATTAAATAATTACTTTATTAATATAATATAATTGCTTACTTTATAATTTATTAACAATTGCTTTTAAGATTTTAAGATAATAAACTAACAATGCTGATGAAATCTGGGAGTTAAATAATGAAAAGTAAAAACTAAACACTAGTTACAGAATGTGAATGTTTTACTGACCAATAAAATTCACGCAAATGAACAATCTTTATAAATAAAACAAAAAATCAGATCCAGCTTAAGGGCAACACAATAGTGTAGAGCAGGGGTCACCAACGTGGTGCCCGCGGGCACCAGGTAGCCCGCAAGGACCACATGAGTAGCCCGCGGGCCTGTTCTAAAAATAGCTCACCATAGCACCACTCACCAGTGAGCTGCATCTAATTTTTTTTTGTTGCGATTCTTTTTTAAACCACACTTGCATTCGGTGTAAAATTGAAAATGACAATATTAAAAAAACTTTTTAAAATTCTTCATGGCAACCTGTTAGTTTTTGGGAGTTTTTCACCGGTTTCATGAAAAGAAGACTGCCATTTGCACAAACCTGTTTTTACGGCCTTTTTCCGTTCGTAGTGCACTGCTCGGTGAGTAGTTAGCATGATATTATTTAGATGATGATTAGCGTACATGGCATGTTAGTGTAATTCATGATTTTTTAAAAATTGTTAGTGGATAGTTAAAATGTTGCAGAAGTGATCATTTGAAAATTTAAATACTTGCAGAGATTTATAGAAATCTTGCATATTGATATTTATCAATTTCCGACCTTGTTAAATCATTGTTGATAATTATTGTGTGAAATCATTAACATGATCAGTTTCTTCACAGAGATGAATATCATTAATCATTAATAATAACATGATTAAAGGTAAATCGAGCAGATTTTCTATCTTAGTATCATCACAATCTGGTAGTCTTTCACGTTAATCGGTACCCAAGAAGTATCTCTCGGTTTCAAAAAGGTTGGTGACCCCTGGTGTAGAGGTTAGCATGTCCTCACAACAGGAAGGTCTTGGGTTTGAGTCCCAGACTTGGGGAGGGCGTTTCTGTGTGGAGTTTGTGTGTTCTCCCACCTTTGTATGGGTTTCCTCCAGGTTCCCTGGTTTCCTCCTATAGTCCAAAGACATGCACATTAGGCTTATTGGCTGTTTCAAATTTGACCCTAGGTGTGAGTGTGCCCTGTGATGGTCTGTCGAGAGCGAGAGGGCTGTTCAGGGTGTGTGTGTGTGTGTGTGTGTGTGTGTGTGTGTGTGTGTGTGAGTGAGAGAAAAGGAACTGTCGCGAACCAACATTAGGTTACATGTGTACTCCTACAATACAAATTCCCAAATAAAGATCCATACTTTTTTCACAGTGGATGTTCACGGCTAAGTGTTGCAATATTTCCCTTTTTCAAACTTTGCAAAAAGAATATTTTCATTATTTATGAATATTGATCAGAGTATGTTTTTGTTTTAGGTCGAGGCTCAGGTAGAGTTGACCAACATGCACAAGAAGATTGCAGAGGATCTGAAGAATGAAATGAGTGCAGAGAAGCAAAAGGTTTGTTTTTTCCCACAGTACACTCATACTTTCATTCATCTTCTGAACCACTTAATCCTAATTAGGGTCACGGGGAGGTTGGCGCCTATCTCAGTCGACTCTGGGTGAGGGCAGAGTACATTGTGGACAGCTTGCCAGGACATTGGAGGGCAAAAATACACTGGAGGCAATGCAGCCTACTCTTTATGAAGGACAGCAATGGTTCTTTTACATGCCTCTTACCAGACAGTGAGAGACATGGTAGCTCTACTGGGGGTACAGCACCCTACCACCAGGCCACCACTGCACCCACAGCTCCCCACTTCCACTACAGTATTTGTGGAAAACTGCTTCCCCTCCTGAGGCATAGGATGGTGGTCCAGAACCTTTTTGAGGCCAACCAATAGTCACTTTCCAGACCCTCACCGAACTCCTCCCACGCCCAAGATTTTGCCAGATGTGTCAAAGATGTGTTCAGAACATGCGGCCGCAAGGCCAGTGACATGACTAAAAGTCAATCATTGAACTGAGGCTTAGGGTGTCCTGGTGCCAAGTGCACTTATGCACACTCTTATGTTTGAACATGGTGTTCATGATGGAAAAACCGTGACGAGGACAGAAATCCAACAATGAAACAACATGTAAGCTGAATATATATGTTTATCCCCCCTCCCCTCTTGTATATGGTGTGCTCCGACACAGATTGTGCCCTGGGTGCTTGCCCACATCACCCATATCAAAAACACCAACTGACTATTAATAGTAGCATATAACTGATCTGCTGATAACTGTGGTTGGTATGGTGGCAGAGTGATTAGCACGGCCGCCTCACAGCAATAACATCCTGGGTTCAAGTTCCGGGGTTGGCGTTCTCTGTGCTTGCATGAGTTTCCTCTGCAGACCTTGGCTTCCTCTCACAGTCCAAACAAAGGCATGCACATAAAAATAACTGACCCTAGGTGTGAGAGTAAGTGTGAATGATTATGTGCATGGAGATGTATTAGCAATTTGGAAATAGCAAATTTGGAATAAACTAAATTACCTCCGTATGTACCTGCTGCATTCCCGCGTGCTATATCATGATATATAGTTAGTGAGATATGAAATTCTAATCATATCGCCCAGTACTCATCCATTCAAAATCAATTTGTCTAGTAATCTGTTATAACCGTATCAGGAAGGTTTTAGAATCCACTCATATATGGGTGAAGTTTGACCTCTGGATGACATAACTTTTTGAGTGACATCTAAACCAAATGATCTTACATTTTCTATTCTTCTTCTGTTTGATATAGGGAACAAAGGCAGTCTTGTGGATCAAAGGATTTATTATTTTTTTAAATTCTGTATATTTTGGACCATGAGTAGCTCACCAGAGGATGTCTTTATTTTAGTTGAAGGTTGAGTTAGATGACATTTCCAGAGCAAGCAAGGAGACTATTGAACAACTGAACCTGAAGCTGAAAACACAGGATGAAGAGCTGCGTCCTCAGAGACAGAAGGTTTGTCCCACAACACACTTTATGATTAAAAATACTTATTTATATCCATGGCTGCAACTAAGAATTGGTTAAGTATCAATTAATTTAATTAGGTTTTTTTTCTAAATAGTTGATTAATTTAATAACCAATTTCTTAAGGTAATAAAATAATAATTTGAATGATGATTAAACCTGTGCTTTGGGACATTGGATTGTTTCAAAGTTGGCAATAACAGGATTATTATCATGATTTATTCATAATCATGATGGCTTTTTTTTTTAAGCTTGAGACTCAGGTAGAGGTGACAAACATGCACAAGCAGATGCTTGAAGACCTGAAGCAAGACATGGGTCTAGAGAAGCAAAAGGTTTGTTTCAGCACAGTACACTTTTTCTGATTGATGATAATTACTTCAAAGTGAGGAGCCCACTTGAAAACCTGAAAAAAATGAATTATTTTCAAAACCTGTGAACTCATGTTACAACTTGTAGCAGAAGAAGCAAAACTCTGTTAGATAATTTCTCTGCCTATAATAAAATCTGACCAACTTGACTTAGCAGGTTTTTCAAGTGGACTCCTCAAATAGTTTCTTATAGTTATTTGTAACATTGCTTTGCAACAAAACATGTGAAAACTGGTGTGCTTAATGGTAGGACACAGGAAAAATCCTTACAGTTTACACAGGTTTCTAAGTAGGTGTGGAAAAAGTATTGGTGATAAATCAAAGAAATTGCACCCATTATTGTGGGGTTTAAGTCAACATCTATATCTAGATATACATATATATCTATACATATATATCTATACATATTTATATATTTGTGCCCCTATGAACCAGAGTGGGCCATCCCACTTTTTTGATGAACCATTCTGGCTCTCAAAGTTGTTTTACTTTTACCCAGAACCAGAGGTGAATTCTCTCAACCCTAACCCGCATTGTGCTGAAGACATTGAAAGGATTCACCTCTGGTTCTGGGTGAAAGTAAAATGACTGAGAGCCAGAATGCCATCAAAAATGTGGGATGGCCCGTTCTGGTTCTTATGGGCTCATTTATTCTAGTACATATTCCATCTGTTAACGAGCAGCAGGTGTGTGTGAGGGGCATGTTCAGACAGAACTGGCTGTTGCCATAGTGATCAATCCAGCATATATCAACAGTTACTCTGCCTTTTTTAAACTCAAAAATGTATGTGGAGTTTGTGCTTTTGGACTAGAAAACTGTATTTGCCATCGCAATGAGGTTGACAGCATTTAAGAGACAAGAATTTTGGACACGCGGTGATAAAAATTATTTTACACTGTGAAAAATATTCAAAGAGTCATGATATAAAAATGACCCTCAATGATTTTATGTGATTTTAAACTTTTTTTGTGTGTTGATTCTTATGGACATTCAGAAAAATCTTTTTGATCATCATCATTGTTACTATTAGTCGTGTTTAATATTAGCTGTAGCATTTAGTATTAGTAAAAGTATAGCTGTAGCATTTAGTATTAGAAAAAGTATTTAATAGTAGTATTATTCAGTATTAGTAGTGTATTTATTGTGAACTCGGGTGACTTCAACCATGACACAATGGGCACTACACTGTCAAATTTTGTGCAGTACATGGACTGTCCTACCAGAGAGAACTTTAGACCTGCTGTATGCAAATACTAAGGATGCATACAGTTCCTGTTCCTATCCCTCCCCTAAAGGGGAGATAAGATCATAACCTCCTTCATCTTTCCTCCTGCTATTTACTTGTTGTGAAGATGCAGCCTGTGACTACAAGAACTGTTAGAAGATGGTCGCACTGTTAGAAGATTTGGAGCTTTTGTCACAGGGCTGTTTCGAGGTGACAGACTGGCATGCACTCCGTGAGCCCCACAGTGAGGATATTGATGGGTTCTCTGAGTGTATTTCACGCACTGCCTTCTGCACTGACTGTATTGCTCCAGCTCACAGTCTATTGTTACCCAAATAACAAGCCTTGGGTGACCTAAGACATCAAAGCCCTCCTCAATGATCAATGACAATCAATGACAATCAAGAAGAAGGCATTCAGGGCTGGCATCAAAGGGGAGGTCAGAAGGACACAAGATTTAATAATGGTTCAGAGAGGCTAAGGACAACTACAGGGGAAAGCTGGATTGGAAACACCAGCAGAACACCATGAGAGATGTTTGGAATGGTACGAAGACCATCACTGGTTTCAAGCCATCCAACAGCAGAGGAGCTGAGGACGGTGAGGACAGGGCTAAGAAGTTAAATTTGATTAACAGATTCGACACTGCAGCTACTGTTTAGTCCCCTTCTAACTTGTCAGTAACAAGCCTGAAACCCCATGCCATGTCAGACTCTCTCCTTACTGCACTTCTGCCTCCTGTGATACACCTGATACCCCTTCCCCACCTTTCAACTTCCCATATGTTCAGGTTCTGAAACAGTTGAAAGAGGTTTCCTCAGGCAAGGCAGCAGGACCAGATGGGGCGAGCCCCCATGTCCTTAAAGCATGTTCCCCCGAGTTCTGTGGAGCCTAGATTACATATTCATGATGGGCCTGAGTCAGCAGAAGGTCCTAGTACTGTGAACGATGTCATGCCTCGTTACTGTACCAAAGGGACAAACTAACACCTCGTAGGAAGAGTCCTGAACCACAGAGTATAAATTTATGGATCCTGCATGAGTTTTTAGAACTGAAGAAGCTCCCTGGATAGGTAGCGAAACATCTCCAACAAAATTTCCAGTCCAGTTGAAAGAAGGTAATCACACGCTTTGGATACTATAACCTGGATGAGTGAGAATCTTCACAGACATGTACCAAAGGGACCACATCCCAGTGGCCCCCAGAATTACATCCCCATGGCACTGACTTCAAATGTCTTGAAGACCACAGAGATTCGATCTGGATCAGCTCTGAACCATAGATTACATCTGGACTCCATCAGTTTGCTTACCAGCCCCGTCTTGGAGTCGAGGATGCCATTATCCACCTGCTTAACCATGTCTACACCCACCAAGATCAGCCAGCGAGCACTGTGGGGGTCATGTTTTTTTACTTGTCCAGTGCATTCAATAACATCAGGCCAACCCTCCTGGGTGAGATGCTGAAAGTGATACAGATGGATGCCTCTCTTGTGTGCTGGATTGTAGATGACCTAATTGGAAGACCACAGCGCTTGCAGCATTGCGTGTCGGACGGAATATCGAGCTGCTGTGGATTCCTTCATATGGTGTGAGCAGAATCATCTGAAGCTAATGTGACAAACACCAAGGAACTGATTGTTAATTTCAGGAGATCTAAAACTCCGCTGTCCCTGTTTCCATCCTGGGCATCAATGTGGAAATGGCTGAGAACCATGGCCTTGGACTTGGAGATGCTGATTCTCATCCCAGCCACTTCGTGCTCGGTTACAATTGCTCCAATAAGAGCTGGAGGTCCCGGCTTGATGAAGCCAAAAAGACACCATCATCTGCAAAAAGCAGAGACGGGATCCTATGGCCACCAACCCAGAACCCCTCAACGCCACGGCTGCGCCCAGAAATTCTGTCCATAAAAATTATAAACAGAATCGGTGATAAAGGACAGCCTTGGTGGACTCCCACTCCCACTGGAAACAAATTTGACCTGTTTTTACAAATGCGGACCAAGCTCTGGCTCCACTGATACAGTAACCTTATGTCCCGTAGCAATGGGTCCAGTACACTGTATTCCATTATAATTGGAACCCACCCTCCATCCCCCCTTTTTAAAACGGGGGACTACCACCCTGTTTTGCCAATCCAGAGGTACAGCTCCAGATGTCCACATGATGTTGCAGAGACGTGTCAACCAAGACAGTCCTACAACATCCAGAGCCCTGAGATATTCAGGGCGGATCCCGCTCACCCCACAGAACCCGACCACAGAGGAGCTTTTTGGCTACCTTGGTGACCTCAGCTCCAGAAATAGGTGCATCCCCACCCAAACCCCCATGGCCTTCCTCCTCCACAGAGGGTATGATGATGGGATTGAGGAGGTCCTCTAAGTATTTTTTCCACTTCCACTCTAAACTATATTTGTGGAGAACTGCTTCCCTCTCCTGAGATGTCAGATGTTGGTCCAGAGCCTTTTCAAGGCCAACGATCGTCACTTTCCATGCCCTCACCGAACTCCCACGCCTGAGATTTTGTATCAGCGACAGCTTGGGCTGCTGCACGTTTGGCCTACTGGTCAACCACCGGGTTCAGGCATTACTGCCACGACAGGCACCAATGATCTTCTGGCCACAGCTACAGTCATGGACAAAATTATTGGCAGTCCTGGGATTTTTCCAGAAAATACACCATTTCTCCTAGAAATTGTTGCAATTACAAATGTTTTCGGTATCAGTGTGTTTATTTCTTGGATGTGCATTGGAAAAAAACAAAAAAGCCAAAGTTGACACAATTTTACACAAAACTCAAAAAATGGGCTGGACAAAATTGTTGGTACCCTCAATTCGATATTTGGTTGCACACCCTTTGGAAGAAATAACTGAAAGCAATCGCTTCCTACAACCAGCAACAAGTTTCTTGCACCTCTCAGATGGAATCTTGGACCACTCTTCTTTTGCAAACTGTTCCAGGTCTATCAGATTTGAAGGGTGACTTCTTGCAACAGACATTTTGAGATCTCTCCATAGGTGTTCAATGGGATTTAGGTCCGGACTCATCGATGGCCACTTCAGAACTCTCCAACCAT
>JAQNCB010000012.1:13738035-13751667 GCA_030068295.1 Euristhmus nudiceps
AGGCAGGGAGAGAGAGAATGGGTGACAAATGGATAATATCGGGTCAAGATGCATCCGCCATGACTTGTGCACATAAAGGGTACCTGTGGTGAATTAGTGCTATTTAAAACAAACATCAGCGCTTCCTTCCGGCAGCATCAGTCCTTTCCCGAGTGTGCACGAGTACTACGACACATGGCATGCTCAGAGATATGTTGCATTTCTGACTGGCTATTCCAGCTTGGTAGTGGCACAAACCCTTTGGATTGGCTTGGCTACACCACTAACCCCATGCAGTATAACGCATCACCAGCCAGTGATGAGCTGCACAAACAAGAAACACAGAAACCACGGAAACATTTCTTTTTGTTCCTAAACCAACTGACGACAGGAAAGCCAAGTTGGTAAAATGTTAGCTGTATAAGCCATTTTGGATTTATCCTCACGTACATCTCTGGCAGTATTCTCATCCTTAGAGTTACCTTAACGCAATATCTCAATTACTTCACAAGGCTCCTTGCTCTCTGTTTCAAATAAGGAACCATTTACACCCATTTTCTCAAAATTATTAGTCATAGTTACTTCTTGAGCACATTTTGTTATCACCCAAAACATCGTCCATTGAATAGATCTGCTTGTTTACTTGCGCTGGACAACCCCACCCAACGTGTTCATGTCCTTTTCATGGAAAATTGCCTGATAACCAGTGCTTCATCCCTGCTAGAAATCCATGGGATACAATTACCCAGTTTTGTGCTTTTTATGGTAATTTATGTTAAAATAATTGTATTGCTTAAGTATACGGTATTACATACACACAAATTATGCTGTAAGGATGACCAATACCGGTAATTTTTAGGTTGTATCTCCATTTATGATTAAAACTTGATATTGCGTTCATACGAAAGGCCTTAGGTGGCTCTGTGGCATTGGGGGTTAAAGCACATCTGCCTCACAGTAAGAAAGTCCTTGGCTTGAGTCCCGGGCTCAGCAAAGGCATTTTAATGTGGAGTTTTCATGTCCCCCCTGTGCTTGCATTTCCTCTGGATACTCCGGTTTCCTCCCACAGGCCAAAGACATGCACATTAGGATTACTGTCTGTTTCAAATTGCACATATATGTGAGTGAATGGTTGTGTGTGTTTCGGTCTGATGGACTGGCGAGACTTTCAGGATGAACCCTGCCTTCGCCCAGAGTCAATTGAGATGGTGTGCAGCCTTCTCATGACCCTAGTAGGATTAAGCGATTCAGAATATTAAAAAATGAATGAATGAAAGGTCTTTGTAAAACCTCTTTTTGAAAAAGTGGTGCTGGCGCTAGTTAAAGATAAAGAGATCTTTATTGTCACTATTGCATAAACAATGAAAATCCATTTGGCAGCTCTTTTGTTTAGCAGTAATTTAGAAAAAGAAAGTGCACAAAAGTCAACTCAGGAACTACACTAAGCTATACATGTGTATATAACTGCATACACATTCCGAAATCTACATATATAGTCACATATACATACATATATCCTATATACACCTATATATCTTTCACATATTTTCCACATTTGTAGACTTGTACATATATTTCTATAGACACATATACAGAATAGTGAGTGATATGGAAACAGTGCATGATATACTCAGGTTAAGAGGTAGAGCTTTAATTATAAGGTGCATGGAGCTAAAATGTTATGATGTTCGAGACCTGCTCTGATCATGAGTATTGCATTTGAAACATTAAACATGAGTATTGTACTCTCCAGTAAGACGGTCTGAATGATGCTGATTAAAGATAAAGAGATCTTTGTTGTCACTGTTGCATGAACAATGAAAATCTGTAAATTATCCTTATTATTATTCATTCCTTCATTCATTCATCAATTTCCTAAGCTGCTTAGTCATAAATTGGGTTGCGGGGAAGCTGGTACCCAGCTGACTGCAGACGAATGCGGGGGTATGCCTAGTGCTGTAGTGGTAAAAAATAAGTGGGTACTCTGAAGCTGCGTAGCAGCTAAACGAGATGGCGAAGCGTTCGAGGCGGCACATAGGAGCACTTTGAGCCATAGGCCCAAGGTGCGTGGAGCACAGTGGGAAGGGTTCGCCTGTGAAGCGGCTGTTTAGTTTCCCCAATGTACAGTTCTGAGCATTCTTCACTACATCGGACTGCATAAACTACATTATCCAGCTTGTGTGTGGGTATTTTGTTGTTAGGATGGACCAACTTCTGCCTTAATGTTAAAACAGCTATACAGCCGCTTCACAGGCAAATGACCCAACACAGGAGAGCCACATCATCAGGACAGGACTCCACACTCTACCTGCATCTCAAGGACAAGAAACACTCTTTTGAGGACCAGATTGTCCAGATCTTAGCCAGGGAAGGCCAGTGGTTTGAACATGGAGTGAAAGAAACCATTTTTGTGAACAGGGAACGACCCTCTCTGAACAGAGGGGGAGGCCTAAGACACAATCTTTCACCCATTTAATTTAGATTAAAGATTAAATCTTATATTGTGTACTAAAAGCAATCCCCAGTCTACCATGTTGCTTTGCTTAGGTGCTCAAAAAGCTTTTGACCATGTGATATGGATTTTTTTTGTTTGTTATTTGTCAGTTGTTTGAAGCTAACAATGGGAAACTGATCAATGAGATAAAGGAAGAGTTGGATAGATGGGGAACTTTACCATTGACTCTGATAGGAAGAATAGAAGCAATAAGAATGAATGTATTACCAAGATTGTTGTTTTTGTTCCAGTCGTTGCTGATTTTGGTTTCAAGATCTACTCTCAAAAAATGGGACAAAATCATATAAAAATTATTGTGGCAAAATAAAAAGGCTAGAATTTAATACAGAACAGTTTTGTGCACATAAGAGAAAGGAGGATTGAAGTTACTTAATCTAAGGAACTATTACTGGGCAGCACAATTTAGAGCTGGATTACTAGAGACAGATTCAGTATGAGTGGGGACGGAGCAATACCCATGTCAGCATGTATCTTTAGAAGCACTTCTATTTTTGAATGATGGGGCCTCTAAAAAACATGAAATAGGTAATGAATGGATTCAAGGACCGATGACAATATGATCCGTAGTATGGAGAACCCTGAAATTGTCTAACTTTATACCAAGGGATACAAAAATAGCAAAAAACCCAGAGGTTATTCCATCGATTATGGATTCAGGATTTAACAAATGAGCTAATATATATTGATCAAATGTTTAATGGACAAACCATGAAGTCATTCATACAACTTCAAAAAGAATTTAACTTACCAGGGCATGACCTCTATAAATTCTTACAATTAAGAGATTATCTACAGAAACATCAAGAATGAGGAAATATTCGTAAGACACTATCCAAAATTGGAGGAACTGCTGTGGACAATTTCAAAGGAAAAGCCAAAAAAAAAAGGATTATACCAAAAATCTACAAAGCACTACAACATCATTCTAATGACAAGGATATGTATATCAAAGAAAAATGGGAGTTGGGTGCAAATATCATAACAGAGGGAGAATGGGAGGAAACATTCAAAGGGGACATAAATTACCTAATAGTCCAACATGGAGGGAATTTGATTGGAAGGTGAAAATGCGATACTTAAATCCTCCATACATTACAGCTAAATACAGTAATGCGTCTGAACTATGCTGGAGGGGGTGTGGAGCAGTGGGTGACTTCACCCACATATTCTGAAAAAAATTATGATCAAGTTTTTTAACAATGACTTGGTTTTGCAATAATCGAGTCCACAACATAATCAGAGAATGTTAGATAGACTTGTGTAGCAATTTTTATTTTTAAATGTTTTTTGGATAGTGTATACATCTCCTTCGTTTTTTTTGGGTTGGAGTAAATATGTGTAAATGTGTTCAATAAAAGAATAAGTAAAAAAAAAAATAGGTGATCACAGTAGGAAAACAAACCATTCACGTGATCCAGACAAATAAAGATAAGTATAATGGTGTCTTGGGCAGTGGTGACCCGGTGGTAGGGTGCTGATTTCCTGATCTGAAGGTCAAGGGTTCAAGCCCCACTGTCACCAAGTTGTCACTGCTGTTCCCCCAGTGCAGCTAACTGGGTTATCAATGGCCGGCCATCACTGTCTGTGGTGTGAGGCATGTGTAAGAACCATTGCTGACTTTCATAAAGAGTCGGCCATTGAGTTGCTGTCAGTGTTTTTCTGCTCTGTGGTGGCCTGGCAAGCTGCCGAAGGTGTACTCTGCACTCTCCCAGGGTCAGCTGAGATTGCTGCCAGCCTCCGCACAAACCTAATTAGGATTAAGCGGTTCAGAATGAATAAATAATGGAGTCTTTGTTTTTTCAGGTCAAAAGTTTAAAGAATGAGGTTAGTAAATTCATGGAAAACCCTGCACGCTTCATGAGACTCCAACTTCAGAAACCAGTAAGATTGACCTGTACACACACACACACACACACACACACACACACACACACACACACACACACACCACCTTTTTTCACTCATTCATTTGCCAGTTAATCCTATTCTGGTCAATGGGAAACTGTTGCCTATCTCAGCTAACACTGGGTGGAGACAGAGTACACCCTGACCAGACCACCCTTCACACTCACGCTCACACCAAGGGTCGATTCAGAGCAGCCAGTTAGTCTAATGTGTATGTCTTTGGATGGTGGGAGGAAACCAGAGTACCCATGACCTTCCAGCTATGAGGCAGACATGCTAACCACTATGCCGCTGTGCCACACACACACACACACACACACACACACACACACACACACACAGATAAATATATAGTATACATACTCTGACACAAACACACACAGCCCAGGTTACTCATACCTCATACTATCCTAAACTGTGTTTGAGTTTGCATGTGTTCCCCCTGCTTCCTTGGGCTTCCTCCAGGTACTCTTTTTGCTCCAACAGTCCAGAAACATGCATATTAGGATAATTGTCTGGTCGAAATTTCCCCAGGTATGGATGTGAGTGTGAATGCTTGTGTTTGTTGCCGTACGATGGGCTGGCGAGCTGTTCAGGGTGTACTTTGACAGCTGAGAAAGACACAGCTTCCCTGAGACCCTAATAGTAACATTAAATGGCATATGAGTGAAGGATGAATTATTAGTGACTCAAGTTGCAAAAAGATGTCAAATAGTTCAAGATGTCAGAAATAGAGGCATCTTATCTATCTATCAAATATCTATCAAATAAATGTGAATTTCCCTATGCTATTAAGAAAGTATCTACCGTATCTATCTTTCTATCTGTCTAGTTTTGTAATTGTATACGAAAAGTTTCAAACTTAAGGCCTACGGCCTAAGTGTGAGTGAGAATGGTTGCATGTGTGTTGGCCCTGCGATGAACTGGCAAGCTGTCCAGGGTGTACCCCACCCTTGCTCAGAGTCGGCTGAGATGGGTGCCAACCTGCACGCGACCCTAATTAGGATTAAGTGCCATCGAAAATGAATGTCTTAGTTTTATCTGTTTACAGCAGGGGCGCTCAATCCTGCTCCTGGAGAGCTACCTTCCTGAATATGTTTGCTCCAACCCTAATCCTGCCCACCTGACCATCCTGTCATCTAATCAAGGCTTCAGACTTTAAAATGAAGACACATTTCATAGTCTGAAGCCTTGATTAGACGACTGGATGGTCAGGTGGGCAGGAATAGGGTTGGAGTGAAGATATTCAGGAAAGTAGCTCTCCAGGAGCAGGATTGAACTCCCCTGGTTTACAGAGTAGTACACTTTGATGAGTGTATTTTATTTATTGTGTATTTGTTTTATGTAGGAGCAGGTTGAAGAAGATGAAATATAGAAGAAAAGAGGGGTGGAAATCTCTGAATACAGGATGAAGATTAACTTAATAAAAATTTCTTAGCAGTAATCATGATCAACCGATCAACAGCTTTCCCTTTATTGTACCAAAAATATTTGTTTTTTAAATAAATTATTATTGCTTGCACTTGTCTCTTTTCCAGCTTTCATATTTCGATAAATATGATGAATATACACTTTCATTTGAATGCTTTTATGAGTGCTTGTATGTTTGTCCATATATGTCATGGTATGTCACCCACCCTGGGTAGTAAAATTTAGAAATTATAAAATGGTTAAAATCTGAATAATTTTCCCTCGTAAGTATCCTACTGTGTTCAAGAGCGGCCTAGGTGTGCCGCCATAATACCATATATGGATTTTAATATTGATTTAGTTTCAAGATTCATTGTCAGGTGACAGTGGAACATCACTACCAGTAATGAAATTATTGGACTCAGAACACCCTCAATATTGCACATAAAGAAACAAATAATGCATATAAAAATAATTAGAATATAAAGTAAAAAAATGAAAGCTGTAGATGTAATTATATATATATATATATAAGCTAAAAGAAGCTGAAAATATTATACAGCGGGATAAATACAGAATACTTGAAAGAAATACTGAAGTGACTGTAGTGCAGAGGTAATGGTGTGTGCATGTATCGTGTGTGCAGTGAGTGTGCAAAATGTCTGGTATTTCAGCAGTTCAGTAGCCTGATGGATTGTTGGTAGAAACTGCTCCTGTACTATCTGCCCGATGGCAGGAGTGTGAACATTGTGATGCTGGGGTGGCTGGGTTCAGAGAGAATCAGGAGCTGGGCCTTCCTCCCCTACAACACTGTGTCTAGAAGGTCCTGGATGGCTGGCAGCTTGGTCTTGTGATGCGTTGTGCACATCTGACCACCCTCTGTAGAGCATTGCCGTCCGGAGCATACAACTGCCATACCAGATTGTGATGCAGCCAGGCAGAATTCTCACAATGGTTCATTAGTCGAAGTTGGTGAGTATTCTGGAGTCCATGCCAAACCTGAGCCACCAAGGAAAGTCTCGCTGCTTTCGGGACCATGCCCACGTAATGTGATCAGCTCAGATCATCAACGATGTTGATAACAGGAACTTGAAGCAACTGGCGCTATCCACCTCCATTCCCTCGATGTAGATAGGGATGTGCCCTCCACCTTGCAGGCTCCTGTAATCCATGATGAGCTTCTTGGTCTTGCTGACGTTGAGCAGCAGGTTGTTGTCCTGGCACTATGATGTCAGGGCTCTCACCACTGCTCTATTGGCAGACTCATCACTGTCTGAAATTCTGCCCATGATGGAGTCTGCAAATTTGATGATGTCTGTGGCTGTACAGTCGTTGTGAACAGTATAATGCAGGGGGCTGAGCACACATCCCTGGGGGTCACCGGTGCTGAGCATCACTGTGAAGAACGTCACACTACCTATGCACCACCTGCGGTCTGCCAGTCAGGAAATCTAGGATCCAGTTACATAAGAAGACACATGCACAGGTCTTGGAGCTTCTTGACAAGCCTGGATGGAATTATGGTATTGAAACCAGAGCTGTTGTCAGTAAACAGCATCCGCAAATGTGTGGCCTTTTGGTCCAAGTATAAGAGGGCAGTGTGCAGAGACACTGCTATTGCATCGTTTATAGATCTGAATGATAGGCAAACTGAAATGGGTCAAGTGTAGCAGGCACTGATCTAATGTGAGCTTTAAATATATGCTCAAAGCACTTCACATGATGATGGCCGTGAGTCCTCTTCATCCTTTGTATCACATTTAAACAAGGATGTATTTTTGTTATAATGTTTTTTTTATCCTTTTCATGATATATTATTGTCAGTAAAGCTTGACAACTGAAGTTTTCCAGAAATGTGCACTCGTTGGCGTACTTATCAGCATGTCCGCCTCACGTCAAGAATATACTGGCTTTAGTCCTGAGCCTGGGCGTTTCTGTGTGGAGTTTGCATGCTCTCCTCATGCTTCTGTGGGTTTCCTCTGGTAAATCTTGTTTCTTCCCACAGTCCAAAGACATGCATGTTATGCTTATTGGTTGTTACAAATTTTCCCTCGGATGTGAATGGGTGTATGTGTTACCTTGCAATGGTCTGGTGGACTGTTCGGGGAGTATCCCATGTTTGCCCAATATTGGCTGAGATAGGCACAGCCTCTCCACAACCCTAGTATGAGTAAGTGGTTAATCAAATGAATGAATTAGTTCATTAATTAATAAGAAGCAAATTCAGTCTGAGCTAAATTATTCATTCCAGAGTGAAGTGTCTTCAGACTTCATAAAATTCTTGTACTTTTGGTTTTTCTGTCAATGTTAACGTTTTCAGATACAATTTAAACCGCCGATAATAAAAGAATCACCAGAACTGGAATTTAATCTATTTTACAGTAAACAACACAATAAATAAAATTCTCATTTCAAAATGAAATCATGAGGTGGCACAGTGGTGTAGTGGTTAGCACGTTCGCCTCACAGCAAAAAAGCCTGGGTTTGATTCCCAGCTTGAGTGTTTCTGTGTGGAGTTTGCATGTTCTCCCTGTGCTTGTGTGGGTTTCCTCCGGGTACTCTGGTTTCCTCCTACAGTCCAAAAGCATGCACAGTAAGCTGATTGGCTGTTCCAAATCTCCTTTTGCTGTGAATAGATGTGTGAGTTTTCACTCTGCAATGGCCTAGCGATCTGTCCAGGGTACCCCGCCTTCGCTCAGAGTCGGCTGAGATGGGTGCCAGCCTCCCCCTGACCCTAATTAGGATTAAGTGGTTTAGAAAATGAATGAATGGTGTAGAAAATGAATGATTGAATGAAAATGAAATCATGCTTTTAGCAGAGAAATGTGAAGTCACTCTGACCCGGGACCCAACCCAAACGGTTCCCTGCACTTTTGTAAGTGCACTATATAGGGTAAGAGGAATTGAAAGAGAGTCATTTGGGATGCAGCCGGAAAGGAAGCCGTTCTCGTGGCGGAAGTAGATAAACTACAACAAAGATGGCGGCGCCCGTGGGACAAGCTTTGGTTAACACACACGTGGAGAAAAAGAAAAAGGTGAGGGTGTGTACAAGTTTGTATCAAAATTAATATTTCCATCGTTAGTTAGAGGTCGGAGTTAGTGTGCTAACGAATGAAAATGAGATTTGTATTAAAAAAAAACAAACAAACAAACGAATCCATATACATAGCACCGGCTAGCTGCTAAGCTCTGAGGTAATGCTAATGATACACAGTAACAAGATACACAGCACACGTTTCAAAATATGTCATTTTAACTTTTTCAAATATTAAAATTCTTAATTTTGATTGATCCTATCAAATACAGTATAAAATTAACTTTAGTCTGATACATCACTCACCTGAATACCCCTACTAATAAGGACATATTATTATTATTATTATTATTATTTTCATTATTTTTAACCTCCTCCAGTTTTTTTTTTATTAATCTTAAGACAAAACCTTTATTTGAGGGCACTCCAGTTCAATAAAAAGTTTCATCAGCTATCCAACACCTCTTAATTTGAATGACAGGAGATCACCTTGATCACCTTATTTATAACACTGGGAAAGATAAACTAGACATACAACTAATGTTTAGTTATGAGAGATTATGACATTCTACAAAAGGTAACAAACATTGGCATGACATGATTAAATTGGGTATTGATTTAATTAACTTAAATTATTTTTTTAAAGAATTTATGAATGGCTAAAAGGGCAGTGGTGGCCTGGGGGTAAGCTGCTGGATTACTGATCCCAGGGTTGGGGGTTCAAGCCCCACTGCCAACAGTTGTCACTGCTGTCCCCCCAGTGCAGCTAACTGGGTTACCAAAGGCAGGCCATGTCTCTCGCTGTCTGTGGCGAGAGACATGTAAAAGAGCCATTGCTGCTGATCGCGTAGAGTAGGCTGCATAGCCGTCAGTGTGTTTCTGCCCTGCGATGGCCTGGCGAGCTGTCCAAGGTGTACTCTGCCCTCGCTCGGAGTCAGCTGAGATGGGCGCCAGCCTCCCTGCGACCCTAATTAGGAATAAGCGGTTTGGAAAATGAATTTATGAATGATTAAGATACCACATTGAACAGAGTGCTGAGAAGGACACCATGTTCAGTGTGAGTTGTTTCTCTGTCTCAGAGGCTCAGTGTGCACTGGGTGTAATGAATGATCAGTTTCCATGTAACCAGAGAATGCGTAGTTAAAAGTCAGAGAATACGTAGTTAAAATTCGCCACTTTGGCATCATCAGAATTCTATAAAATGTCACCAGTACCAAAAGGATATAATAAACAAACATACCATATACATATTATTCCATTCTGAAGCTTCAATTGATGATTTTTAAAAAGCCTTGAAAGCAACACAAATTATTAGAATTGATTGATAAAAATAATACAGAGCGCATATGAATGAATTTGTAACAACAGTAACAATTTAAAGAGAAAACACCTCGATTACATTAGTTGTATGCCGTCATGGAGAAATACGGCGATAGCCAAACACAAAACGGCTGAATTTTGGGAAGCGCCCACAGATGTGCAGTAGAGTGCAAACACGTCGATATGTATGGAAAAGGAGAGCGGTCATGTGTGGATTGTAGCATGTTGGGATTTCCGATTTGTGTTGCATGTATGACAGCTTTTTCATGTATGCATTTGTTTACCTCAGCCTCCAAAACGTTACTGGGAAAAAACGATAAATGAAGATGATGGGAATCCACATAAAGACAAAACCAGTGAAGGAGAAGCTCCCAAAGAAGTGTCGGACAACAAACATGAAGCTCTACATAAGAGGAGGAAACGAAAAACTGCGGAACAGTTCATGTCAGGGGTGTGTATCTTTCAAACTTTTTGGAGTGTGGAAGGTGAACTTCTGTAAAACATCTGTTGGTGACCCTTTGTGTGAGCATGCAGAGTTATTATTTAATATGTATTTGTGCTAAAATTGTTTTTGGGGTGACACGGAGTCTCCATGCTTTCCCCCTTGTTTGTGTGGGCTTCCTCCGGATACTCCGCTTTCCTCCCACAGTCCAAAGACATGCACACTGGGCTAACTGGTTGTTCCAAATTGCTCATAGGTGTAAGTGTTGGCTCATAGTGTGTGAATGGTTGTGTGCATGTTGAGAGAGACTTCAGCCCCTCTGTGATCTTTTAGTAGGATTAAGCAGTTTGGCATGCGAGTTTCTATAAAGAGTCTGTCTCTATCTCTTGTTCTATCTGTCTATCTATATTATTTGTACATAAATGTAAGGTCTGTGGGCTTTTACACCCGAGCCCAGGGGCTTTTTTTTTTTTTTTTTTTTTTTTTTTTTTTTACTGGTACTCATTTATACTGCTGGGTGGACAGAGGTACACTTGTGGTTAAGACCTTGCCCAGGGGTACTAGCACGGTGGGGGTCTTGCCGAAATTCGAACCCATGAACCCTAATCATGAGCCCAGCACTCTAAGCACTACACCACCGGCCCCATAAATGTATACCAGCCTTAATACTTGGTGTAATGATTGCTTCATACACATAGTCAGCCTTGGAGCACAACTGATTTTCTTTTATCCTGGCTAAGTTATTAAAAAGTTGCACAAAACAGAAGAAAGAGCTCATTGATTTGCTGCCTTTTCCTCAGAAAAAGGACCCTTTCCCTGGTGAAGCCCCAATCCCAGAACAACAGTTGAAGAAATTCCAGAGAGGCAAAAACTTTCATATGGTAAGTTGCAAAAGTCCTGTAGCTGTGCTGAGATAGTTTAATGCTCTTTGTGTACGTTTCCCCACAAAGGTTAATTGGAATTGAAATGTGCACAAACTTATTTCTGATGCTTGTCGAACAACTAACTCCGAATCCTATACAAGCCTAAATCCTGCATCTACACAGGGAGTGATGAGCGACGCGGTCTATGGAAGCAAATAAAAATTATTTGTAGACCTTTGTGTTTGGCGAGCTTGATCAATCAAGTGTATTTTTAAGCTCTGATCGGTTATCGCTCGCGTGAAATTTCAGCTCAGTTGAAGGCCCTGCCCGCCCATTTCGCATTGCCTGAGAAAAGTTCTCCTCTCAGCGCTCGTTTCGCCGTCATTTATTGACTTTGCATGGTTGCTTGTCTTGCACTCTTCACTTCCTGTGTGAATCAAGCTTAATATATATGAGAATCTCCAGTCATGGATCGTGTGTGTTGACATGTCCCTATTTTCTCATCAGTCAAACAAAGCCAGAGCAAAAGTAAAAGAAGTCATCATTCGGTCAGAGGCGGCTTCTCATCTAGCACAGAAAGAAGCTGCCCGATATGATCTCCTGCTCCCGGAGGATGCTGGGTAACGCACCTGATTCTGAATACTGCACACTTTGGTTAATGTGAGAGCGAAGAATGTTGTTTGTTCATGTAAGCACAGACTAACGCACACACTCAATGTGCCACCAGATTCCTGGAGGGAGATGAGGGTGAGGACACATGTACTATATCACAGGAGGACATAGCAGATGCTGTTGATATTACGTCAGGGGCGAAGGTGACACACAAAAGTAGCTATTTATTGTGGATGTTATTATAGATTTAATATCATACTTTTATTGGAATAATGTTTCATCCAATCCAGACTATGTATTGCTTGGGGTTGGTTGTGTCTGCTGGTGCTTTTTATCTGCAATGCATGACCCCCCTCCCTCTCTCACTCCCTCTGCAGTACTTTAACCTGCATCTGACCCAGTTTGGACCATACCGACTAGACTACAGTAGAACAGGCCGGTCAGTACTGTAGTAATTTGAATATATTTCTGATATTGCTGTGGGGTTTCAAAAAGTCTGACTGTTTGTAAACGGTCGTTGTCAGGCATCTGTTACTAGGTGGAAGGAGAGGTCATGTGAGTTGCTTTAACTGGCAGAGCAAAAGCCTAACGTGTGAGATGAATGTCATGGAAACTGTACAAGATGTCAAGTGAGTACACAGACATATAAACTCTCCATTCATGCCCATAAGAAATTTTTAGAGGAATAATCTAAAGATGTGGGATACGTTTTTTGTGTTCACGGAGGCCAGAGGGGCAGACAGACACTATAGGTTCTTAAAGCAACTCTGTGTTTAGTGCAAAGACTGAGAATGCAGAAATAAATGAAGATAAAGTGTGTGTGCCCAATTATACCCATCTGTCATTTTGATTCAAGTACTACCTATTCGGAGTAATGATTTTATATCTCGTGCCAATAGCGGACCAATCAGCCAGTCTCTTGTAGTACAGTCATCCCTCGCCATATCGCGCTTCAAGTTCTGCGGCTTCAGTGCATCGCGGGTTTTTTAAAAATATTCATTGAAACAAGGAAAAATAGGGGAAAAGTTCAGGAACATGCCGCGAGTGGTCGCTACTGACTCGGATTCGGTTCTCGGGTTGACTCTGACTCCAACTTTGAGTACTGATTCTCATCCCAGCCTCTTCTAATGCTAAGAAATTTGTCTCGACCAATCAGTTTGTGGGATTTCAGAGCCGAGTCCCAAACCGGAGTCAGTAGTGACTTTGCAGCCTTCCCTTAACTTTTTAACTTTCTCACTATTAAATAGAGAAAAGGTTAAGGGAAAGACCACAAGGTCACTACTGACTCCAGTTTGGGAAGCTGATTGGTCGAGACGAATTTCCCAGCATTTGTTGACAGAAGAAGAGGCAGAAGTGAGTTGAGCCTAAATAAAACTATGTTAAAAGTTCTAAAAACCACATTTCTTCCACTTTATTTACATCTATGTACAATTACACGTAAGTACAGTATTAAAATTGTGTTAAAAGTTCTAAAAACACATTTCTTACACTTTATTTACATATATGTACAATTACACGTATGTATTTTATATTATTTATATTTTATTTATAT
>JAQNCB010000012.1:13765706-13781055 GCA_030068295.1 Euristhmus nudiceps
ATTCACTATCCCTCCTCTGTACATGTCCAAACCATCTCAGTCTGGCGTCTCTGGCTTTGTCTCCAACACATCCAACACGTGCTGTCCCTCTGATGTACTCATTCCTGAAGGGATGAAACCAGAGTACCTAAGGAAACCCAAGCACCAAGCATGCAAAACCCACACAGAAAACACCCGAGGCCGGGACTCGAACACAGGACCATCTTGCTGGGGTAGACATGTTAACCAACCACTGCACCACCACCACGCCATCACCTAATATCACAATCCTATCCCACATTACTGTTGTACTAGGGTCACTGGGAGGCTGAAGCCCATCTCAGCCAACACTGGGCAAAGGCAGGATAGTTGCAGAGCACTACAGGGCCAACACGCACAAGGATTCACACCTAACCTAGGGATGATTTGGAACAGCCAATTAGCCTAATGTGCGTAGCTTTGGAATGTAGGAGGAAACCCAGAAGCACGGGGAGAACACACTCGCCTGGACAGGGAGGCAAACTCACGACTTTCTTGCTGGAAGGCGGATGTGCAGCCACTACGTCACCTGCCATCTTATTATAATCCTTAACCCGTCCAGTCGATTGGAAACAAACACGAACAATTCTAAACATTGCTAAGGTTTATTTAGGCTGAAATCAGCTCAGTAAACACACCTTCTCATTCTCTTCAGTGTCCTCTTCCAAGAATCAGTCTCACACGTGTCTGGAACCTCAGGGTCGGTGATCAAGGCTTTATTCCCTTCAGTCCCTCTCCGCATGGGCTGTAATTCATCTGCTGAGAAGCACAAAAGCGGATAATGTCCCTTCCTGCAACAGGAAACAGAAGATGGCGTGCAAACGAGAACAGAAACAGAATTTGTTATGGCATTGAAATTGCATTTCCTGCGTTTTTGTATACTCGTACGCCATCTAGCGGTAATGTGAGGCATTGTTTTGCTTTGAAAAAACAAGCAAACAAACAAACGAGGCGCTGTTCACGGCTTTCATTGCAAAATACTGTATTACATCATTGCACTTCCACAGTAACCATTTATAGTTCTGTTATTAAAGTAAAAGCTTTGCAAAATCACATCTTGTGCAATGCTTGAAGAAAGCAAAATAATGTGTGTGTGTGTGTGTGTGTATTCATGATTTTTTTATTGTTGTATTGACAATATTTAATTGATAATTTACTGCATGTAGGGTGACACTCTTCATGCCTGCATGGGTTTCCTACAGGTATTCGGGTTTCCTCCCACAATGAGAAAGATATTCACATTAGGTAAATTGAATGTTCCATATTACCCCAATAGGGGCCGGTAGTGTAGTGGTTAGAGTGCTGGGCTCATGATCAGGAGGTTGTGAGTTTGAATCTCTGTGAGATCCCCACCATGCTAAGACCCCTGGGTAAGGTCTTAACCACAAGTGTGCCTCTGTCCACCCAGCAGTATAAATACTGGGAAGGTAACCTGCGATGGACTAGCGTCCCATCCAGGAGGAGTTGAACCCTTAGTTGCTTCATGCTACAGAAACTGGGGATAAGCACCGGCTGATGAGTCTCTGGGCTCGGGTGTAAAAGCCCTCAGACCTTATATTACCCCAATATTATCACTATTACCCCAATAGATGTGGATGTGCCTTATCACGATAAACTGCAACCAAGCGTAGCCAAGGGACTTACCCCAGCAAGGGCCCCTGGCTAGGGATATGTCCATACTGGTATACCTGGTCTTCCTTGTCACTTGTACGGCCTGTGTCCTGACGGGCCATAAGGCCGAGCCAGATGGAGTTTAAACCAGATGTTGCCTTGTAGGTTATGGCTCCTCAGGCAAAGGCTAGGTCCACCGCCGACAACAGTGGTGGCGTCAGAAAGGGCATCCGGCCTTAATAAAGATGCCAAACCAAATCATGTTGCAGATAAATCTTTTGGAGAGGGCGATATGGAAGAGACTTGTCCGCACCGGCGACCCCAGGAATGGGAATTAAGCCAGAGAAGAAGATATGTGGATGTGTGTGTACGTGTGTGTGTTTTGGCCCTGCAGTGGCGTGGCAAGCTGTTCATAGTGTACCCCGTTTTCACCCAGTGTCAGCTAAGATAGGTGCCAGCCTTCCCGCGAATCTAGTATTGTTAAGAGAGAATTTACTACACTTACAATTGCCATTTTTTTAGTTATGAATTTTTTATAGGGCAGCACGGTGTTTAGCACGTCCACCTCACAGCAGGAAGCCCTGGGTTTGATTCCCAGCCTGGACGTTTCTGTGTGGAGTTTGCATGTTCTCTCTGTGCTTATGTATGTTTCCTCCCACTGTCCAAAAACATGTAGAGTAGGCTAATTGGCTGTCCTAAATCTCCCATAGGTGTGAGTGTGTGTGAATGGTTGTGTGCTGGAGGGCTTTACCCCACCCTTGCCCAGAGTCGGCTGAGATGGGTGCCAGCCTTCCCGTGACCTTAAGTAGGATTGAAAATCAATGGATGAATGAATTTTTGATATGCTTACATATTTGTCTTATTTACAGTCTTTGAGGGTTCTTGTCAGAGCGGAAAATTTATTAGTGTTTTTATATATTGTTAGTGTATTATTTTGCCTTGCTTATCTGATGTCCTTTCATATTGTAGTCCACAGTGAAAATAAGTTAACTTTTTGTGTTATTTTCAAACTCTTCATAATGCTGACTTTATTTCTTTGCACTCATTATACATAAAATTGCAGTTTTATTCCAATAAAATCAATCAAGATTTCTCATTGTGCAAGATTAACATAAAGTGGTCATGTGGTCATTTAAAAGCACATTTAACGAATTTGTGAGGGCTTTATCAATCGCTGAACAATATGGAAAAGTGACCAAGAATATCTGCTTGACTTCTTTCAGCTGCGCCACATCATGTAGCTCTTTATGGTCATTGTATACACAGAAGGAAAGGCTTAGAATGTTTCAACATATAATGCTGTTGTAGTTTAATGTGTTTGGTGGCTTGTTTCATGCTGCAATATTTCTCACAGGTATCACCTCAAACTGCATATGGATTATGCAGGTAATGCACTCCCACTGATATACAGTCATGGATGGAATTATTGGCACCCCTTGGATTTTTCCAGAAAATACACCATTTCTCCCAGAAATTGTTGCAATTACAAATGTCTTCGGTATCAATGTGCTTATTTCTTGGATGAGCATTGAAAAAAAAACACAAAAAAGCTGAAGAAAAAAGCCAAAATTGACAGTTTTACAGAAAAAAAAAATGGGCTGGACAAAATTGTTGGCACCCTCAACTCCATATTTGGTTGCACACCATTTGGAAGAAATAACTGAAAGCAATCGCTTCCTGTAACTATCAACAAGTTTCTTGCACCTCTCAGATGGAATTTTGGACCACTCTTCATTTGCAAACTACTCCAGGTCTCTCAGATTTGAAGGGTGCCTTCTTGCAACAGCAATTTTGAGATCTCTCCATAGGTGTTCAATGTGATTTAGAGCCGGACTCTTCAATGGCCACTTCAGAACTCTCCAACCATTTATTGGTGCTATTTGAGGCATGTTTTTGGTCATTGTGCTGCTGGAACACCCATGACCTCTGTCGCAGACCCAGTTTTCTGACACTAGGCACTAGGCCCAAAAACATTTTGATAGTCCCCAGATTTCATGACTCCTTGCACACTGTCAAGGCACCCGGTGCCAGAGGCAGCAAAACAACCCCAAAACATCATTGAACCTCCATCATGTTTGAATGTAGGCACTGTGTTCTTTTTTTTTGTAGCCCTCATTCTTTTTTCTGTAAACAGTAGAATGACGTTCTTTTCCAAAAAGCTCAACCTTAGTCTCGTCTGTCCACAAAACGTTCTCCCAGGAGGATTGAGGCTTACTCAGGTAAGACGAGACTAAGGTAAAGCTTTGTGGAAAAGCTGTGTTCTGTACATCAGTGCTTCTCATCCCCACTCTGTTCTTGTAGAACCCCATCGACTGCACTTTTGTGTTTTCCTTCCTCTATTACACCCACTTCAAGCCATGAACATCTGTTAATTAGGTAAATCAGGTCTATCTGGAAGAAGGAAAATACTAAAAAGTGCAAAGAAGGGAACAACTAAAATATTTCAAATATTAAAACAAAAAAAAAAAAAGACAAGCAGAAAAATATATGAAAAAAGGGAAAAGATCTTCAACCAGATAGCACAGTTCCAAGGCACTCCATTTCTCCAGAAACATCAAGAAAGAAAAATACTGGCATTACTCTTTGTGAAATTAACTCTTATGTGAGAATCCCTGAATGCACTCCTGTGATACTTAGCACAAAGCAGAATTAGACGGAATGTCGAAATCAACCAATCAGCGCGCAGGAAAGAAGGCGACGAGATGACGTCAGTGCCGTCTCGTCGTCGTGGCTGGTGCGCGCGAGCGAGCGGAGAGGAAAAGGGGGGCAGAGCAAGCGAGCGCGCGACAGGGAGGAAGAGGAAAAAACTCCCAGCAGGCCGAAACGGGGTCACGAACTATGACCTTTCACAGGAGAAAAACAATAACAAATCATTTCTATTAACCGTAACGACTGTAAAACTACGTTCACTTACTTAACAGGTAAGAGCTATTTCTATTTTTTGGTCTCCTGCGACCACGAGCGGTGCTTAAAATGCTCAAGATAAAAACCGTTTTCTCTCGTTTCGCTGATCGGAGAAGCCCCAGTACAGAGACTTAAAGGCAGGCCGTGGCGCGCGTTTATTATCCACCAACTGAATAAAAAAGTATCAATCACAAATTGAATTTAATTTCGCACACATTTCCCCCATTAGCTGTCAAACACTAACGCAAACGGTAGCTGGAATTTATACGAAAATCGCGCGCGACAAAGAAGACCGAGAATTAGCCTGTTAGCTAGTAGGTTAACTGTATTAGTGTGCGGCAGAACCCGACTTTTACTGTTCATTTTTCTACCCGTATTTCGGCAAACCCAAATTTCCGTTACACCATTGGCTGTTGCAAGCTGTCTGCTTATTGGACAGTCTAATAGCCAACCCATGCGCAGAAACCGGGATTACGTTGATCAATCCTGTCGCAGGGGGCGGGATTTTACGGAATATGGGTGGGGGAATGAGGGGACCCTTTTACCTTTGCCATCTCGGGACAGGGGGTGTCTTTTCCCCCGACCAAACTTAATGTATGGAGCCACGAAACAATTTATAATCCGGTAGATATTGCGTGCATTACCTCCTGCCGATTAAAAAAATAAAATAAAATTGATTTTATGAAATTATAAAGAGTACTTGGGTGTCCTTATTCTGGCATTCCGCCAGATTCTCCATTTTGTTCCTTTTTGCCCCTCAGAAGAGTTTAAGGATTTCTGCATCTTATTTCTTGCCATAATAAATTTTTTTTAGATAAAGCAATGCTTGTGAACTTTGTTTTTCTAAATCAAATTAAGAAACAAATTCGTTTGAGACCACATAGATGTGTTGCAGCATCATTTTAGCTTCAGTGTCTCAGTGATGCAGCAGAAGCTTTTGATTCCTAACACAGAACTTCTGTGGTTTAAAATATAATTTACAACTTTTAGAAGTGCCAGTTTGCATTTGTTTGTAACTTACAGAAATGAATTACAAAGGGAATTTGTATATACTGTAGTTTTACAATAATGGGTAATGTGATTTACCCTTAAAATAGTAATATGGTCTTCAATATAATGCACTGTACCTTGAAAATTGCCTGTGCCTTCAAAATAATGGATTACACCCTTAATGTAAATACTGATCCGAAACTTTATAATAATCTTGTATCAGTAAAGTAACTGAATATTTGTCTGCAATGGATTAGTTTTACCTGGAGCCCATTAGCAGCAGCAGTTAAAACAGAAATGTCTGTAAATGTGCAAGATGATACACAAACATTTTCTCTCTGTTTCCCATACCTCAGCCTTAAGGCACACACTGCTTCCCCAATACTGAAATGGTTACTATTGTTTTGACATGTTTTCTTTTGACATGCATATATTTTAATTTCAAATTGTTTTATTTTATAGTGTTCAAATGCCTATCATTTTATATAGGGATTTCGATAAACACTTCGGTCTGAGGTGACTTGGGTGCATGGACCGCTTAGCGTAATAACTTTGGTAATGGGAGGTTGAGGTTGCCAGAAGTAGACCACAGTGGTCCAGACACTCCCATTGGCAGGACCATTTGACAAATCCAATAAATAGAAAGTGACCTTGTGCCCTTGAAACACACTAAAGGTGACCCATATACAATCCCACCCTACTTGCCCCAGATGGGGACCTATCTGCCAAATTGGTGATCTTACATCATTTCCTCCCAAATTATCACACTTACCGGTAGTTTTACAGACAGACGAATCCCATTTCTCCAATTTCTTAATGCTCCTGCTTCACTCAGTGCTTCTCAAATAGTGGGGCGTGATATATAATAGGGGGGGGGGGGGAGTGACCCTGGGGAACATGCTTTTTTTTTTTTTTTTTGCTATACTATACTAGAATTAAGTGTAATTGCACATCCACTACACTAGTTGGCAGTGGCGCTCACATTGTCGTGCTATGGTGTCGGAGATTTTCACAGTGAGCAAACGATATGAAGTGAAACCTCTCAAGAAAGAACATGGAAAATTTCTAACAGGAATGAAGAGAAAGGCGGAGAAAGGAATTTTATTATTCAGTATCAAATGGTGCAATAAGTTGTCAAAAATATTTGCAGTTTAAATAAGGATGTATTTTTTATTTCAGGAAAAATTGTGCACTTTAAATATTTTACATTACAGATTAAAAAGAATGTTAATACATTTTTTTTGTTGGAAGTTTGAACTATTTCTTTCTTTTTTTTGTTTTAATGTTACAAAAATATGCTGCTGTTAAGCTGAGGTGACCTAATAATAATTATATAGACAAATAATACTATTTATTAGTCCTGTGCGGGGCGGGCAGGGGCGTGAAATGTTTTCTTCTTCCTGGGGGGGTCACAGAAAATAATTGAGAAGCACTGCTTTATCTCATTGTCCTATGTCATTTCCTTTTTAGGTTGTCGCATTAACAAGATTTGACAATCGCAATATCACAAATTCAGAAGGTTACCTGTTGTGACCTTGAAACAAGATCAAGGTCACCCACATACAATCCCAACCAATCCACTGACATCAATCCTAGTAGAGGCCAGGTGCACTCAGCAAGTGCACTCTGTCTGTTCATTACACTTGCCGTCTTATTTGAACTTTTCCAACTTGACTGCAGAATGAACAACTGGATTAATCCATATGATGTCACTGAAGGCTTCCTGACTGACCATTTCAGATTTGCTTCATACTTATAAGTTTATGTCATTAATCCCATTAAATGCTGTGCAAAATTTCAGGTTTGTATTTTGTTGGTCTTTGAGATATGTTGACTTGAATAGATGAGGTGTGGCTTGAAGTTTACTGTAAAATAAATTCAGTATAGTTTTAGTTGTATAGCGCTTTTTACAATTGACATTGTCACAAAGCAGATTTACACCGTAAAAGTAATTTTAAAAGGAATTTGAAGATTTTTATACAACCCCTACACATTCCTAATGAGGAAGCCCGTGACAATAGTGGCAAGAAAAACTCCCTTAATTGACACGAGGAAGAATGCTTGAGTGAAAACAGGCCCAAAAGGAAACCCCATCCTCATTTGGGGAAACTGTAAAAATACAAACCATGTAAGAGAAAATTCATTACAGTCCAACATGTAGTCTGTTGGATATGCCACCACTGTAAGTCCTAAATAATTGTGGCAAAAAAAGTTTATATCACCAGCAGTGATAAGTCAACTTCATAGTCTCTGAATGCACATCTAAGTTCATATAGGTTTTCATCAGCAGGAGCAAGGGGCTTCTAATATGAGAACTCCAGCCAGCATCAGTACACCAGGACAGACTACAGGACTCAGAAAGCAGAAGGATCAGGAAGATCAGGATCACCAGCATCCCAGAAGAAGCATGTGAACCTCAGCAAAAACACAGAGAGGGGGGAGATAGAGAGAGGTTGTTAGGTATGCTCATTCCAGTGTAATGGTAAAAGAAGAATTTATTAGTTCTGAGTGCAAGCAGGGACTCCGGCATGACTAACTTTGGCAGCATAACTAAAAGAGAGAACCAGAAGGAAGGCAGACATGAGGGCACCCTGTGACATTGGGCAATCAGTCACTCCACTGTCAAGTGATAAAGAAAAAACTATGATGTTCCATAAACCATATATTTTTTTTCTATTTAAAGTTGATGCATGAAATTTTCAGCAGTTATGCGTAGGTACAAGATGTGTCTTTATGTGCAGCAACTGAAGTTCAACAACTGCATAGTTACCATTTTATAGCTTGTCAAAATCTGTAGAAATTGTTTTATGCTTTGGAGCATTTTTGGCCCTCTGTCACTTCACAGGTTTTTCAAATTCTTGTATTTATTTCTCATATGGGATAACTCTTACCAACTATGTGCTTTGTCAAAAATAAGTCAAACTGACAGAGTTCTGAAGTGCTACAAAAATAGCTAATAATAATAATAATTTCACACACTTTTTTCAAATACATATTTCGTAACAAGATCTTCCTTAACCATTGAATGGTTACCATCTAATTTGCTAACATGGAAGGTAAACCTGGGAGAATTTTATCCTAAATTAAACATGTAATAACATACTTGTACTCAAGCTGCCAAATGTATGAGTTACACAACCACCTCAATTACACCAGGTGAATTCCACCCTGGTAACCGTTCTGGGGTTAAACTTGTGTACTATGAGCTTGTTAATTGGTGTTGGATGTTTTAGTGAGCATTTCTATGTACATAGCTATACGAGTGCAGTGTACTGTTTGTCACATGATGGTCTGATGTGCTTTTTGTGGAATTCAAAGGTCCAGCTCTGGTCATAACAGATGCAGCAGTGGTCTTGCACCAGTAAGGTACTGCTAATGACTTCATATCAGCATGACAACCAACCTGGCGATGCTGGCTCAGCAGATAGTGACCACTGAGCAGATAGCTGAGGTGAGTGACCTTTGTGTAAATGTGACTGAGTGACACATGAGCCACCGTTTAAAGTGTAGCTTTATCAATATTGTCCTAGCTTGTTATTCCTTGAAATCGAATGTTTAACAGTTGTGATCATGACATAATACCAAAAATTTAGGAAGTCTAGGAAGCCTGAAAGAAGTCTCTGCTTTTTTCAAAATTTCTGCTGCATTGGTAGCATCTACAGCAACCAGCAATTCGAAATTTTAAAAATAAATTACGACAGAACCATTACATTCTAACAAGATAAAGAAGTTAATTTTTTTCTTAGAATACAACTATAACTTTTGAGTAAACCTCCCTTTCGCTCCATCAACATGTTTGTCAGTCCCCTCCTGCGGCAGAAAGCTTGACCATTTTCATCCGCTCCAGGAAAAAAAAAAATCATCAATTCCCACCAGAAGAAAATTTGGTCATTCCTACCTCCTCCAGCAGAAATGTCAAACCAGTCTCACTCCCTCCAGTAAAAGGTTTAATCATTCGTATCCCTCCAGAAAATAGTTTCATCAATTCTACCCCCTCCAGCAAATAGTTTGATCATTCTCACCCCCATCCAGCAGACAATTTGGTCATTCCCATCCCCTCAGCTGACAGTTTAATCAATATCATGCCCCCCAGAAGAAAGGTTGACTTATCCTGTTTGTTCTAGCAGAAAATTTGACCAGTCTCACTCCCTTCAACGATAGATTTGGTCATTCCCACTGCCTCCAGAAAAAAGGCTGACATGTTGTGTTTCACTTGAATGTTTGATCAGTTCCGCCTCCTTCATGCAGAACGGTTAACCCATTCTTTTTTTCTATCAGAAACTGGGATCAAGTCCGCCCTCTCAATCAGAAAATTTGATCAGTTCCATCCAGCAGAAAGTTAGCATTATCCCTCATGACAATAAATATGGCCTTTCTTTGTTCTGTGAACTTCATATCTCATCACCTGCTCCATCCTGCATTAGAGAGTGCTCCTATGACTTTTTATTTGGTCCTTTGGAATCTTAGTCTCAAAGAACAACTACAGGTGCAATGAACAAAGATTCAGTTGGAAACACATATGTATTAGATTTGTAATAGCAGAACAGATTTGGTGTTTGAGAGCGGACAATCTTGATGGATCAACTGTATGATATGTTTAGTTACGCTATTTTCTATTATATTATTTGAGAAAACAGTGCAAAGAGAATCCTCACTCCAGGAGCCAATGATGCCAAATTTAGTATTTGATTGTTTGGCATTTCACGTGATTCCATAAAATATAATTTATTAAAATTGGAAAATAAAATCTCTGAGAAAATACATGTACCGTACTCTTCTACCTTGTGTAAAAGTCACCAGGGTGTGTTTACATGGCTTTTTGTGGCTCTTTGTGTTACACGACTGGTCTCCATGGAAACACGGCACTTGACCCGCAAAGGACGAGTTTAACGAGAGGACATCTTGCCCCCATTCTCTTATTTGCTCTGTGCGTGTGATATGCACATTGTGATTTAAATGCCGAAGTGGGTTTGTGTGCTTCACAGACACAGGCATCTCCTACAGACAGCCCGGTGATGAGTGCTTCTCCACAGCACATTCAGATCATCTCCACTGACTCCTCCATCACAACGCCACAGAGAATACAGGTACGGGACTTTCATTTGGAATGCACACACATGTGCAACATTTATAATTACAATAATAAAATGAATCAAGATTCTGCCATGTGCTTGAAATTCTGGAATTCTGTTGACTTGTTTCTAGGTTGCACTAGGCACATGAGGGGAGGTAGATAAAATGTCATGGAAATAGTAGTAAACTGCTGAAAAAGTGTAAAGATGGGTTCTTAAGTAATTGAAATGATGTTTTGTAGCATATTTCGTATTTCTTAAATCACATATTTTAGCCTACAAACAAGAAAAAAAACAGTGGGCTTGAAGGGTCTTGTCATCACACACAATGTCTGCCCAACTGTCTGTCTGTCCGCAGTTGCATTCCACGCACTAACTCAAAACCACCATCACCGATCATCGCCATTTTTGGTGTGGATGTTGAAACTGTATAATTAAATACACCTATCAATTTTCGTCACAGTGCGATATCCAATATGGCTGCCACAGCTGCCATATTGAAATTGCATTCTATGCATTAGCTCATGGTGTCCATTTTGGGACTGGGGATACCTTTTATAATGTGGTGCATGAGCTGAAGGGTATTGTATGCTTTGTGTGGCTATTTTTCTGTTCTGTAGCCAGAGGTCTTTTCTTGTCGGATTATTTGAAGTGACAAAAGGATTTGTCGAAAAAGTGTGTGATGCGACCTTAATTCCACAACAGCATGCATTGACTCTCTTCTTCACTTTCAAAATGGATGTGTTTCCTCTGTTCATAGTTGAGATGTGCATTGGAAAAAATAAATATTCACAGACACCGGCTTCAAATATGATGCTTGTGGCATAAAGAAAGGTTATGCTCATTAACAAGGGAATGAAGAGAGGAATATGTGGACACACTTTCTGCAGTTCATCTTTTGGTAAATGCTTTACCCTGATCACTATCACAGTGGTTTTACATAACATCATTTTGGAAGTATAACCAACTGTATGGACAGGTGGGAGTGGCTTGATTAAAACAATCATTCGAAACACATTTGATTGCAGAAGTTTAAAGAGATGGCATTTATCACAACCATGATACAAAATATCACAACGTCATGCTGTATATATAGTAATAAACTTAATACTTGGTGTTAAACATGAAGAGCTCACCATTTTCACTATTTAAGAATGTTATTTACTTATCAGACCTTTCCAATCAATTAATTTCTTCTACTACTAAGTCCACTCTGGCGGCTGGGTGAAGGCAGGGTATGCCCAGAATCGCATGGTATTCCATCGCAGGGCCAACACACTCAACCATTCACACTCACTCAGACTTGGGGGCAATTTGGAACAACCAATTAACCTATTGTGCATGTCTTTGCACTGTGGAAAGTAATTGGAGTACCCAGAGGAAACCCATGCTAAGCATGGGAAGAACATGCAAACTCCTCTCTGAAACGCCCTCGTCGAACCCAGGACCTTCTTGCTGTGAGGCAGACGTGCTAACAACTACACAACCGTGCCACCCTATGGTCATTTAGTGAAGGGTAATTTTGTGATGTATTGTTGATGTTGATGTTAGTAATATCCATTCATGAACAGCAGCTTTTTTGAACATGAACAATATAGTAGGGATGTCAAATCTTATCTGTGAAGGGTCGTTGTGGGTGCAGGTTTTCACTTCAACCAAGCAATGGCCACACTTTCCACCTTTTTCAATTACTGATCTAACTAGATTGCACATTAGTGTTTAAGTTTTAAAGTCAAGTGGCAGCCATCTTGGTGAGACCACTTTACTGTTGAAAGTTATACTCAAATAGCATAAAAAGATGGGGGAAATTGAAATAATTATGTGTAAGATGTACATTTCATTTTAAAATACCTTTTTTGGAAAATTTTACTTGTGTAACGCTTTTTATTGCTTACTTTTTCAATTCATTACAAATTTCTATGAATTTATTGGTAAAGTTAGATGAATTTAAGGTATTGTGATCATCAGCAGTAAAATGTTCATGGTTGTCGAGTTGTGTTGGCTTTCAACGGCTCCATTTTGAAATATTGAAGCAAGATGGTCTCGCCAAGATGGCTGCTACCCAGCATTCATATTGTAATACTAATCTGCAATCTAGGTGTGGCTAGTGATTGGTTTAAGTGCAAACCCACGCTGGCTCTTTGTGGATAAGATTGGACATCCCAGTGATGGGTTCCAATGCCAATGTTTAAGGAAAAAAATTTCCTTAATTTCCTTATCTTTTATTTTTCGATGAATGTTTTTGAATTGATTTTAAATAAAGTGTAAGAAATGTGTTTTTAGAACTTTTAAGGTAATTTTACGTAGGCCCTACTCACTTCCGCCTTTTCTTTTTTTCCTGTTACACGAATGCTGGGAAATTCGTCTTGACCAGTCAACTTGCGAGATTTCAGAACCAAGTCCCAAACCGGAGTCGGTAGTGACAGCCCTTGCAGCCTTCCCCTTAGCTTTTTCCACTGTTAAATAGGGCAAAAGCAACTAGATGGTTAGATGCTTTTTCCTTATCAATGGTGCCCAGCTTTAGTGTTATCAAAGAAAATGTAAGAAAAGGCGGGGTAGTTTCCTGAGTGTTTCCCCAGGCTGCCACAAATACAGTCCCTAATTGCAATAGCTGTCACAAGGTAAGTTGATCATACTAATTGCATGCTTCTGATCCGTCTGCTCAGATTGTAACGGATCAGCAAACAGGACAGAAGATCCATATTGTGACGGCTGTGGATCCAGCCAGTGTGGCCAAGCAACAGTTTATCCTGGCTGCTCATGATGGAACGGCTACGGGCAAAGTCATCCTTGCATCCCCCAGCAACCCCAGCACTAAACAGCTCATCTTCACTACAGCCGACAGCCTGGTACCTGGTCGAATACAGGTACAGTACACAGATCTGCATACAGTATGTAGTACGTGCTCGATTGTCAGCATCAGTGACCATCAGGAAAATGATCAGCACAGAAGATCTGACAGGATATTATTAGGGTAGTGGACGATTTGTAAGACGCTAGCGATAGTTACATGCTAATGTGTGTATATGTGCGTGTGATATTAAGTAAAAAAATATCTGTTACAACAAATAAGATTTGGTGAAAAGCCATTACTTGCTTGTATCAGCCCAACTTGTTTGTATGAGCTATTTCTGACTATTGGGGGGGGGGTTTGCACGGTAGCTTAGCCTCATGGCTTGCTAGGGCGTTTCTGTGTGGGGTTTGCATGCTCTCTCTGTGCTTACATGGGTTTCTCCCCGGTGCTCTGGTTTCCTCCGACAGTCCAAAGACATGCACGCTAGGTGAACTGGCTATTCCAACTTGCCCCTAGGTGTGAATGTGAGTGTGAATTGACGTTTATCCTAGAGAACAGACTCGGGGTGACACTGAGGCTGCACAGATCAAACTCCGATTGAAACAGAAACCATGCAACCATCCCAATGCATCATGGGTGCAGAATAGGAAGTGAGTGAGTATAATGTGTTGAATCTTTCCCCTTGTGTACTGGGTGCAGTTTGTCACCGATGCAGCCTCGGTGGAGAGGATTCTGGGTAAAGGAGGTGACGTGGGCCGACCGCAGCCTGTAGAATATTGTGTCGTGTGTGGAGACAAAGCCTCAGGTATAATCGCACGCACACTCGCGCAAACAACTGATGTCCTACTGCTGGTTTACTCACAGATCTGTAATATATTTAATTCACGTGTGTGGGTGTATGTGTTTAGGGAGACACTATGGAGCTGTTAGCTGTGAGGGCTGTAAGGGCTTCTTCAAGCGAAGTGTCAGGAAGAGTCTGACTTACAGTTGCCGCAGCAACCAAGACTGTGTGGTCAACAAGCACCACCGCAACCGCTGCCAGTTCTGCCGCCTCAAAAAGTGCCTCGAGATGGGCATGAAGATGGAGTGTGGGTGTTTCTTTTTCCCTTTGCGCACACTCACATTTTGTCCCTGAAACATATTGACATAAAGCTACACACAACTGTGTGAGGAATTATTCCCTGCTAGGTGGTTTTGATTGTTAGTTTGTAATGGTTTGTGTGTGTATGTGTGTGAGTGTGTGTATATATAATGATTTCTATGATTATATGAGCAGCACCTGCTCAGACACGCTGAGCACTTTATACTAATATTGGGCATGATTGACCTTTACTCCCAAAACTGTGTCAAAACCATGCTTTGAGTGTGGTGCATGGTCACATAATTTTTTAGATGCAGATTCTTGCCACGGATTTCCTGTTCTACCAGTATGGTGACACACAAGGAATTTGTTTCCAGCAGCTGGTGTCTCTGTAGCAGAAATATATATAGTAATTATATAAATATTCATATGTACAGTGTGGGCAGTATAATCACTGCAGTAATCATTGTATAATATGTAGTAATATACTGCATGTTGCAGTGTAATAGTATATAGTGGTTGTACAGTAAGCAGACAATATGTATACAGTCATCCCTCGCTATATCATGCTTCAGGTTCTACGGCTTCAGTGCATCGCGGATTTTTATTTAAATATTCATCGTAAAATAAAGAAAAATAGGGAAAAGGTCCAGGAAAATGCCGCGAGGGGTCGCTACTATCGGATCCCAGCCTCTTCTTCTTCTTTTTCTTCTTCTTCTTCTTCATGTGTTAACACGAACGCTGGGAAAATTGTCTCGACCAATCAGCTTGTGAGATTTCAGAGGCCGTTTCCCAAACCGATGTCGGGAGTGACCTTGCGGCCTTTCCCTTAACTTTTTCACTATTAAATATGGAAAAAGTTAAGGGAAGGCCGCAATG